>JAOWBW010000734.1:878313-1100983 GCA_026119855.1 Campanula takesimana
GCACTGGAATGGAACGGACATGACCATGCTCCCAAACTCAATGTCTATTTCGATCATCCCATGACTGTACGGGCGGTGCTGTCATAACCTCGGATTACTTGAGTAGAAGGCTTCAAATCAGAATCCTTAAGCCCCAATATGCCCATAATTCTACCAGGCATGAGATTGAGTGCGGAACCACCGTCCACTAAGACTCTTGAGACGGGCCTCCCCTTTGCTCGTACCTTGCGGTAAATAGCTTCGTTGTGGTCGGAACCAAACGGTGGAAGGCCCATATCGGCAAAAGGTGATGACGTTGCCAAAGTGAATGGACCAATCATTGCCGTGAGGTCCTCGGGAGAAGTATCGGGAGAGACTGATGTATCATCGAGATTGCGAATGACAAGATCTCGGTGTTTCTTTGAGGATGCAATGAGGTCCCAAATAGAGATGTTGGCTTGAGTTTTCTGAGTTGGACAAGTAGAGGATCTTCGGAGCGTTGTGAGCTTGCGGCCTTTGAGAAGAGGAGCTCGGTGTGGAAGTGAAGGGTTGCTTGCTATGACTCGACCGGATCGAGTTAGCATATGACGTTCCCACCTTGCTTCTTTTTCCTATTCTCTAGTATTCCCTCATTACTTCATCGTAAGTCACTACATAACAAGAATTGTCAAGTTTTATTCATAACATTGGGGCCCCCATTCACAATTGGGATTGAATGGGTGGTCCCTCGAGTTCTCCTATCTCTATTACATTGACATGCTCGTCATTAGTCACTACAAATTCTTTCTTATCTATGAGATCTTGAATGACATTGCGGAGAACGAAGCATTCCTCGGTGGTGTGGCCACTATATGGTGGTAGCCACAATACTTGTGGTGAGCATGATTGGGGTGGATCGTCTTGGGTTGGTACCCTTGCACGGGTGTCTTGACCTTTTGCCTTGAGGACCTCGAACACTTCGGTTTGAGTCATGCCTTGGAGAGGCGTGTAGACACGGTCACTTCGGGACTTCTTCCCTTGAGGTGGAGGAACCTTTTTGTAATTCCCATTTGTCAATAGTGACGGCGTTGACGAGGCCTCTTTTTGTGGAGTTGGAAGCGGCCTTGTAGCGGTAAGTAGGAGTGGTCTTCTTAATCTCCTTGAGCAAGTCATCCATGCGTACCCCCGCCTCATACATTTTGGGAGAAGTCGGAGTAGCAAGCCCCACTTAGGTGAGTGCGGAGATCAATCTTGAGACACTTGAGAAATATGTCCATTTGCTCTTTTGTGTTCGGCCTCTCAACAATTTCAGAGAGTTTGTCATTCCATCTCCTTGTGAAGTCGATGAAGGACTCATTGTCTCGTTGAGTAGTGTTCTCTAGCTCTTTCCTTGTGGGCCGGTGAGTGGTGTTGCCTTGGTATTGGTTCTTGAAGGCAAGCATGGAAGAGTCCCAATCAAGACGGACAGTGAGCGGGAGAGTAGCATACCAATTTTTTGCCGCCCCCTCGAGAGTGAGAGGAAAGCATTGAGCCATCACCTTGGTGGAGACCTTCTTTGGAACCATTGCCCAAATATAAGTCTCAATGTGAGCCATAGGACAAGAGTTGCCCTTGAATTTGCTTATGTCGGGCATCTTGACTTATCGGGAAGAGCGGCCATAGTACTCATGAGGATGGATGATTGATAGGGCTTGTGTCGGAGCCTTTCCCCATGTTGAGCCCATTGAATTTTTGGTCGATGTAGGCCATGATAGAATCCACCATCTTGGGCTCATTGTTCTCGGAACTTGGTTCCCCCATTTTCTTGGTGCGGGTGTTGACATAAGGACTCTTGAACAAACCCTCGGTCCATTCGGATTCATCATCATTGTTCTTGTTCTTTCCCTTGGCAAGGTTGGTGAGCTTTTCTTTCATTAGCTCCATTTCGGCCTCGTGGGCCTCCCTTTGGCTGTCGAGGTGGGATTGCCAAATGTCGTCTTTGCTTTGTGCCTCCTTGTTAAGGGTGGAGACTTGCTCTTGGAGGAGTTGGACCATGGTTGAGAGCTGTTCGAGAGACATGGTGTTGCTGCTGCCGGTCATGGTTGATGTTGGAGCTGTTGGAGTGATCTCTTCACGGACTAACCGATTTGCTGAATCCCGGTAGACTTTGTAAGTACCAATTGAACCTATATTGCAGAAGAGGCCCTTGTCAGTCTTGAGTAACACTTGCGGTCCATGAAGAGGCTTAGAACACACAGTTGGGCACACAACTCGAACCACATAAGAAAAGACTCTTTTTTTTTTTTTTATAAGTCGGAGGGAATGATCCCTTTTGGGGTTTCTAAGAAAATATGGAATCGTCACACTAGTATATAGACCATCTCGCGGTCCCATATACTCATCGGATTCCATCGCGCTTGTGAATCCTACATGTATCGGGATTAAACTAAATTAATGTAGTAAAGCATACATGCGGGGACGGATTTTTATTTTCGTCCAAAATAACCACTTTTGGGGACGGATTTTTTATTGCGTCCATTTCAACAAGTTGGCATGTATGATTTGAAGACATTAGTTTAGGGAAATCTCGGTACATGGAAACCGACTTGAGTCACGGAGTGTTAAACACTAACTAGAATTGTGTGGTTTGTGCTCGGCTTGAATATGAGGCTCAAAGGTCACCCCCGGCATGTAGTCTTGAACTACGCCACGGGTTGAGGTTTACCGCTTCGAAAGAGCCAAGGTCTGGTGGAGCTTGAAACTTTCTAGGACGGGCCTCGACGGGTTTGGGGTTGGACTTGTGCGACTCGATAGTGAGCAGTTCATAGGAATATGTGCATGTAGTGTGAGGTCTAACAAGTGACAAATTTTTGTTTTTTTTTTTTATTTTTTGAAAAGAAAGAAAAACACACAAAACACATAAGCACATAAAATTACAACTCCCGAATCACCCGTGTGACCGGTAATAAAACACAAAATTAAAACAGTCCGAGGGTTCAATTCTGTTCTGATGCAGGCAACTGTGCCCACACCCCACTGTTCTGCTCAGTCACTGAAACCTGTTTCTGTTCTGGAAACCAACCCAGAAGCGTGCGCCTCTGAGTGCTGATGTGGGACGCGCGCGCATGGCGCAATGCTTATGGGAGGCGCGCGCTTCTGGGGCACACCTGTCAGAATGTCAGACTTTGGACTCAGGGGATTGCCCTGGTCCCATGTTCGTATTGTAACCCCTGCAGAAGTGATTAGTGAAGAATAACAGAAGAAGAAGATGAAGAACATGAAGAAGTGGGCGATTCTGGTTCTTGATGCGGGATGCGCGCGCCTTAGGCTTAAAAGGCCAGACGCGCGCGCCTCCCCCATCAGGAAACAGAATGCCCAGAAAAGATGTAGATTTCGATCAGAATGCAAGTTTAACCCTCAAATATACTCCCCAGCGGAGTCGCCACTGTAGATACCCGGGGAACCACGGCTTTAGGCTGGAGCGCGTGTGTTATCCTAGGATGTCTAACTTGTTTTTAGAGTCGCCACCTATGTTTTGAGGAACATAAGAAAACCTATAGATTGTAGCCTAAGTTTGATTACGAAAACAGAGATTCTTTATTTGAGGTTCGGGGTTAGATTACGAGATGGGAAGTACCGAAACATCCATCTCGCCCAACTAAAGTTGGTCTTGCTTGATCAAAATCTACATGAATGAAAATGTTCTTCTTCTTCTTCTTTAAGTCATAAAAAGGGGGATTTAAAATGGGATTTGGAATGTAGGAGATGACTCCTTAACCAACCTCAATGAGATGAGGTGATCATTAGAGTTATGTCCCAAAATGATTTGGGTGATTGGACATTTGATTAAAGTAAAAGAGAGAGATGAGATGAAGTAGAAAAGGAAGGAAAAGATGGACTTTTACCTACAATTTGAAGAACTTCAAATGTTGCTTAATGAGATCCTTAGAGAACCTTTTGAAAGTGATTTTTTGTCTAGTTTTCGATCGGGTTTTTCTGATGATTTCTCGATCCTTGAAAATGGAGGTAAAGAGAGGTTTTTATAGGTGAAAGAGGGTGTTTTTGGTGCCAAAACTCAGTCACCAAAAATCCTTCCCGGCAAAATCTTGTAAATTGAGCAAGGAGGGAATCCTGGCCAGAAATCTGTAACTGACGCCCAGAGGCGCGCGCTTCCTGCTTTGGGGGCGGGAGGCGCGCACGCCTGGCTCCTCCTGTAGGAGGCGCGCGACTCAGAGAAGGCAATTTTGACAGAATGGACTAGAAAGTCAGCCCTGTCATTCAGTTTAGTCCCTGGACTTAACAAAGTCAGTCAGGAACTTAACGGAAGTGACAGAAACTAACGAGAAACACTTAAAATGGGGAGAAAACAAAATCAAATGTGCAATCGGGGTGAGCGGGTCCAAGGCGGGGTGTCTACACTAGGTTGGAATTTAATTTTCCTTGAGATTCCTTGTTTAAGTGGAATTAGGAATTTAATTATTCCGGGTTTCCTACTTAGTTTAGGTTTTCGACGTGTTGCTTATATAAACCAAGTGATGGCCATAAACATTGTGTACACTAGAGAAAAATAGCCAGAGAGAATCTGTGAGTCACAAAGAGAGCCAAGTGAGTGCTAGCCCTTGGGGGTGCCCTTAGGGGCATTCCATGGATGGGTTGAAGCATGTCTAGGGTTTTATGTGTGATGAGAGTGTTTACATGGAGAGGTTATCTCCTTGCTATATAGAGCGGTAGGCTTTATTGTAAACAAACACAGATTATGATATTAGTGAAATATCCAGGCTTGGCAGTGCCCCTAGATGTAGTCATTGTTGTTGACGAACTGGGTTAACAAATATTGTGTTCTTTTCTTGTTGATTACTTTCATATTATTTGTATGCATGGTTGTTGTGTCTCGCCATTATCAGAATTGTATGGGCATGAACTGCACAAATATACTACAATTCCCCAACATTTATGTTATTTTTCTCTTTGTTGAGAGGCCTTTTGGTTCCTCTCCTAGTTAAGAGCCGCCATTTTCTTCCTTTCACATTTGAGAGTCATATTACTTTGAGAATGTTAGGGTTGTTTTTGTCAATAAAGTCCATAATATTCAATCTTTGTTCGTGTGGTTTTGATTTATATGTTTGTGCCTCGTGGGTTGTTTCGCGATGGATAGGGTTTCGATGTTTTAGAAGTATGGTGTAAGAACATGGCTTGCAACACAAGTCATTTAGTAATTCCATACATGAAATCATACCTATAATGTTAATATAAAGTGTAGTGAATTAATATAATGTGCAGAATTTCTGGATGTAATATTACCTATTTTTGATGAGCAAAGTGGTAATTTAACATCACTAAAGGTTGAAAGGGTGTAGTCCCTAAATGAGGTGCCTATTGGTTTCATATATAAAGGGTTCTCCATCAACCCTAGAAATCACTCCATTCATTTTATTTTCTCTCCTAAATAATCTTCATATTGCTAGAGACATTAAAGAGAAAAGGCACAATCATTTAGAAGAACTCCGTCCCCTTAATTCTTCTTCTTCTTCTTATTCTCCCTACAACATCTGTAATGGATTCAACAGGTATTATTTCGCTTCCGCCTCCATCTTCTTCCTCAATCTTATTCTGAATATGAGTGTGGCATTCAGGGATCTTAAATTGTTCCAACAATTGGTATCAGAGCCCGCTCATATTTTGGTTTAAGTTTGAGTTCTTTTCGGGAAAGCTTTTATGCTTTATTCGATTCATTTTTTCTGTTGAATCATCAAGTTTTGATGTTGATTAGGACTCTAATTCATTCATAGAGTACTGATAATCATCATCTGAATTTAAGAAAATGGTTTGAAAAGTTTTGTTGAATGAATACAATGGTTCAAGTGTGACTATCCCTTCATAACATGGTTTTATGTCTAGTGCATACCATGTGGATCTACATACTTGATTCCATTATATTAAAGCAAGATTATTCCTAAATAACATGGTTTATATGTTGTAAAGAACATACCATGTGGATCTACTTGTTGTTCATCATTTTTTGGAACAAATTTGGAAAAGTGCAGCAAAGCATGCATGAAACGGTGGCTTTAGCCCGGTCGGGCCTTATGTTCTGCCCGGTCGGGTCTTATGTTCTGCCCGGTCGGGTATTTTAAGTTGCCCGGTCGCGCATGTACACTATTCACAGGTTTTTGCTTTTTCAAAGATGTTGCACAATTTTGTTCCTCTTTTGAACAAAACATACATTTTTTTCAAACCCTAAGGCCTTGATTAATTATATGCTTTGACAATTTTATTCATTGTTTAAATAATATTGTCGCCTAAGTGATTTACGTTATTTAAACCCTAAAATTGTAAAGTGTTGGATGTTTAAGTTGATATGTGAATGGCTTGAATTTTCCAAAGAAGATCTTGACATTTGACTAAACTTGGACATTCATGTGGTAAACAAGTAAAATAAACATTAGGTTATTTTCTTAGGTACTTATGTCGGCCCAAAGGAAGATAAAGTATTTATTAAATATAAGTTCAAATTACTTGTTGCCTAAGGCAATCATTTATGAGTCAACTCGCAATCCAAAGATTAGTTTTGATGTCATGTTGATTGTCTTGTTGATGGATTTCATTGATATAATTAATCATTATTTATTGTGTAGTTTCTTATTTATGTTTTGTATTCATTCTTGTTCTCAAAATTCCAACAAATTTGTTTATTGCTTCATCTGTAATTACTGCTATGAGTACCGTTGCAATGTGGGACTAATTATAAAACTTGGAAAACAAATAATTATAATCTTGGGCTATATAGAACTCGCATTAAGGGATCCGTTTCTCTTCTTATTGCTTGAGTGCTGAGAAGTGACACGCTCTAAACCGCGTAAGCCTAATGATCATAAAGAATATTGTCTCGAAGACCTTTTGGACGGTGTCTCCGAGGATATTGATGCTACAAACATTCCTTGATATGAGGAAACTTGTTTCCATAAGGTATAAAGGGTACCGGGAATTTAAGGGAGTATATTTTAGAAATAGTTCTGATGCTGCCAAAAACGTGTCGGATCAGCCCTTCGTCTAGTGGTTCGGATAAATCCAGCAATGAGAACCCTCCTGTCAGATCTGCGCACAAAGAACAAACGTAAACTACGCCGGGGCTCCACCGGCGAAGGCCCTCCGGCGTGAGAATAAGTATTTGGGTAGTGAAGATGAGTGTAGAATCAATCGACTAGTAGAGAGTCTAAAAGTTCCTTACCCGTTTCCCGTGTAGAGGACCTGTTTATATAGGTATGGGTGTAAGAGTCCTGACTTGTTAAGAAAGCCAGGGATCCCGTGTTAATGTGGGACTCGTATTCCTTAGAGAGACTCCTGATAAGGATGAGTGATATCCCAGTTATCTTGTAGAAAATATATCCTTTGTTTAGATAAGGATCCTCACCGTTAGAGTTGTGTTATGACTCTTGTAAGCGGACTCCCGATGATAATGGGAGGCTTCTGATGCATGTCGGCCCGTCATATAACTCGTCTCGTCATTGAGGCCGGTTAGGGATTGGGCTACTAGTAACTCATTCTAGGCAAGGTCTGCCTGATCGGCTTTATTGATGTCGGCCCAAAAGCCTAGGCGTCTGGTGAATGGCTTCTCGGTATATGCCTTTTAGGTGTACGGGCCCAGAGCATATGGGACCCATTTACCCAAGTCGGTTCATGTCGTTCAGTGGCCCTGAGTTTCTATCTCGGCATACCGAGTAGGAACTCAGACAGTTCATTAATTGCAGCTTCATTTATTGCTGATTTGACAGTCAGCCGCCAAATCCTTCTATGATTAGATTTGCTGAAGTCATCTTGATTTGCTTCAGGCGGAATCATTACCCTTCTTGGAAAACAAAGGCCTCATTAACTGGGTCCTGATCATGGGCAATATAAATACTCCGCCTCTTTGTAGTCTGGGGATATATAAGAACAAAAACACCCCCTTGTATCTCTTGCTTTTACTCTCAACATTTTCCAGGAAATACCCAGAATGGTTTCAAAGAGAATGTATGATGATGCTTTTCCAGAAGAAGTAAGCTCTGATTCAAAGAACCATTTTTCAAGCTCCGATCCCGATAGCAGCAATGATTCCATGTTTCCAGCCAATTATTGTTCGTTTTTTCCGGCGGAAGAGTCACTGTCCGATAGTAATGGAGAATTTTCGGAACCAGACCCTGTCGATGAATTCTCCGACGATGATGGCGGTGCGGAAGAATCAGAGACTGAGGACGAGGGTGATGATGAAGATGATGAAGATGATCCAGAACCCATCATTATTGACGAATATGGGTATGACGGAGATGTCGAGTGGGAGGAGGATGATGAAGATCAAGATCAAGATTGTAGTCTTTCTTGAACCTTTAGCTTGCTTTGATCTAGTAGTTTTTCCTTTTTGATTTTGTACAGGTCAAGCCCCCGACCTGTTGTGGGGGTCTTTTGCGTAATATATAATAGTACCTTATCTTTCCTGCTTTCCGTTATTCTTGAACCTTGCATCTTTATCTTGTATACCCATGATCAGTCTTTTGAATGACCTCGGCATGAGTTTTCAATTCTTTAATCGACCTATTTTCTCGGCATTCTGTCTTATGATGATGATTTAGTCATGGTGCGGTCAGTCCGATCTTTGTCGATATATCGGCATGGGTGGCACTTGTTCCAATATTCCCATAACTATCAAGCTTGGTTAGAGGTGATGCATCGTTATTTCCAAGTAGGTCTATACTTGGCCATTCTAGGTATATCGCATCATTTGATCGGAGTGATTGTACGAGGTAGAGATCGAGAATTGGTTGGTTTCGGCTGTTATGCGCAATCTTCTCGTTCTAACGTGTCGTCATTTATTTCTTACTTGATTCACCTGTTCATCACGTTGACGGTTCCAAGTCGGTGCTTTCATGTTAGCTGACTTGTATCCGGTTTTGACGGTTGAGTTTGCATCAGACGTTCCCCATTCAACTGTTCAGTGTCAGGCGGCGAAAGCGATTGAGTGAAAAGACATCCCCTATTAATGAGGGGTAATAATGGGACTGGAGCGTGCCAACCCACGGGCCTCTGGGTATGGTCGGTTCGGATTTCGGGTATAACCCATCTGACCCGGGATATAAATTCAAATTTCTCTTTTCATTTCCCACTTTCGAACATTTATCCAAGGAAACTGCGTATATCCCGCCGGCGAGTCCTTTGAGAGAGTCGGTTTCTGCTGCAGATCTTCCGATTCTGTTCCGATCTCCCCCGTTAAATTTCTCAGTCGACCTCTTTCTTCCGATTGCATTTTCGCCTAAGGTACTGTTCTGATCTCTTTTCTGTCCTTTCTGCTATTTATGCCATTGTTAGGGTTTAAGGGTTTTTACAATTCTTCCCTTTAAATCTCGTCTTTGGAGTGAGCCGTGTAGCTCTAGGATAGCTTCTTTTCTGTCATGTCTGGTATTCATAATTTCGACCCCGATGCCATGTATGGCTTTTATGAGCGCAATAATAGGATATACAGGTTGTCAGAAGGGGTATGGAAAATGTTGTCTTTGATGGCGATAGGCGACCTATTGTTTCTGAATAGAACCCCTCGAGATGACGTGAAATATCCTTCTGGCCTGTTTTCTCCGAGAGCCCTTAGTGGTAGTGCCGATGGCATCATACTTCTTAATACTTTTGACACTGTTATTCAACACATTTTTCTTCATTACGTTAAGGATAAGTCGGCTTTCCCGTCTCTATTTGAGAATGCCCCTTTCTCGGCCCCAGTAGTCGATTCGGGGGGGGGGGGGGAGACATGGCTTTATCTAGGCCGCCTGATGAGTCTAACCCCTCTGTCTCTTCTACAGGTATGGCCGGGGAGAGTACCTCAGGGAGGATAGTAGATAGGTTTGAGCCCAACGCTGCCGCTCCGAGACATGGTGCTGATGCAAGGAAAGGCAAGAGTAAGAGTAATCCTGGTTCAGTCAAACATCCTAAGTCGGGAGCCGAGAGGATTGAGGCTCTCTATTCTCGGTATGGAGTAGACCGTGAGGAATATCGTCTGTATTATAGCAAGGCTATTCCTTTATATTCAGATGAGAAGATCCATAGCTTTTACTATGATCAGGCCGTGGTCTCGTTTTTCTTTAAGCAGTTTGAATTAGGATTGAGGCTTCCTCTTGACCCTTTTATCAATGAATTTCTGGAATCCTGGGAACTAATGCCTGCTCATATCGGAGCGAATGCCGTCAGATATCTGGTTAGTTTCATTGTACTGTGTCGCAGCCTCAGCTTTGAGCCATGTATGTCTGCCTTTGACCATTTTTTCAATGTGAGCTACAACAAGACCACAAGGACTTTGACCATCAAATCTGATCCGTCCAAACCCAAGATCATCTCCCCTATTTCTGGCACCGTAAGTAAGGTGTCGGGGTGGAATTCTCACGTGATTAGGGTCGAGTCCCGCTTTGGTTGGGAGTTCGCGGTCCCGTCCTACTCGCCGTGTCGTCCTGTCGAGGTCCACAAACCTTCCTGGAGTGATGATTTGATTGCAAAACTTGAAGAATTTTCTGCTCTTGGTACGCTTGATTGGAGCGAGTTGGAGAGGGACCCTCGGTATTATGTTCAGGCTGGGTTGATGAAGGGTCCTATAGATGGCATCGTTCCCAAGGTCAACGTTCTGCGAGGGAATAGGTTTCCGGATTGGATAATCCACCCGAATTATGTTTTTCTTCATAAATGTGGACGTTGCAAGGAGCAGAACAATATTTGCCTCCGAGTTGAAGATACGATAGGCTGTAATCGTTTAATCCTTGCTCTTTTTTCCTTGATTTTTATCTCGTCTCGGTCTGATACTTATCTTTTTATGCAGTTTTGACCATGGAGCAAATTGAGGAAATTGAGATTGAGGAGGTTGATCCCGTTGAGGCGGCTAGGTTGAAAAAAGAGAGGTCTAGGACGGCGGCCCTGGAGAAGCGTCACGCCGACATAGAGACTAGACAAATCTCGCTTCAGAATAAGGATGGCTCTGCGGTGCCTATGACAGACCTAATTGAGATCGGTAAAGATGCCGAGGATGTGGCCCCCGAGACCGAGAAAAGCCCTACTGCCAGCCAGTCTATTGGTCAGAGCCATAGTCAGGGCCTCCAAGCTGCAACTGAGGTGGACCAGGGAGATTCCCTTATTCAACGAAAGAGGCCGAGGGAAGATGTCAGGGAAACCCGGGCTCAATCTGCCAAAAGGGTGGCTCCATCCACTCATGACTCTACATCCACCATGGTTACTCATGAAGATGAGGTGAAGCGTTGGGTTGATAAGTTCGGCGGAGTTCCCATTCTATCAGGCATTGATGTGGTGGCCCGCTCCGGTCTTTCTTTAAAAAAGGGGGGCCCAGTGATAAAAAGAGCCATGAATGCCGACACTATAGACCAGCTGGCGGCCGAGAGGCTCACATCTCAGCAAATGCTGAACCGCAAGGGCCTTATTCTTAGTGAGGTATTGTTTCTGTCTATCCCGGTCTATATATGTTCCTCTTGTATCTGCTCATTTCTCCCTATTTTGCAGCTTGCCTCCCTTGCTCAGGTCGACTACACCATGTATCGTCAAGCCTATGAAACCTTGAAGGAGAAGGAGGCCGAGGTGGTGAAGCTGAAAGATTTCAATGGTGAATTGAACGGTAGGGTGATTTCTTTGGAGCAGGAGAATGCCTCTCTTGATGCCTTCCATCGCCAGTCTCAGGCCGAGGTAGCCACTTTAAAAGAAACCTTGTTGATTTCGAGGACAGATGTTGAGGAGGAGAGGAAGCGTGCTGAGATTCTTGCCGGTGAGAAGGTCACGGCAGAAGAGAAGCTTGCTTTGCTAGAAGACCGGTATGCTCGTTTAGAGGAAAGTGTGGTGGAGAGAGAGAGAGAGCCGCCGTGGAAGCCTACAAGAAAGGGCCTCAATTTAGGGACGATTTGAGCGACCGTGTTGGTACAGTTTACAATGATGCTTGGTCTAACTTGACTCGTCTTCTGTACATCGACCCCGAAGTCAACGTGCCTTTGGAGAAGTGTGCTCGTCTTTTTCAGCAGGATGCCTATAGCGTTGAGGCAAGGGCGGCTCATTCCTTGGTTCCGTTTTCTGAAGGTGCTCTTAGGATCATTAAGGCCCGAGACCGTAAAGCTAACAGGCCTGTTTGGGACCCGCCTGCACTTGATCCTGATAACTTTGAGAAACTTTTGGAAAGAGCCGCTGCTGATGCCAAAGCCGGTATGGATTAGGCAGCTTTGTGGGTTTGGAACAATTCTTAATATTTTGTATGCCTGGTCGGCCAAAACAATTTATTTTCTGTTGCTACTTCTAAGTATTTATGTGACTTAGCCCAGTTCTTGGGGAAATCGAAACACTTGAATTTTTAACATTCGTATGCCTCAGTCCAGTGTTTAACTGGGGGGCGCAAATACTTGTTTAAGCAGGAATTTTGTTTACCTCGGTTTGAGGTGTAGGTTAACCTGCCTCAATTTAGTTAAGCATCACCTCGTCATTTGTTCGTGTTACTTTATCTCGGTATAAGATGTCTTGTAAGGTCTAACTCATGACTAGTCTCAGATTGCTGTGGGCCTAGATGTAATAATCTTTAACCCGAACTTGAGAGTACTAGCCGATAGAATTAGGTTTTGATAGTAGTCGTGTTAGGCTATGTTTATAGGCCGTGGTCGTTCACCGTAATGGCCGTGACGAGCGTTTAGGAGCTCGGTTTGAACTAACTCATGGTTAGTCTCAAATTGTCGTGGGTACTAGATGTATCAGTCTCAGCCCAAATTTGAGAGCACTAACCGATAGAATTAGGTTTTGATAGTAGCCGTGTTAGGCTATGTTTATAGGCCGTGGTCGTTCACCGTAATGGCCGAGACGAGCGTTTAGGAGCTCGGTTTGAACTAACTCAGGCTAGTCTCAAATTGTCGTGGGTACTAGATGTATCAATCTTAGCCCAAATTTGAGAGCACTAACCGATAGAATTAGGTTTTGATAGTAGCCGTGTTAGGCTATGTTTATAGGCCGTGGTCGTTCACCGTAATGGCCGAGACGAGCGTTTAGGAGCTCGGTTTGAACTAACTCAGGCTAGTCTCAAATTGTCGTGGGTACTAGATGAATCAATCTTAGCCCAAATTTGAGAGCACTAACCGATAGAATTAGGTTTTGATGGTAGCCGTGTTAGGCTATGTTTATAGGCCGTGGTCGTTCACCGTAATGGCCGAGACGAGCGTTTAGGAGCTCGGTTTGAACTAACTCAGGCTAGTCTCAAATTGTCGTGGGTACTAGATGTATCAATCTTAGCCCAAATTTGAGAGCACTAGTTGTCAGGATCAGTTCAAGTCGTTTGGAAGTCGAGACGTTTATTCTTATCTGCGGGGGACCCCAGCTTTGTTGAATAACAGGTGTACCGTGATTACAAGGTCAAAGATTGTAGAAAGAAACTTTATTGATAACCCAAGCTAGAAATATCCAAACTAGCTAATGCTATAAGCTAGATGTTAAAATCTAAGAGAGAAAAGAAATATCTATTCTAGAAAACAATAAAAGATAGGGTGCCGAGGTATTACTGATAGTATCTCCTCAAGTGTTCCGAATGCCATGGGTGTTTAAGCTCTTTTCCTTCCGGAGTTTTGAGCATGTAGGTCCCTTCTCTGATAACGTGAGTGACGACGTATGGACCTTCCCAATTCGGAGAGAGCTTATTCTGTTGATTCTTCTGGTGTGTCGACTCGATTTTTCTGAGTACCCAGTCACCAACTTCAAAAACTATCTTCTTCACCTTGTTGTCATGGTAGACTTTGGTCCTTTGCTTATAATTGATCATTCTTAGCTGAGCCGTTAACCTTTTTTCTTCAACTAGGTCTAAGTCCAGGAGTATGTTACATTCATTGACTGCCTCGTCATAATTGGTGACCCTGAAAGTTGGTAGGGCCATCTCGGCTGGAGCCATAGCTTCAGATCCATAGGTTAGTGCAAAGGGAGTCTCCCCAGTCGGCCCCCGAGTGGTTGTACGAACTGCCCATAGAGCCAGGGGGAGGTCGTCCAGCCACTTTCCTTGGTTTCCTTCCAGGCTTTTGGTTAGGGCCCTCAGTATCAATTTGTTTGCTGCCTCGGCCTGCCCATTACCTTGAGGATGACTGACCGATGACTTCTTGTGCCTGATTCCCAATCTAGTCAGCTCCTTCGTGAAGGCCTCATAGAATTGGAGCCCGTTGTCGGTCACAATAGAGTGTGGAACGCCAAATCGACACCAGATATAATCATGGATGAAATTGATAGCGTTTTCTTCTGTAATCTTAGCCAAAGGCTTAGCCTCCACCCACTTGGTAAAGTAGTCGACTGCTACTATAACGAACTTGTTGCTCCCCTTGGCCAGAGGAAAGGGCCCAATGATGTCGACCCCCCACATGTCGAAAGGCCAGGTTGGTATGACGAGGCTCTGCTCAACCGGTGGTACCTTGGGTAAGTCCGAGAAACGTTGGCACTTATCACACTTCTTCACATAGACTTGTGCTTCTTCTCTCAAGTTTGGCCAATAATAGCCGAGAGTGATTATTTTGTCGGCAAGGGTCCTGGCCCCTGGGTGTCCTCCACATATTCCTTCATGTACCTCGGCTAATAGCTTTGTGGTGTCTCTGGGAGAGACACATCTAAGGAGGGGCTTTGAGAACGACCTTCGATACAGGATGTCATTCCAGACAATGTACCTGGCTGTCTTTTTCTTTGTCGTTTTTGCCGACAACTCGTCTTCTGGCAACTTGCCTTTTTCGATGTAATCCTTGTAGTCCTCAATCCAGGTTCTTTCTTCATCATCAAGAATCAAGATTTCTAATCTTTCGTAATCAGGCTCGTCGGCATAGATGATTAATGGGTTGGTTTCTTCCGACGTGGCCATCTTGGACAACAAGTCGGCCTCTTGGTTGTGTTCTCGTCCTACCTGCCGTATTTCCCAGAACTCAAAATTCTTAGTTAGATTCAAAACGAGGTCCCTGTATTTGGTCAGCATGTGGTTCTCGGTGTTGTATTCTCCCTTCACTTGGTTCACCACCAGTTGGGAATCACTGTAGGCCACCAACTTTCTTGCCCCAAAGAATTTTGCCCTTTCTATTCCCAGGATCAAGGCTTCATACTCTGCCTGGTTGTTTGAAGCGGGGAATTTGAATCTGATGAAGTCACGGGCTACATGCTCGCCGCCTGGACTAGTTAAGTACACTCCGGCTCCACTTCTATCCTTTGTTGTTGATCCGTCAGTGAATAAGATCCAACAATCATTTGGTAGTTCTTCAAGCGGTCCCTATCCATGGGAAACTTCCTCTTCCTGTTAATTGGCGTATACTCGCTCGAGAACGAAGTCTCAACTAGAAAGTCGGCCAAAGGTTGAGCCATCAAGGTCTTCCTCGGTTTGTAGGTTATATCGAACTCGGTCAATTCAATGGACCAGTTCAATAATCTTCCCGAGCTGTCGATCTTGTGCAAAATCTTCCGGAGCAGTGCGTCGGTGTACACCGTGATGGGATGGGCAGAGAAATAAGCGCGTAGCTTTCTGGCGGCAATTACCAAGGCATAGGCTATCTTTTCGGCGTTGAAGTATCTGCTCTCGGTATCCGATAAGGCTTTGCTCATATAGTAAACTGGCCTCTGAACTCCGTTGTCTTCTAGTACCAGCACGGCCGCCACGGCTCTATCTGAAGCCGCAAGGAACACCGAGAGTATTTCCCCTATAATTGGGCTGCTGAGCAATGGTGGTGAGCCTAAGTACTCCTTTAATTGATGGAAGGACGCCGAACACTCTGGGGTCCAGTCGAAATCTTTTGACCCTTTTAAAGCCTTGAAGAATGGTAACGACCTTTCTGCCGATTTGGCGATGAATCTGCCTAGGGCAGCTACCCTTCCATTTAACCTCTGAACTTCTTTAATGCATGTCGGTTCCTTCATATCGACTAGGGCCTGGATCTTTTCTGGGTTTGCTTCGATGCCGCGCTGTGACACCATGAAACCGAGGAACTTGCCTGCTGTCACCCCGAAAACGTATTTGCTAGGGTTGAGCTTCATGTCGTTCTCCTTCAGGTTCCTTATGGTCTCGGTTAAATCGGGAACATGACTCCCAGACCTGGTCTTTATTACCATGTCGTCTATATAGGCCTCCATATTCCTGCCGATCTGAGACTTAAACACTTTGTTTACCATCCTTTGATAAGTGGCTCCTGCATTCTTGAGGCCGAAAGGCATCATCACATAGCAGTAGATCCCTCCAGCTGCTTGGAAGGCGGTTTTCTCAATGTCGTCCTCGGTCATGTTTACTTGGTGATATCCAGAATAAGCATCCAAGAAACTCAAAGTTTGATGTCCTGCGATGGAGTCCACCAACTTGTCGATCCTGGGCAATGGATAGCTATCCTTCGGGCAGGCCTTGTTGAGATCCGTGAAGTCCACACACATTCGCCACTTGCCGTTCTGTTTCTTTACCATGACGACATTAGCTAGCCATTCTGGGTATGTCGCCTCTCGGATGATGCCGGCTTTCAGCAGCTTGTCTACCTCGATCTCAATTGCTTTTTCTTTTTCTGTAGAGAAGGTTCTTCTCCCTTGCTTGACGGGCTTGAAGAACTTGTCAACTTCTAACTTGTGGAGAGCTATAGCTTCTTTTACTCCAACCATATCTTCTACTTTCCATGCAAATACGTCCAAGTTGTTTTTGAGTAGGTTGATGAGCTCTTCTCTCTCTTCTTGAAGGAGTTGTCTCCCAATCTTTATTTTCTGCTCCGGGTAGTTTGGGTTGATGATGATCTCTTCTAACTGATCAACCGGTCTCAGCTCGGGTCCTTCTCTGAACTCTAGGGTTTCCACGATGATCTGCTTTACCCTCTCTTTGTCCTTGCCGTCTAGGGTCAAGTTTTCCAGATCAAGGAGTCGACCTATCACGGCATCCTCGTTAGTGAGTACTGTGGCCCCCGAGCTTGGGACGAGGGCGAGGTTGGAGGAACTCGGCTCGTCTGAAGTTATGTTCATGGAAATACAGCCAAAACCGTCTATCCCGTAGGTGACCTTCTCTTCTGTTATGGCCTTGTCATCGTCAAGTACCACCCATTCTTCAGGCATGTCCACTGTTATTACGCCGATGTTGGGGGTTGTAGATGTGACCGTGGTTGATTTGGATATAGTTATGCTTCTGTCGGGGGTATCAATCTCCATCTTTGTTCTTGCCTTTCTGGATCTCATCACGTGCTCCAAAAAATGCTTGGGGTTACCGGGGACGCAACCTATACCTTCTGGGGTGGGAAACTTTAGCTGTTGGTGCGGTAGGGAAGCAACCATCCCCAATTTTCCTTGACTGGGAGAGCTGAGGATAGCGTGGTAGTCACTAGCCAGATCCATAACGATGAAAGTGATTATTGCCGATGTCTTATAAGGATATTCCCCGATTTCTAGTAGCAAGTCCACGGTTCCCTTAGCCTCGGCCTTGTGGTTTGTAAAACCTTCCAATCTCCCGTTGTATGGGCTCAACATAGTTTCTGGCAATTCCATCTCCTTGAAGGTTTTATAATAGAGCACGTCCTTAGCTGCACCAGAATCTATCAAGAGCCTTTCCGACTCACAGTTATCAATTCGGCCCGTGATAACCAAAGGTTGTTCTCTCATGGCCCTGTTCCCGGCCAGCTCATTGGGGGAAAAGGTGATTACCTCCTCTCTTTTGTGGATCCATGGAGGGATGTGGTAGACCTTACTGAGCTCGAAGATCTGCTCCTTCAGTCGTGTATTTGAAGGAATTTCTTCCCTGATAACACCGATCAATTTGGCCCGAGGTGGTCTATCCTCTCGGTCATCTCTTCTCTCATCTTCTCTTGGACGTTTGTTATCCTTCTTTGCTATGAACTCGTCCAATTTTCCTTGGTCGGCCATTTTTTGTAGTATTTTCTTCAAGGCGAAACAGTTGTCGGTCTCGTGGCCGTTATCTTGGTGGTAGGCACAGTACTTATTCATATCCCAGGGAAACTTTGGATTGTCCTTGAGGGGTTTTGGATTGGGGAGATTTACCAAACTCATAATCTCAGAAATCGGCTTTGTGAGGGGGGTGTAGACCTCGGTTCCCCTCGTTCTGTTCTTTCCTCTATTTCCCCCCACCATTATTACCTTGTGGCAAGTCGGTGGAGGGCGGTCTGCTTTCTCTTCCCCGATCTCGGTCTCTGTACCCTGACAACCATTTCTTTTTTTCTTCAGCGGTTGCTGTTGCGTAGGCCATCTGGTATAGCTCCGCCTTCGTAAGAGGTTCTCTTACTGACAATTCATAGGTGAGCTCTTCTGACCTTTGTCCATTATAGAAACGCATGATGATCTCCCTGTCTGTGAGTCTTTCTTCTATTGAGTCGGCCAAGTCCCTAAACCTGTTGTAAAAGCTCATGGTTAACTCATTTTTCCCTTGGACTATGTTTCCTAGGTCAGATAGCCTCTTCTTCCTGGCTCCCGCAGTGGCAAAATACTCTAGAAAACCCGTCTTCAATTTAGAGAAGGAATTGATGCTCTTCTTTTCTAGATCCATGAACCAGGACCGGGCTGCCCCAACTAACGTACTAGCAAAGGCTTTGCAAAGTACGTCGTCTTTGTTGGAAACCAAGGCCATCATGCCTTCGAAAGATTGGAGGTGATCCATGGCATCAGAATTGCCTGAGTATTTGTCGAGATGAGGAAGTTTTAGCCGGGGGTTAGGTGGAGAATCTTTAATCCACTGAGCGAAAAGACGCATCGCATCATAGTCGATCTTGACCTTCCTCTGTCCCTGGTTCATCTCAATGTTTTCCATTCTCTCCTGCAGATCTAAAATGACCTGTTCACTGAATCCCGAGCTACGATGGGAACTTTTGGCCTATCCCTTTCTTTGTCTCGGCCTCTACCATCAACTCGGCTTATGTCTGGATCATCACGGTGTCGTCTCGGAGGAGTGTGACGGGGCGGGTCTTGTCTTGGTGGGATCTGTTCTTGGTTTTTCCATCGGCGCCTCTCTCCTAGATATCTCACATCTGGAGATTCAGCCTCCTCTTCTCTCCTGCGGTTTATCTGATCTCTCAGATCACCGACATCGGGATTGACTGGGCCGAGTCGGCCTTTCAGTCGGCTTGGTGGCGCTGCTTGGTTTTCTGGGGGTGCATTGCGCGGTCCTTGATGACGTCTGTCATCAGTGCGCGGGTTTCCCCTACGTTCACTTCTTTCTCCGCCTCCGAAAGCTCCCCTTGTATCCGAGGGCTGGGCGAAGGGTGCTAAAGAATGATCGGGATCGAATTCCAGGAGAACCCTTTGAGCATCGGCCAGTTGCTGAAGGGTTGAAACATTTTGGTGTAATAGCGTCCTTCTATCAATAGGTGGAGGCCTGGAAGGACCAGCTTCGGAAGGTTGAGGGCGAGAAAGCGTCCGTCTCCGTCGCCCATATTGATTAACCACCTCAGGTGGTGGCCCTCGTGATCGGGTATGCATTCCGCCCCCCTGAGGCTGAGGGGGGAGACCTTGATTCTGGACATTGTTATTTGCCCCGTTAAGAGGCGGAGGCGGATTGAGAGTAGCGTCCGGGGTAACGCTAGTTTCTCGACCGTCAGCGCGAACTTCAGACATGAGAAAATTTGTGGTTTTTCCGAACAAAGAGGTTCTCCAAACGAACGTTTCCCGGCAATGGAACCAAACTGATGCTGCCAAAAATGTGTCGGATCAGCCCTTCGTCTAGTGGTTCGGATAAATCCAGCAATGAGAACCCTCCTGTCAGATCTGCGCACAAAGAACAAACGTAAACTACGCCGGGGCTCCACCGGCGAAGGCCCTCCGGCGTGAGAATAAGTATTTGGGTAGTGAAGATGAGTGTAGAATCAATCGACTAGTAGAGAGTCTAAAAGTTCCTTACCCGTTTCCCGTGTAGAGGACCTGTTTATATAGGTATGGGTGTAAGAGTCCTGACTTGTTAAGAAAGCCAGGGATCCCGTGTTAATGTGGGACTCGTATTCCTTAGAGAGACTCCTGATAAGGATGAGTGATATCCCAGTTATCTTGTAGAAAATATATCCTTTGTTTAGATAAGGATCCTCACCGTTAGAGTTGTGTTATGACTCTTGTAAGCGGACTCCCGATGATAATGGGAGGCTTCTGATGCATGTCGGCCCGTCATATAACTCGTCTCGTCATTGAGGCCGGTTAGGGATTGGGCTACTAGTAACTCATTTTTTATTGATGTCGGCCCAAAAGCCTAGGCGTCTGGTGAATGGCTTCTCGGTATATGCCTTTTAGGTGTACGGGCCCAGAGCATATGGGACCCATTTACCCAAGTCGGTTCATGTCGTTCAAGTTCATCTATTGACGAAACGAAAAGGCACTTAAGTTAAGGATATCGGATGATATTCTTGTGCATTTAGTTTTAATCTTTCTTCCTTGGTTTGGTTGCTTTGAAGTGACCTATCAATGTCAAAAGGACAAGTGAAATATTAATGAATTAATTTCACTTATGACACAAGAAGAAGATAAGTTAAGAATAATTTAGAACTAAAGGTACTCATTTAGCATCTACCTTTTCTCATGGGACAAGAGAAGAGGGAAAGAAACTGTGGTTGCAAGTAAAAAGAAGCTTAATGGATCATCTCATGATCATAAAGAAAAAAAATGTTTCTTTTGCAAGGACCTTACTAACATGAAGTTCGATTATCCTAAGTATCACGCTTGGCGTGAAAGGTATATCATTTGGTCTAGTTTGTATTGTATTGAGGCTAATTTGGTTTCAATTCCTACATATACATGGTGATTGAATTTTGGTGAAACCAATCACGTAAGGATGTTTAAGTAGGATTGCCTAAATTACCGAAAACCTAGTAAAGATGAAGAAATTCATCTATATGACTAGGAATCCGGTTGAAGTTATAGGTATAAGGATCCTTTAAGTTATTGCTAAAGTACTAAGTATTATTTGTATTAATAATTCATTCATTTGTACCATCATTTGAACGGAATTATGATATCTATCACAATATTAGACAAGGAAGGTTACTCTTGTTCTTTTGATAATAATATATGTGATCTTTATTTTAAATTCCAAGGTTATTGGTACTAGTACTTTGTCAAGTAATCTTTATTTACTTGACATTATTCAAACAATAATTGAGTCCCATAATAATGAAACCAAAAGTAAAAGCGAAAGTTATCAAGTAAAATTTTATTCATTATGACATAGGCGTTTTGGTCATATCTCCGAGAAGAGAATTGATAATCTTGTGTCTAAAGGAATCTTGACCATACTTGATATTCCGGAAGAGACTTTTGCATTAATGCCTTAAAGGGAATTTACAAACATTAAAAGAAAAGTATCCTCGAGAGCATCAAGCGTCTTAGAACTAATTCATTCAGATATTTGTGGACCATTCATTAATCCTTCATGGAAAGGTCAACAATACGTTATTACGTTCATAGACGACCACTCTTAATATGAATACATTTATTTACTTCATGCAAAGACTCAAGTTATGGACGTTTTCAAGTCTTATGAGGTCAAAGTTGGAAATCAACTTTGAAAGACTATTAAGAACATTAGGTCTAATCATGATATAGTATATCATGGTTGGAATGATTGTTAAAGGGAACAACGTCTAGGTCCTTTTTACTCGCTATTTTGAAGAGTGTGGGATTGTCTCCATCTACATTAAGCCGGGTACACCTAGCATGAATGATGTATACAAGAGACATGATAAAATCCTTAAAGAAATGGTAATAAGCATGTTTTTTGCTTCTTTTACCTCACTCATTATGGGCGATACATTAAAACCGCAGCCCTTATTCTCATTAAAGCTCCCTCTAAGCTACTAATAAAAACCCTTTATGATTTTGGGACAAATAAGTAATACGTCCTTAAATCATCTTCATTTATGGGGTTGTCTAACATAAGGGTAGACCTTATAAGTCTACTAAGGGAAAGTTAGACATAAGATTGTTAGTAGTTATTCATGAGGTGAGCCGAAAGATTTAGGGGATATATAAATTTTACAACCCGAAAATTTGAACATTTTGAAACGAGAAAAGCTAGGTTCTTTGAGGATGTTGAATTTAGTGGGAGATTAGGTGTAATATTTTGAATTTGGAAAAGAAGAGGCATCCATTTCTTCACCTCTTCCATAAGTTCCAATTGGATTTCAAATTTTGTACTTGATATTCAAGAAGAACATACAATTCAAAATAAATATGGTTTCCCTATAAATATTGAACAACATGAAAATGTTGATCATAAGAAGGAAATTCAACAACCTCAGAATTAGTAAGAACCGGTGCCCTTAAAGAGATACAATAGAGTAAGAAGGATTGCAATACCGGATAATTATGAGATGTATCTTACCGAGAAATTAAGGACACATAGGTTTAGTGGGAAATGAGCCATTCATCTACCATAAAGCCATTAATAGTCCTAATTCTCATAAGTAGATTAATACCATATATAAAGAGTTGAAATCTTTGAAAGATAACAACTTTTGGGATCTTTTTACATTACCTAAAGATGTGAAACCTATAAATGGGTCTCTAAGACCTAAAAGGATTCGCAAAAGTAATGTTGAAAGATATAAGACCCATCTAGTTGCTAAAGATTTTTTCAACTCATAAGAAAGGCATTAATTATCAAGAAAGAAACATTTCCCGGTATCTTCTAAAAACTCTTTTAGAACCATTATGGCACTAGTAGCAATTTGTGTCTTAAGCCTCATCAAATGGATATTAAAGAGAACTCTTCTTAATGGAGACATTAAGCAAACTATCTATATGGAGAAATTCATTTATGACTTAAGCAAACTTCTCATTAATGGTATTTAGAATTAATCAAGTTATTCTTTCATTTGGTTTTGAAATGAATCTTGATAAATATTGTGCATACCATAAGTTCAGTGGGAGTAAAAATTATAATTTTGGTCTTATATGTGGGTAATATTTGCTTGCTAGTAATGTTTTAAACCTTAATAAAGAAACTAAGAAATTTCTTTGGAATGAAAATTCTTGGTGAGGCATCTTTTTGTATTAGGAATCCAAGTTCACTGTGAGTTTACACAGAATATTTTGGGATTATCACAAAAGGCCTATATAGAAAAGGTATTACAAAAGGTATAGCATGCAAAACTATAAACCACTTGACACCCCTAATTTTAAAGGAGACATGCTTAGTCTCAAACAGTGTCCTAAAGTTAATTATGAATCCAAGTATATAGAAAATATCTCTCTTTGCATCATTAGTAAGAAGCTTAATGTATGCGTAAGTCTTACATTTAATGTTGGGATGCTTGGTCAATACCAAAGCAATCCGGGAGAGAACATTAAGTAGCAGCCAAAAGAATGATAAAAGTATTTACAAAACACTAAAGAACTACTTGCCTATATTTTAAAGTCAGATCATCTTGAGATCATTAGGTATTCCGACATTAGTTAAATTATATGGCTGCATAAGTTTATTAAAAGGACTACGAATTGTCAATAAGTGTCGAAAGACCGCTTAAGTTTTATGGTGACAATCAGACGGTAGTCTTATAACAACAAGAGTTCATCAAAGTCTGAAGGATATAGACATTAAGTTTCTTGTTGTAAAGGAAAATGAACAAATAGAAATACAACATATAGAAACAAACTCCATTTTAGAGGATTCATTTATGAAAGCGTTATCATCTTCAGTGTTTCACGAGTATGTTGCTCATATGGGTGTAACAGTTTTGATAACATTTAATATAGTGGGAGTTTGTATTGTTATTTCATTAATTGTTCTCTTATTTAAAGTTTTGATCTCATTTGGTTAAGTTGGACTAGTTGGAAGAATATGTATATATTCATTATTCCATGCTACACATCTACACTTTTGATCTATGTCATTTAGTTGGATTTGTATACGTGATTACTGTGGGTTTAGTTGCGAATCAATTACAACGACTGGCCCTTTAGTCCTTATACTTGGATGACTAATGGACGAGATTGTTATAGATGACAATAAAGTGCGCACATAAGGGTTGTCATTTGTGTTATATTTATGGTTTTAAAGGAAAGACTTTGTTTTGCAACCCAAGTGGGAGATTGTAAGAACATGGCTTGCAACACAAGTCAATTAGTAATTCCATACATGAAATCATACCTATAATGTTAATATAAAGTGTAGTGAATTAATATAATGTGTAGAATTCCTGGATGTAATATTACCTATTTTTGATGGGCAAAGTGGTAATTTAACATCACTAAAGGTTGAAAGGGTGTAATCCCTAAATGAGGTGCCTATTGGTTTCATATATAAAGGGTTCTCCATCAACCCTAGAAATCACTCCATTCGTTTTATTTTCTCTCCTAAATAATCTTCATATTGCTAGAGACATTAGAGAGAAAAGGCACAATCATTTAGAAGAACTCCGTCCCCTTAATTCTTCTTCTTCTTCTTATTCTCCCTACAACATCTGTAATGGAATCAACAGGTATTATTTCGCTTCCGCCTTCATCTTCTTCCTCAATCTTATTCTGAATATGAGTGTGGCATTCAGGGATCTTAAATTGTTCCAACATATGGTTGTTGAATATTATTATTCCTTGTTTGCCCTTCTCGGTTCTCGGTTCATTGCATGTCATGTGTGCTAAGTTGGAGTCCTAATCTAATTAGGGTAATTGTTATAAATCACTAAGGAATAGGAGATATACTGATGTATATATATAGGAAGATCAGTGCATATCTTTTGGCTGATCACGTAAATCTCGGCCTAGCCTTTGTACGAGTTGTATATAAACTCTTTTGGGTATTATGAATAAAATTAAGTGCATTTGATATATAAGAATGGTTGAAGTTTATTTACGACCTGAATGTCTTAAGACCATCTCCAACAGTTTAGTGCAAAAATTGCACTATTCTTTATAGGGCTTTGGACTCTAGGCCCCCTGGGCGAGATCCAAATGCCATAAAAACCCAAGGTCAGATCAAAATCCCATTTAAACCCACCACAACCCACAACCCGCCCCAGCCCCGCCCATGCCCTGCCCATCCCATCCAACCTCATACCCGAGCCCGCCCATGCCCCAGCCCAGCCCAGCCCAGCTCACCGTTTGGATACAAAATTAAAATGTTGAGTATGGGAATTGAACCCATGACTTATTGTGAAAACTAACAACTTAACCACTACACCAACCAACTATTTGATACAAAATTTGCAATATATTCTATTACTATTGCGCCTAAATGAAACTAAGTGAAGAAAAAACAAGATTCTAAACCAATTTATAAATTTTTTGATTATTCCCAAAACATCAACTTTTTGTTAAAAAAAAAAATGAAAAACAAGATTTAAAAAAATATAAAGTATTTAAATATTTTATTAGAAAAAAATATAAAAGACCCAAAGATAAATTAAATTATAATTTTGTGCAATATCGAATTTTAATTTTTATTTTTTTACTAGCACCCTCCAGTAAACTATTTATATAAAATGACACTATTTAAGTCTTTATTACCAAATTGTCATTATTTGCACTTATAAGACCTTTTGAGAGACTCATGAGTCTGCTATAAGACTTTGTAAATAGACCCTCATAAGTCTTATATGAGACTTTTTTTTACATGTCTCATAAGAATTTACAAAGACTTTGATACAAATTATAAGACCTAAAAAATGCACTTATGAGACCTTTGAGAGACTCATGAGACTGCTATGAGACCTTGTAAATAGACCCTCATAAGTCTTATATGAGACTTTTTTACATGTCTCATAAGAATTTACAAAGACTTTGATACAAATTATAAGACTTAAAAAATGCACTTATGAGACATTTGAGAGACTCATGAGTCTGCTATGAGACCTTGTAAATAGACTTATGAGTCTCGTATGAGACAATTTACATGTCTCATAAGAATTTACAAGGCTTTGATACAAATTATAAGACTTTAAAAATCACTTATGAGACCTTTTAAGAGACTCATGAGTCTGATATGAGACCTTTGTAAATGGCTCTCATGAGTCTGATATGAGACAATTTACATGTTTAATAAGAATTTACAAGACTTTGATACAAATTATAAGACCTAATAAATCATTTTTTAATGTAAAATGATATTTATTTTACAAATTTAATGTTTTTGTGAATAATCAAGAATTTCATTAATTGATTGGAAAGATTTAATTTATATCATTTATTTTGGCCAGAATGATACTTCTAATATTAAATGTTGAGAAACATTAAATAAGATGTTCTGTGGTTCAGTGGTTAAGTCACACTTTCCCCTTGGAGATCATGAGTTCGAAACCTTATGGCAACTTTTTTGTTTTTCATTTACAATGGCGGGTCTGGAGCGGTTGCTGGGGTCCGAATCCGCTTAGGCTGGGGGAATCGGGTTGGGCGGGCCTGAGTGATGGTGTTTGGGGGGTTTTATGGCATTTTGATTTCAAATTTGGGGTTAGTTGGAATTTTGCATCTCGCCTGGGGTTTTATGGAATAAGAATCTGAGACGAGGGGCCTTATGGAATTTTTCCATTCTTTATAATAGTGCAATTTTTACACCAAATATTTCCAACAGTTTGCTTCAAATCTTATACTAAATAAGAATATAATAACAATATTCATTATTATTTCACATATATAAATAATAGTAGGTTATATAATTTTATATTGTAAAATATTTTCATATATATCAAAAAGAAAAGCAAAAAACGGATATTTAAAAAGAAAAAGGGGATAACGCAGCACTATCCCTTGCACCAAATTTGAAGCAAGTGGTAGAGTTGCTCTATTAATAGAGCAATGTTTAGAGTGCCATTGAGTAAAACAATACTCTATATTTGGAGTTTTAGAGTACCGTTGGAGATGATCTAATTAATAGGGGTGCCAGTGGTTCGGTCCAAACCCCGGTTTGGGACCGAACCGAACTAAACCATACAGTTTGGTTCGGTTTTTAAGCACAAGTAGTTCGATTCGGTCTCAAAAATTGGTAAACCGCGTGGTTCGATTTGGTTGGTGGTCTGACCCCTCCAGACCAAACCAGACCGAACCAAACCAAACCCAGACCAAACCACCAGACCAAACCACCAAACCAAACCGCCAGACCACATGTATTAGTCATATATTTGTATGTTAAGTAACATTCACCTTTATATTATTAAAATAGTTTACATTACAGTACATGATGTAATGAGATGTTGCAGCGGAATAAAAATAAAAGGATAACAATTAGCCGAATCAACGAATTAATTGACCAAATTCGAATCCACGAATTAGGGTTTGGCAAGAAAAACACCAAGACGGTGAGATTCTTGAATAAACGAAGGAATCCACCTTCAACAAGCTAAAAATCTTCAAGGAATTAACCTCACAATTGCAAAGCAATCAATTAAACAATCAATATCAACTCTCTAATTTTCGGATTACAATATGAGACCTATTTTATAGTGCCCATAAGACTTGAAAAAGAAGTTAAAACCTACTAAAATTAACCCTAACCTATATAGTAACCTAATAAGACTTAAAAACTATAAAATCTCCTCAATTATCCTACTAAAAATAATGACGAAAATAATAATTAAAATGCTAATTACAACCTAACTAATAATAAAATACAAATATAATTATAATAGTTATTATAATGATATTCCCGGTTTGCATCATTACATCATTCTTAACTCTCGTTTTGCATCTTATTCAATATTCATTTCATCGAATGTTATATTCATTGAGACACATAGTTAACAAAGTTCTGTAGTGTCTTCACTTCCTTCGGCTTTTTTATTCGTTTAATATTTTCATTCTTCCTAATTTTCTCTTTTAAACAGAGTGTAAACCATAATTTGAATCGTGATATGAGCCTCGGTGTGAATGGTGGTCTAAACCACGATCTAAACCATATTCTAGACCACGTTCTAAACCACAGTCTGGACCACATCACTGAACCGCGGTCTGAACCAAACCGAACCAAACCATGGCGGTTTGGTTTTGTTCGGTTTGAAATTTTTCGTGGTTCGGTTTGGTTTGGAATTTTCCCAAACCGATGACTAGTGGTTTGGTCTCTAAAATGGCCAAGACCGAACCAAACCGAACCATTTACACCCCTACTAATTAATAGAGTTCTCAAAGCCAAAAAATATCCTCGTGTGAATTTTCTGAACGTCAATATAAAGAAGTATTCAAGTTACACTTGAAAAGACTTTTGTTCATCCCAAGACATTGTTAAACGGGGTCTATAATGGAAGATTGAAAGTGGTGAAAGACTTAATGTAACTTTCAAATCATATTTACAATAGATTTCAAACTCATACACCTATCACCTTCACTTTCATATTCGAGACATTTTTTAATTGGGTTGTATTAGCAGTCTTTGTATTTTGGATTTAGGGTGAACCTTTAAAATTTATAGAATATGGATATTCTTCTCATTAGCTCTTGTCCATGTAACTAATCGAAGTTTACTTTGTTTAAAAAAATACTCCTTTCTATTCTAGAAAGTTAGTCAATCTTTTTTTATTATTAGGAAAAAATGCAAAAAAAAAATACCTCAACTATTGAGGTTGTGCGGGTTTAATAATTTATCTTATTTTTATTACAATAAAAACACGAGGTTTGGACCCTAGGCCCCCTGGGCCAGATAATTATCCCATAAAGACCCATGGCCAGATCAAAATTCCACCTAAGCCCAGCGCCCATCTCAGCCCCTTATTCTCAAGGCCGACTCGCTGCAAACCCACCCAGCCCGACCCGCCGCCCAGCCCACCCAGTCCGACCCCGCCGCCCAGCCCACCAGTGGCCCTCATCCATCCATTTGACTATTAAAAATTTAATTTGTAGTATGCTTGACTTGAACCCAAGCACTTCTTGTGAAAAGAAATGACTTCACCACTACACCAACACAATGTTTGATACAATTGTTGCAATATATTCTATTACTATTGCGCCTAAATGAATCTAACTAAAGAAAAAACAAGATTCTAAACCAATTAATAAAATTCTTGATTATTCCCAAAACATCAACCTTTTGTAAAATAAAAAACCGAAAAAAAAATGATTTAAAATATAAATTATTTAAATCTTTTATTAGATAAAATATAAAAGATCTTAAAGATAAATTAAATTATAATTATGTAATATCGAATTTTTATTTTTATTTTTTTACTATCACCTTCCAGTAAATTATTTATATAAAATGAAAATATTTAAGTCCTTATTACCAAATTGCCATTTGCACTTATGAGACCTTTGAGAGACTCATGAGTCTGCTATGAGACTTTGTGAATAGACACTCATAAGTCTGATATGAAACTTATTTACATGTCTCATAAGAATTTACAAGACTTTCATACAAATTATAAGACTTAAAAAATGCACTTATGAGACCTTTGAGAGACTCATGAGTCTGCTATGAGACCTTGTAAATAGACACTCATAAGTCTGATATGAGACTTTTTACATGTCTCATAAGAATTTACAAGACTTTGATACAAAATATAAGGCATAATAATGCACTTATGAGACCTTTGAGAGACTCATGAGTCTGCTATAAGACCTTGTAAATAGACATACATAAGTCTGATATGAGACTTTTTTACATGTCTCATAAGAATTTACAAGACTTTGATACAAAATATACGGCATAAAAATGCACTTATGAGACTTTTGAGAGACTCATGAGTCTGTTATGAGACCTTGTAAATAGACCTTCATAAGTCTGTTATGAGACCTTTTGCATAGACACTCATAAGTTTGATATGAGACTTATTTACATGTCTCATAAGAATTTACAATACTTTGATACAAATTATAAGACTTAAAAAATGCACTTATGAGACATTTGAGAGACTCATGAGTCTGCTATGAGACCTTGTAAATAGACTCTCATAAGTCTGATATGAGACTTTTTTACATGTTTCATAGAATTTACAAGACTTTGATACAAATTATGAGACCTAAAAAATGCACCATGAGTCTGCTATGAGACCTTGTAAATAGACTCTCATAAGTCTGATATGAGACTTTTTTACATGTTTCATAAGAATTTACAAGACTTTGATACAAATTACAAGACTTTTTTACATGTCTCATAAGAGTTATTTAATTTATTTTCTTATAATTCTCATATTTTCAGTATATAATAGACTTAGTTGGAGTCATTTATGTAAATAAATGCCTTAAAATAAGGGTAATAATTAAAAAATTATAAAAGTTTTTGAAATAATGTATTTTCGCAATTACAATTTAATTTATTTTTTAGGTTTTTCATATTTTTTTAATAAAAAGCATTAGATATTTTATATTCTTAAATGATGTTTTTAATATTCTAATATATACATATATTAAAAGTTTTTTTTTTGTGTGTGTGAATATTCAAGATTTTCATTAATTGATTGTAAAATCTCAATTTTTGTAATTTAGTTTCGTATAGAATGCTGTTACTAATAATAAATATTGCAAAAATTGAACAAAGCAATGCAGTGAGTTAGTGGTTAAGATGTGGTTGTCCTACAAAAGGTCCTAGGTTCAAAACCTAGTGTCAACATTTTTTTTCTAATTAAAACGGGTGGATTGGTAAGTGGGTTTCGGATCCTGTGCGGGTCGGGGCATCGGGCCGGGTCGGGCATCGGGCTTAGCATTGGGCTTGTTGGTTTTTGGGCTGAGTGATGGTTTTTGGGCTTTTATGGCATTTTGTTTCGGCTTTGGGGTTAGTTGGAATTTTGCATCTCGCGTGGGCTTTTATGGAGAAAACATCTGGGAGAAGGGGCCTAAAGGAATTTTGCCTAAAAACACCTTAACTCTTTTTGATGTGCATTTGAAGTACCTATTGCTAACACCATTCAATTTTGACAGTTAAGTTAAATGCTTGAAAGGTCCCAAACATAATAATTGTTTCCTATTAATCCCTAAAAGTTCTTTTTGTATTCATTCTAGCCATTAACATTGATTTTTCGTTAGAAATACAATAACCAACAACCCCACCCACCACTATCCACCACTACCGTCGCAATATGCAAACTTGGATTTTACCACCACCACCGTGGCTCCCCTTTTCCCGTACTTTCCGTTACCAAGAAAGCAACATAAAAATTAACCCAACTTTAATCGAACTGAATCTACAGCCATAGCCATACCCAGCACCAAACCATCATCAACATCCACAGTTTCTTCAAAATCTAAAAATGAACCAAATCTAAGAAGCTTCTTTGAACTTAGAAATGACCAACACCAACATATATATCTTCTGTCTTCTTTAATTTAATTATTTCTTTTGGAAAGCAAGATTCCCATGGAATACCTAAATCCTCATTCTAGTACATTAAGGCGGATCTATTAAGGTACGAGCGGGGGCGACGGCCCCCACTGAATTTCCAAAAAAAAAAATGGTATAAGATAATATACATTAATATGTTACAAATGAGCAAATAAGTTGTCTATCACAGTGGTAACGGAAGTAGCTTAAGATTTGTGTGCCGCAGGTTCGACCCTAACCCCCACCACTTCCTAATTTCTATTTTTTTTCCTCAGTTTTTAGAAAACCTACTTATCTTTAAAAAGCCACTATAACTGTGTTTATCCTTTAAAAGGCACTACTACTTCAAACTCGTAAATTGTACATTTTACAAAAAATGTCTTACATTATAATGCTATTTCTTTATCACTAAGATAAATAAAATTGAATTAAACTCTATTATTTTCATCTCAACTAATAAAAGTTACCGTCAATTTACAAATTTATTGTAAAAAAATCATAATTGAGATTACAGATTCTTCTTCCGTCTCAAAATGAATGTCCAAAAAAATTGATTTTTTTTTACGTTCATGTGGGAGATGGAGGAATTATTTAATATTTTGGTGCTCTTCAGACGTGGGATATTATAGAAGGGCACAAGAGTTTATATTACTAATATTTGAATTACTATCCATTTTTTTAATTAAATATAATCCCTCTGTCCCGAAATGAATTTCTAAAAAGTTTTCAAATTTGTTCTTGTCAAAGCAAATTTGATTTTTTTTTTTATGACATTAATTATTTTGAGACGGCGAGAGTATTTATCTTGCATTTATCATGTCAATTTTCTATTATACATTGAATATAGTAAAAACAATAAAAATGATTTAAGAATGTCGCGAGCGGATTTTTTTTTTTTTTTTTTGCCCCCACTGACCATAATTCCTGGATCTGCCACTCGTGGCCTTGGATATTCATTGCCGTCCCTACTGAATGTGTGACCTAATTTTAGGCAGACGAACATAGAGGATGACGAACTAGAGGTCATCGGCTATGGCGAACTTAAGATCGACGGGGATGTCGAATCGGAGGCGAACGGTGGCCTGAGAGAGATAGAGGTCGGTGGCCGATTTTCCTTTGGGGTTTCTTCTTCGTTCATCTGGGAAGGGGAAAGGGAAAAGGGAGGGGGTTATTTGAAAATTAAAATCTTATTTTAAGCCCTTTGACTTTATGAAATGCTCACAAACTTGAAGTTCCGGTTTTACCCTTTAAAAAGGTCACGTGGGCAGTCACATGCCTAGTTAACGACATAAAGTAGACGGTGTGAGCAATAGGTACCTTTAATGCACACCAAAAATAGTTACGGTATATTTACTGTAACAAAAATAAAATAAGTTACTAAACCCCGCACAATCTCAATAGTTGAGGTACTTTTTTTGCATTTTTTCCTTATTATTATCACGAATGAATTTTGAGTAATAACTAAAGTTGCCTTTATTTATCTTGCTAAAACTTCAAAAATTATCATTGATACACTATTATATATACTATCAGTATCACTTTTTAAATTTATTTAGGTAACTACAAGTAATTTAAATTATGGATTAAATAATAATTTGGTCCCTAAACTTGGCAGTTTTTATTAGTTTGGTCCTTCATGAATATATTTTATTAGTTTGGTCCATTATTATGGTTTTTTTCCCAGTTTGCCCCTTCCTTCTGTGAAATTTTTCAAAATGCCGAATATACCCCTGAAACTAATGATAGTTTGGTCTCTAAATTTGGCGCTTATATTAATTTGGTCCTCCAAGATGGATTTATATCTTAGTTTTTCCTCTTTTATTTATTTTTACTAATTTTCTACTACTATTAAATTATATTAAAAATTGTTTATAATGCGCTAAAAATAATTAATTAATTTTAAAAGAGTCTCAAATATTTTTCTTATCTATTTTTTTGGAGTTATTAAACCTTGAAATTAACTCTCTGATGGGTTTGTATGTTGACAAAGTTTATATGATCATTTTTAAAAAATATTTCAGTAAAAAATATAGTTAATTTTTAAATTAAAATTATATAAAAAAAAATGGTTTGAATGTGAATCGGTTGAATGAAATTGTTGAATTTATTAAAAGAATTATTTTTTACTGATATGTTTTATTTCTCTCACTATATTTTTTAAAGGAATATTACTACATTTTGTTAAAAAAATGATCATATAAACTTTGTCAACATACAAACCCATCAAAGAATTAATTATAAGGTTGAATAACTCGAAAAAATAGAGGAGAAAAATATTTTAGACTCTTTTGAAATTAATTAATTATTTTTAGAACATTATAAACAATTTTTAAATATAATTTAATAGTAAAAAATAGTAAAAATAAATTAAAAAGGCAAACTAAGATATAAATCCATAATGGAGGACCAAATTAATATAAGCGTCAAGTTTAGGGACCAAACTATCATTAGTTTTAGGGGTATATTTGGCATTTTGAAAAATCTCACAGAAGGAAGGGGCAAACCGACAAAAAAGCCATCATAAGGGACCAAACTAATAAAATATATTCATGAAGGACCAAACTAATAAAAACTGCCAAGTTTAGAGACCAAATTATTATTTAATCATTAAATTATTGCTCAAAGTTTGTAAGGATCGACTAACTTTTTTTTAAGACGGTGAAAGAGTAAAAAGTAGTGTATTCTAACTTTTGAATCCCACATCGAGTAGCTACAAAAAGCGGCCTCAAACCATTGTCTATAAACTAACCAGATGGGGCACCTATATTCACATGTGTCAACTTCTCCTTGCAAATCGAAATCTACTATAAATATGGCAAATCTTCCCAATAATGACCCTACTACCCAAACCTCTCCCCCTGCATCATATATACCCAGCAGCCCCAACTTTGCTCCTCCTCCTCCTACAGTCAGTTATAACCCATCCTATACTCCCGTTTTTGGCCCATCCTCTCCATGCTATGCATGTGTAGAATATAGTAGAAAAATGAGGTAATTTTTTTTCGAGTTGGTTTTGTTGGTAGAAACTAGTTCCTCCATAATAAGTTATAAAAAGTGATGTTTTTTTGTAACCCTTTTTAAACCCTAAAAGGTCTAAACCTTAAACCCTAAACCCTAAAATTTAACCCTATAAAAACAAGAATTTTTATAACTTATGGACCCTAGATCAATTCCCCCTTTTAGTTTGGAGTATTAAATACGGGGGCCGGCGACCGAAGCCCCGGTGAACGGCGCCCGATGGGATAGAATGCAATAGAAATGGCTTACTTACGTCAGTTACTATATGAACCTCGTTTTGCCGGTCCTCGAAATCCGCAAACCACTCAATCTTTTGCAATAATTAAATCCGTAAAATATTTTTCACTATTATCAATAAAGGCAATCTAACATGGAAGGATTCCTCTTTGGATAATAGGTACTGTAACTGGTATTCTTGTGATCGGTTTACTAGGTATTTTCTTTTATGGTTCTCGATCGGGATAGCGGACCCAAAGCTATGGAACTTGGTATTTCTGATTTATCCACTAGGCCAGTCTGGCCCCAAAATTTTCTTTTTTTTTTTTCACAAACGAAGCTACAATTTAATGTGAAACGGGTCTGAATTATAATATAGTTAGGATTTAGTGTAACGGGTCAAAATTATAATATAATAGTGTTTTTCTTTAAAATAAATTTAAAGACGGCCAAAATTTCGATATAATTTAATGGTAAAAATGTTATTTTCTTAAATTTGAAGGTATTCAAAATTACATACCTTCAAAACTAGGAGTCGCCTCCTTCATTTGCCTCGCCTCATAGTTAAAATTATGACCATTTTAGTGATGGACAGTAAAAGGCTATAATCTTAGCTGACTTTAAACTTGATCGCTATAACAGTTTCAAAATTTCTTTGCATGCAGCAAAGGATCTCCATCTTATTATCCTTCGGTTCCAATGTACAGTCCCGCCAAGTAAAACTCTCACTCTCTCTCTCTCTCACCATTATTTTGGATTTTCTTTCTGCAACATGTCTAATATTTGTGCAGTCCTACTGGTGTTCCTACCAGTTTTGGCGGGAAATCCTACGTCCCAACTTCACCACGATACAGGTGGGTACTCGTTGATTATTCGACTCATTTTACCACAAATAAAGAGGTACAAAATGTTCACAAAATCTTGCTCACGATATTTTAGCACTTAGGCCCACAGTATCAACAACCAATAAACAGCTGCCATGTGAGCGGAATTTTGTGAACACTTCTGTTACAATGTACAGTCTCAATAAGTACATTTTTTATATATTTTTTTAATAAAATTTCACATGATTTTGGATTTTCTTTCTGCGATATGTGTAATATTTGTGCAGTCCTACTGGTTTTCGCGGTGTGACTCCTGCCTACGTACCAACTTCACCTCAATGCAGGTGGGTACTCCTCGATTATTCGACTCATTTTACCATAAATAATGCTAGAAAAACAAAATGTTCACAAAAATTTGCTCACGATATTTTAGTTGGCAATTATTTGATTGGTTTTGAAATCATTAACACTTGGGCCCACAATATCAACAACCAATAAACAGCTGCCATGTGAGCGAAATTTTGCGAAGCAAGTATTTTTCTTTGATTCATATTTGTGCAGTGGTGTTCAAGTATTTTCCTTCACTGTAGTGGTTAAGATTAGGATATATACTCCATCTGTGCCAAAATGATTTCTCATTTTGCCATCTTTCATTATTTTGAAAAGTTCTTCCCAATTCTACGGTTGAGGCTTAATTAAATGTGCTTAAACACAACTTGGTTAGTGAAGCAAGTGTTCATGTTCTTAAAAAGTTAGAATAGTCAAGTGAAAAGATTATTTTGAAACGGAGGGAGTAGCTAATAAGATACTCCTTGATCATTCATTTGAGTATTTTCCTTTAACTCCAGTTTTAGCTAATAAGATACTCCTTCCCTCCCAAATTGATAGTCCTGCTTAACTTATGAAACTTACAATATAAACTACGGAAACTATGGATATGAGACCAACTTTTAGAGACAAACAAAAAGGGGGATGGGATTATCATATTGGGACGGAAGGAGTATATAGCTCACAAATTTCTTATTATCTGAAATTACCCTATAGTACAGTTGCAATTTATAGTTTACCATGTTACTAAATTTCGACATTCATCTTGGGACGGATGGAGGGAGTGCTAAATTGCTTAAAATCATTGTTTAGAATGTGTACCTAAAAGTCAAAATGGACTATCATTCAGGGACGGACGTAGTAATATTTTAGTGATGCCGGACGTGTTTAAAGCATGATTTTCACGTTTATAATCGGGTGCATTCACGAGTCATTGAGTTAATTTGCATTATTACATATTCTGAGCTCTAAGACTTTTAGGCATTTGTGTTGTTTGTGCAGCCCTGGCAATTCTGACGAGAAGTGCGACAACAAGCCAAGTGCCGAGTAGAATCGGTCAAAGCTATAAAGTCAACTTGACTCTTAAAGGGTTTAATAAAAGGGAGGAGGGATTACTTTGATGCAATAATAAGAGGAGGAACAATGTTAAAAACTTGAAGGCATTGTTATTCATGAAGCAGTTCTTTATGGATTTTAACATGTTTTTGCTAGCTTTGCAGTAGTAGCTTACTTTACTAGATACTATATGTGCCATTCTTCTCTTTTCTAAAGATGACTACACATTTATTATACGTTTAATACGAGGATATTTCAATATTTTAATATTTTGTTATAAATCAAGACAATCAAACTACTTTAACCAACTTCTTAATCTTTGTGAAATTAGGTATTTTTTGCTTATATTTAAGGCCGAAGCAGTAATAATCCATTGAGATATGGAAATTCAGAATTAGTGTTCTTTTTTAACGCTTGAATTCACAAAAGCATACTCTTTCCGTTTCAAATATACGTTCAAAGAATTTTTAATTTTGCTCTTGATCCTCTTAAAACTTTTGATCAAAAGCACATTTAAAATTTTTCAGACATTTATTTGGGACAGTTGCAGTAATAATTTTCATTCAAGCAATGCTAAGATTAAAAGAAATGCTTAAAAAAAGTTGTTCACGAAATGATTCGGCAGTCATTAATTGGATACTTCATTAATGATTACCAATACAACATCAAATCAGTGAATGCCAAATCATTTTGTAGCTTACTTTTTGTAATTATAGCATTACTCTTTTCATTAATAGGTTAATATGTGCATACATGTTTATAACTCAATTAGGTTTCTTAGGTGTTTGTTTTTCTTGTAGATAAATCAGGCTTCTTCTTCTTCTTCTTCTTCTTCTTCTTCTTCTTCTTCTTCTTCTTCTAAGGTAATTATCTAAAATCTAGATTCAAGCAGGGAATTGCCAGTGGTAAAAGTTCTTCTTACTAGTAATACTTCAGACTGAGAGTGCGAGGCAGATGCACGGGAAAATATAGATTTATGCCCCTGTACTTAGGTCTAAGATCCAGATATGCCCTTATACAAGTTAATTGCTATATTAGGAAAATAAAAATCTATATTTTCCCCAGATGCACGTTTTCATTATTTTTTGGTTTAATGAATACAAAATCTACACATCTTCGCATGAACAACACTTCACAACTTCAGACATAACGTATATAAAATATCATGTAAATATATAAATATATGGTCGTGCTCCTGTGAGAACCTAAATATCGTGAGAACCGTGAGAACTTGGATACATTAGGTAAAAAACTAATGTATCCAATGGTTCACTTGGATACATCATTGGATACATTACTTGACTTGGATACATCATTGGATACATTACTTGGATACATTAGGTAAAAACTAATGTATCCAATGTGCACTTGGATACATCATTGGATACATTCATTGTCAAGTCTTCAAACATGATGTAACCGTTAACCTCATGAATCAGGGAAAGCTGAACAAGTAAAATTTCGTAGGATCGGCCCCCCTTTGTTTCGTCTCTCAGTTGAGAGTTATATTATTTTCAAAATGATAGAACTGTTTTTCGCAATGAAGTCTGATATTCAACTGGGTTTGATAGATGTTTTGCGATTGATGGTATTCCGATGTTTGGGAAGGACTGTTGAATGTTTATTTTGGACCCGAATGCCTTAGTCAGTAGAGTTCTCAGAGCCAAATATTTTCCTCGGGTTGAATTTTTTGAATGTCAATAAAAGGCAGTGTCCAAATTACACTTACACACGCATTTATTCGTCCCAAGACATTGTTAAAATAAGTCTACGATGTAAGATAGAAGTGGTGGAAAGGGCTAATGTATGTACTGAAAGTTTGGATCCCTTTATTGCAATAGATTCAAAACTCGTACACAATCACATTCGTTTTCGTACTTGAGATATTTTTGAATTGGGTTGTATTAGTAACACTTTGTATTTGGGATGAGCCTCTAAACATTGTGAAGAGCCTCCTCATTAAGTCCAGATAACAATAATTAAGATCATCTTTGTTTTTGAAAAAGGGAAACTCACTTAACTTGTCAACAGGAAGTTTTCTTTGATTGTCACCCGAGAGACCCGGGTTCAAGTCCCGGCAACGGAAAATATTCTTATTTTCTTTGATTGAATATTAAAATCGATTTAGCCCAAAAATTGTTATTAATAAATCACTTAATGATTTATCAATAAAATATAATTTAAATCTTACTACTAAAATGTATGGATTGTCATTTATCACTATTATTTAGTCAAAAATCATTTTTATAGAAAAAAAAATACTGCGTTTTCGGAAAAAAATAACTTTTTGCATCCCACATCGAGTAGGTAAAAAAAGTCGTCTCAAAGCTTTGTCTATAAACTAACCGGGTGGGTTTACTTAGTAATCTTTATTTCAGAAACAGAAGTTTAATTAATATGGCAACTTTTTCCAATAATACCCCTGCAACTTGTGCCCTTACTCACCAAACCTCTCCGCCAGCATCTCCCGTTTATAGCCCCACCTCCGCTCCTCCTCCTCCTGCCGGCGCGGATTCTCCCTTTTATAGTCCACCCTCTTCTCCCTCCCCCTACTGCTCTTCATGTGCATGTGAATATTTGAGGTACACACTAGCATTTAATGGTCAAAACTATACTCTATAGCTATAGGATTATCCGTCCCGAAATAAAAGTCTTAATCTTCATTTTCGTTTGTCTAAAAATAAATTTCGTCTTACTAGAAATAGGGTATGGAGTTTGGTCATCTTCATATACTAATCATTTTAATAACCACAAGCACCGCAATGTCATAAGAAGTGTCACTTTACACATATGAATGGATTGGAGCAATCAAGAAAACACAAGTAAAAGCTTAAAAACAATGTCTCATCATTTATTTCGAGACGGAGGGAGTAATACTCTTTTTATCTTAAATTGATATTCTCGTTTTTTTCAACATTTTAAGATTACATTGTAAGTTTTTGAGACAAGACAAAAATAAAGTAAAAATACCATTTTGAGGCGAAGAGAGTACTCCCTCCGTTTCATGTCTGTTTCACCTCAATTGAGACGGCCCAAAATGACAAACATTTTAATATTTTATATTCACCCAACCCCACCCATTTAACCCCACTAACTCTCTACCTTCATTTACCGCTCATTTTATCCAACCAACACTACTATTTACCCCACTCATTCGCTCTCTTCATTTTCCACCACACATTCACTACATTCTCTTAATTATTGTGCCCTTTTTTTTGTCTCAATTCACATGAAACGGAGGGAGGGAGTATATTGGTATTTTTCTCTAGGATGGTCCATGCTTCGGGAGCAGTGGTACAAGGATTTAAACGGGCTAGGATTTTGGGTGATACTGTTGCTTTAATCCACCCTAAAACTAGACTAGAGGCTTGTTTGAAGAGTGGGTGAGCAGGGTTATCCTTCCCATCATCCAGTTTAGCCGGAGGGACTGTGGTGTTGGTGAGGCAGTCGGTAAGTGAGAACGTGTCTAACACCGTAAATAGAATGGATCTCCAGTTCATGTAATTATCATGTGTAAGATGAGAGTTTCCCATGAAAGACTGGATATTAAGATTAAGTGGTAAGGGATTGTGTTTGAAAGTATCATCAGAGTTGGATGAAGAAGAATCGCTACCGGGGGTACGAAGAGTTTCGACCATGGTTCCTAGTATGCGACTGATACCCTATTTTAGGATAGGAATAATCTAATATGTACAAGATATCTCTACCTATCAATACAACATATATTACTGGAATAAATTGATTTGAGTCAATCTTCCTAGAAATACCGAGACTACCCTGCGGATGACACACTCACGTTTACACTTATTTCCTTTCCGGTTTGTCCTAGCACAAGTTACACTACCCAAAATGGAACCCCATCATTTAACCCGACTCATTCTCTCTCTTCATTTTCCACCACTCAATTTATTCAACAAACACTACTATTTACCCCCCTCATTCTATCACTTCATTTTCTACCAGACATATATTACCTTTTTCTTAATTTTTGTGCCCCACAAGTTGGTGTCACTTGTGGTGGGACGGAGGGAGTATAGTTCACAAATTTGTTTTTGTTTCAAGTTACATGTCTGATATTTATATCATCTTTGTTGAATTAGTTGTCTCTTGAAATTGCAATATTTTTAAATTTTTCCTTATTTGATAGAATATATTTGTGCAGTCCTACTGATGATTTGCCCAGAAACAGTCCATATTACTACCCATATTCACCAGAATACAGGTCGGAACTTGTTGATTATTGACTATTTTTGCTTCAATCTAGTAGTGGTTATGACTAAGATATATACTAATATAATTCACAAATTTCTTGCTGTTTGAAACTACATATCTGATACTTCCATGATCATTGTACAAGTTGTCTCATGAAATTGCAATATTTTTTATTTTTTTCTTATATGACCCATATTTGTGGCTTTGTGCAGTCCCACTGATAATTTCCCTGGTAACAGTCTAAATTACTACCCAACTTCACCACAATACAGGTTGGGACTCGTAAATTATTCGACTAATTTGCTTCACTCTAGTTGTCCAAATTTCTTACCGTATTTTTTTTTTTTTTTTTTGTGGCTACTCACCATGTTACAGGCCAACATCCCCTACTAACAGGTACTAGCAACTAAATGCTGTTTGAAATTACATGTCTGATATATTTTTCCATGATCTTGTAAGGAGTTGCATCTGGAAATCGCCATACTCCCTCCGTCCCCAAATAAATGTCACACTTTCCAATTTGATATGTCCCAAAATAAATGTCGCATTTCTAAATTAGGGAAGAGTCTTAGTGAAATTTTATAATTGTACATGCAATGTACAAACATGTGAACATAATTCTACCATAATTTTTTAAAAAAAAATCTTGGATTTATTTTTCTTGCAGCCCAACATCCCCATCATATTCATCAACTTCTTCATCTTCGAGTCCAACCTACAGTTCCATCTGTCGTTGTACTTTATTTTCCTCTACGACACTTAACTAAGATTCTCTTCAGTCATTTTATTCCTTCACTCTAATGGACACTTGGAACTTTCTAAAAATGTTAAAAACTTAACAGAAATGTTAAAACTTTTAACAGAAACGGTTAAAAATTATGGGGTGTTACAAATGTGCAACTAACCCTATAGCACAGTTGCAATTTATAGTTATACCAAGTTACTAAAAATTTGGACATTCATTTTGCCACGAAGGAAGTATACTGTTTTTTTTTTTCTTGGCAGTCCAAATTGCCAAAATAGTTTTTTTAATTCTAAAATGAGTATTTCTCTGAATTTAAACTTAAACATGTTTCCAACACTAATTAAACTTTATTACCTTTGTGCAGTCGTGGCTCCATCCGAACTTCACCACTATCCAGGTGTTGACTCTTTGATTATTCAAATATTTCACGAATTTCTTGCTGATTGAAATTACACGTCTGATACTTCCAAGATCTTTGTAGAAATTGTCTCTTGAAATCGCAATATCTTTAAATTTTTCCTTATTTGATTCATATTTGTGCAGTCTTACTGATATTATGCCCAGTAACAGTCCAAATTATGATTACAGCCCAAGTCCACCACAATACAGGTTGGCCTTTTTGTTTTTTTCGAGTATATTTCTTCACTCGTGTAGTGGTTACCAATAATTTATATAGCTCACAATTTTTTTGCTGATTGAAATTACATGTCTGATAATTCCATGATCTTGTACAAGCTGTATCTTGAAATTGCAATATTTTTAAATCTTTCCTTATTTGATTCTTGATTTATATTTGTGCAGTCGTACTGGTGATTTGCCCAATAACAGTCCATATTACTACCCAACTTCACCAATCTACAGGTCCGGACTCATAGATTTGATCAACTTTTTTGCTTCACTCTAGTAGTCCAAATTTCTTACCCTTTTCTTCCTTTCGTGTTTTTTGTTCTTATGCTGGCTACTCATCATGTTACCCCACCATCCCCTACTAACAGGTACTAGCAACTACATGGTGTTTGAAATTACATGTCCGATATATTCTTCTATGATCTTGTACAAGTTGCCTCTAGAAATCACCATACTTCCTCTATCCCTGAACAAATATCGCTAGTTCCAATTTGATCCGTCCCAAAATCAATGTTGCATTTCTTAATTAGGAAAGAGTCTTGTTGCAACTTTACAACTGTACATGCAAATATGTAAAGCGTATTTCTTTGAAACGTTAACAAGTCAACTATGATATTTATTTTCGAACGGGAGGAGTAATTTTCAATTTTTCTTATTATGATTCATATCTTGCAGCGGAACTTCAGTACCCGAGTATACTCCAACTTCTCCCATTTACAGCCCAGCTTATAGGTACTAGTAGCTACTAGTTGAAATTATGTGACAGAAATGCTTACCAAATTAAAAAAAATCTTCGATTTATTTTTCTTGCAGCAAAGGATCTCCACCTTATTCTCCTTCGGATTTAACGTACAGTCTCACCAGGTAAAAAATTAAATAAAAATATTTATAATCATAAACATCATTTGGATTTTCTTTCTGTAACATGTCTTATACATGTGCAGCCCTACTGGTTTTTGGAATATGAGTCCTCTCTACAGCCCAAATTCGCCGCTGTACAGGTGGGGGCTCGAGTCTTTTCACCATAACAAATGTTAGGCACACACAAAATTCCCACAAAATCTTGCTCACAAATTTTAGTCAAAAGTTATTTGGTTGGTGTTGAAATTATTAAACGCTTTGGGAGACAGTTTTAAGAACCAATCATTAACTGCCAACTAAGATTTTGTGAGCAAAATTTTGTGCGCTTGTATTACTCTTTTACGATGAGTCAATTATTTAGTCCATTAGATGGAAGTTTGATTCTCAGTTATTAAACTTAAACATGTTTCCAACACGAATAAAAAAACTTTATTACCTTTGTGCAGTCCTGGCTCTATCCTAACGTCATCACTATACAGGTTGGGACTCTTTTATTATTCATTTATTTCGCAAATTTCTTGCTGATCGAAATTACATGTCTGACACCTGCATGATCTTTGTAGAAGTTTTGTCTCTTGAAATTGCAAATTTTTTTTTAAATTTTCCTTATTTGATTAATATTTGTGCAGTCCTACTAGTATTTTGCACAGTAAGAGCCCGAAATCGACCTATTTATGCAACGTAGTGTCCGATTTATATCAATTAATGCAACGTAGTAACGATTTCTTACATTGTGAAACGTACTTGAAGTAGTTGTATCAAATAATGCAACGTTCGAACAATTTGACATACGTTTGACAAACGTACTTGAAGTACGTTGTATCAATTAATGCAACGTAGTAGCGGCTAAAAAGTACTTGCGTTGCATTATTTGATACAACTACTTCAAGTACATTTCACAATGTAAGAAATCGTTACTACGTTGCATTAAGTGAAAATTAAGACCTGATACGTTGCATGGATCGGTGATTTTCCCAATTAGGATTACAGCCTAAGTTCACCATGTTACAGGTGGGGCCTTTTTGATTTTTCGAGTATATTTCTTCACTCTTGCTGTGGTTAATATTAGTCTGATACTTCCATGATCTTGTACAAGCTGTCTCTTGAAATTGCAATATTTTTGAAGTATTTCCTGTTTGGTTCATATTTGTGCAGTCCTACTGGTGATTTGCCCAGTAACAGTCCATATTACTACCCAAGTTCACCACAATATAGGTTAGGACATTTTGATTATTCAAGTATTTTTTTTCACTCTAGTAGTGGTTAAGACTATTTTTGTGGTTATTACGAAGGAACTTTGAGCAATAATTAAGGTTATTTTTAATTATTCTAATGAAATTTTTGAAATTGTTCTTGATACACCATTATAAATACTATTAATATCAAATTTTAGATTCACATTAACATAAATATAAGTAGCCTTTATAATTGCTCAAAGTTCCCTCGTAGTAACAACGAATAAAGAGGGACTATCTTTCTGGGACGGAGGGAGTATTTTTTTAAAAAATTCCTTATTTGATTTACATGTGTGCAGTCCTACTGGTATTTTGCCTAGTAACAGTCCAATTTATGATTACAGCCCAAGTCCACCACAGTACAGGTGGGGCCTTTTTGGTTTTCGAGTATATTTCTTCACAAATTTCTTGCTGATTGAAATTTCACGTCTGATACTTCCATTATCTTGTACAAGATGTCTCTTGAAATTGCAATATTTTTGAATTTCTCCCTATTTGGTGTATATTTGTGCAGTCGTACTGGTGATTTGCCCAGTAGCAGTCCAAATTACTACCCAACTTCACCACAATACAGGTTGGGACGTTTTGATTATTCGAGTATTTATTTTTCGCTCTAGTTGTAATAACCCGAACTTACCTTTTATTTTATTTATTTTAAACTCTTAATTATTAATGGGCCAAACTTTAATAATTAGTTTAGTTTAGTTATTGGGTCAAAAGTAGAAGGCCCAATTCATTAACTAAGAAGGATTAGGAATCCAATTTAAATTAGGGATTTGGGAAATATAAATAGCCTCTCTTAAAACCTAAACCTATTATTGTTTCCTCCGCAAAAATAAAAGAACGGAGAGTGCGAGAGAGAGAGCAAGGCGCCGCACAGGAAGAAAGACGGAAGAGGAAGGGGGGCGGCGATCGGTATAGATCACAGAGAGAGAGAGAGACGGTGAAGGAGAAGAAGAGTGAGGAAGGATCGAGTTCACAAAGGTAATCCTAGAAACCTTAAACTCTTCTCTTCATCTTTGTAAATCAAATTGTTGGATTAAGAAACCCTAAGTTATGGATTGATCAACTAGGGTTAAATAGTATGCAATTAAGGAAGAAAAATATGGATTGTGGAAGTGTGTGTCCTGCGTGTGTGTGCTGGTGCGCATCTGGGGGGTGCTGGTGTGCGTGTGTGTGTGTGCGGGTGTGTGTGCTGTTGTGTGTTTGTGTGTGCGTGTGTGATACAGAGTGTATGTGTGTGTACTGTAATGTGTTTGTGTGTGCGTGTAAGGGCAATAGATGGTGGGTGTGTGTGTGTGGGTTGATGGTGGGTGTGTGTGTGTCTGAAGTGTGGGTGTCTGAAGTGGTGGGTGTACCAGAGTGTGTGAATCAGAGTGCTGGGTGTGTCTGTCAGTAGGTGTACTCAGTAAGTGTGTGCAGAAAGTGTGAAATCAGTGTGTGTAATTTGTGTAGTGAAATTGAGAGTTGAGGATTGACTAATAAAAAACCCTAGGGGTGTTGTAGTCATTCTTAAAGTTATTGGTTAACTAGGAAAGGGTGATAGATGACTAAACCATGGAATTAATCGAGTAAAAAGAAGTAAATTGGGACGGAAGTAAAATAGTATTTTTCTCATGTCTAAGGCTAGACTATTTCATGTTGTAGATTGTCCAAGCGGAGTAAAGCAAGCTAGTAGAACACGAAGCAAAGGTAAGGGATTACGCTCTTAGTTGTGTATTGATTCTTAATCCTTTGTTAGGATTTCCCAATCTCTGTTTTTATAAAGTAAACTATCTGTGTGGCTAGATAGTCTTTTAAACTATTCCGTTCTGCGAATTGTTCCGTCTTTTGTTATCCACTCTATTGATATGGTTATTGTTCAATAGGGTTATCATGTGTATGATTGATTTTGTAACCTTGGTGTCCAAGTGAGATGTGTATCTTTTAAAAAGTGATCAAGTAAAGTTTGTAAAGTTAAGTTTTGTGTTGTAAAAGCTCTTTAAAGTGAATTCTTTTAATAAGTAAAGTGACTACAGTTATCCATAATCCCGAAACGGATAAGTGGACCCCTTACAGTTATCCATAGTTCTAAGTTGAACATGTGGACCCCTTTGCGTTGCTTGATGAAGTAACGTAGGTTATCATGATATACCGATTTTGGGTGCGGTCAGTAGAAACCCGAGCCCTGGGTACAGCACGTGCTTAATCCCTAAATGAAGTAAAGTAAAGGAAAGAAAAGTAAAGTGTGAGTAAAATGTTGTGTTTTGCAAACTGCCTCTGAAGCCACGTGTTTTCAAGTAATGAATTGTTTTTCATCAAGTAAATGTTTCTTTTCAAACTGAGTGTTAGTTTGATCCTTGAGTTATATCCGTTCATTGTAATTCATTGTTACCGTTCGTTTCGGTCATCTCCTCTTAGTACCCGAGGGGATACCGTATGAACTTATTGGGCATTGTTCGCTCATTCCTTTCATCCTTTTTCTCTCTCCAGGTTATAAATAAGCAGATCAAGAGTCGCAAGGTTTGGCGGCTTAGGAGTTATCTTTTAATAAAGTTAATTAGTGGTTATGTTTCCGTTACGGTTAAGTTATAAACTTTACTTTCCGTTAGTTACCGTTTGAGTTAGTGGTTTGTACTAGCCGTTGTGGATTTGAACGTTAGTTAAAGTTTGAATTGTGGTTATTTGTAGCCGTTGGGCATTCTGATTTTGGGAATTATTCGTATTAAGTTATTATTTAATTGTAGTGAAAAGTTGGGGTGTTACAGTTTGTATCAGAGCCCCGGTTTAAGATTACTTGGGAGACTCAGAATTAGAAGTTAAGACTATTGGGAGAGGTAGTACTTAACTATTGTGGGCTTTAGAACTCTGATAAGAACAAAGTACTTTTGGGAAGCACTAATGAAGGGAAGCTGCTATTTAGGGAAACTTTCCATTTTAGGAAACTTTCTAAGTTAGGAAACTTTCCTTTTATAGAAATTTGCTATTTTAGGAAAGAACCTAAAGGGAGGTTCTAAATGAGGATGAGTATGTACTTGAGTATGGCTTGAGTGATTGATATTTTCTTTTAAGAATGAATTACACTATGGGATGCTTGTGATTTAATGCTTGTGTGTTTACATTGTAGATCATGGGCGGACTGAAGACTAAAACACCCAAGGAGAGAGCAATCGTAAGGGGTGCATGGACGATTAGGCAGCTTAAGGGACAATTGACGAAGAAAAAGAAGGAAGCGGACTATACCTTTAACAAATGGATGCAAACTAGAGGTTTGTGGTATAAGGCTCGATAAGAAGTAGAAAAGCTGAAAGAAGCAATAAACAAAAAGGACGAAGAAATAGCCAATATCAGGGAGGAATTTTATAGGAATTTCTATAAAGAACCAGTGGCAGAAAATGTGGTGACTGAAGAAGAAGCCACCGAAATTGACATTATTGTAGAGGGCAGTGAAGCTGCCCCGATTATGATTGAAGATGAAGTACTGGAGGAAGAACCGGTCCCTAGGCCAAGAGGAAGGCCAAGAGGTTCAAGGAAAGTTTATGTGCCAACTGGAAGGCCTAGGGGTAGACCTAGGAAAAATGTAACCCATGATTATGAGGGGAGTAGCCATTTATTAGTATTCTTTTTAGAAGTTAGCATTCTTTCATTAAAAAGTTTAGTATTCCTTTTTAGTTCTATTAGTAAAGAACTTAGTGATTATTCTAGTTTAGTGCAGTTAAATAAATAAAAGTTATTTTTAAGTTAAGTTATTTCTTGTCATGTGATCCTTTAAGTTAAACTATGTTTGAATAAACTTAGTGAATGCGTTAAATTATAGTAATCAGTTCTGTGGGGACGGCCTATAAAAGTATGAAATTCGTTTGAGTACAGCAACTAATATAGTTAAAGACCTAAAGTAAGGTCGATGCAGTGAAAGGTCTAAAGTAAGACCGATATATACACATAAATATGTACGTGAAGTTAGTATGAGACCAAGTTAAGTATAGACTCTCGATGAAACAGTAAATTGTGAGGTCAAGTAACCGACCTAGCTAAATCAATTGTCTTTAATATGTAAAACCCGTTTCGTGGTGGGTCATCAATCAGTTATAATTCAATCTTTCTTAACTTCAGATGTCTGGAAGAGGAAGAGGAAACCGTGGCAACGCTCGCAACGCGGGAAACCAAAGTAATGTTGATCCGAACATGGCGAACCTTCTGCAAACGCTGAACCAGACCGTGGCTGGAATCGGACAGGTGGTGAACCAACTAGCACAACCTCAAAACCAACCTCAGCAGGTACCAATGAGAGACCCGCTGGAAATGTTTCAAAGGAGGAAGCTGGACACTTTCTCCGGTACCTCAAAGGAGAAGCCGGAGGACTGGGTTAAGGATATGGAGCACATTTTTGAGACTTTGGAATGTACCACAGAGCAGAAGGTAGTTTTTGCAACATTTATGCTTAGGAGTGCGGCTCGCACTTGGTGGGATGCAGAAAAAAGAGCAGCTTTGGCTAGGGGTGAAGGAAATTTCACCTGGGAAAGGTTTAAAGTAGTATTCAATGAGAAATACTACCCGGCTAGTGTCCGTCACGCCAGAGTGGCAGAGTTTTTGAATTTAACTCAAGGTGACAAGACGGTAGACGAGTATAGTGAAAGGTTCACAGATCTGCTGGAATTTGCACCGACCTTTTTCGACAGCGAGGAACAAAAGGCCAGGAAGTTCGAAGCCGGACTGAGTGATCGGATTCGATACAGAATCACGCCACTGCAGTTAGCGACATATGGGTTAGTGCTAGACAGAGCCAGAATTGTAGAAAGGGAGTCGGATGAGTACCGCAACAAGAGGGATGAAAAGAAGAAGTATGGAGACAAGTCTACTAATAAAGATTCAGCTGGGAACAAGGGACAGTTCAGCGACCGAGACCGTGATAATCATGGAAAGAGGAAAGCTGAGGGAAGCTATGAGCGTACAGCAAACAAGTACCCGAACAGGAACCTTGGAAACCGAACCGCTTACGATAAGGGAAAGGCTAAAGAGCAGGGGACCGCCGAAGTATGCCCTGCGTGTGATGGTAATCATAAGGCTGATGCGTGCAAGTACAGGGACAGGAAATGCTATAACTGTGAGAAGATTGGGCACCCGCAGTGGAAGTGCCCAGAGCCGAAGAAGAATGCACAAACTCATGGGGTGAAGGCAGAAGACAAAAGTAAGACTGGTGGTCAGGGGCGTGTGTTCACCATGACTGCTAGAGATGCTAGAGCCACAAATGACTTGGTGGCAGGTACGCTTCAGTTATATTCTCGCAACGTATACGCTTTGATTGATTCTGGTGCCACTCATTCTGTGATTAGTTCTAAGTTGGCAAAACAGTTAAAATTGTCACCTAAGGCGTTAGAAGTACCCTTGGTAATTGATACCCCGACTAAGGAGTCGATCCCAGTTACTTCAGTGTTTCAAAGTTGTCCTCTAAGGATAGGCGATAGAGAACTCGAGGTTGATCTTATATGTCTGGATCTCAGTGACTTTGACATCATCCTAGGTATGGACTGGTTGGCTGCGTATCATGCCAAAGTAGACTGCTTTAGAAAAGAAGTGAATTTTGAATTACCCTCTGGAGAAGGATTTTGTTTTCAAGGGTCGAAACCAAGAGTCCGAACGGGCCTGATTTCCGTAATGAAGGCTCGTAAACTGTTAAGGAAAGGTTGTGAGGGATTTCTTGCGTATGTTGGTGAGTCAAACAAGAAAGAAGTGACCATCGAATCCCTCTCCATAGTAAAAGATTTCAAGGATGTTTTTCCCGAGGATTTGCCAGGAATACCGCCGGAGCGAGAAGTGGAGTTTTCGATAGATCTAGCACCTGAGACTGCACCGATTTCAAGAGCACCATATAGGATGGCTCTGCCGGAACTTAAAGAGTTAAAGGAGCAGTTACAAGAACTTTTGGACAAGGGCCTGATTAGACCGAGTGCATCACCATGGGGTGCGCCGGTATTATTTGTAAAGAAGAAGGATGGGTCGATGAGGTTATGCATTGACTATCGGGAGTTAAACCGTGTGACAATTAAGAATAAGTATCCTTTGCCAAGGATCGATGATTTGTTTGACCAACTCCAAGGTGCATGCTATTTCTCTAAGATTGATCTACGTTCTGGTTACCATCAGTTAAGAGTGAAAAAGGAAGATGTAGCAAAGACGGCTTTTAGGACAAGGTATGGACACTACGAGTTCTTAGTAATGCCGTTTGGGCTGACAAATGCGCCTGCTGTGTTCATGGAGCTTATGAATAGAGTATTTCAAGAATATTTGGACAAGTGTGTAATAGTATTCATCGATGACATCTTGGTGTATTCGAAATCAAAAGAGGAGCATGAAGAACATTTGAAATTAGTATTACAGATTTTGAGGGAGCAAAAGTTGTATGCCAAATTTAAGAAGTGTGAATTCTGGCTTGAGGAAGTAGCGTTTTTGGGACATGTGGTATCTAAGAATGGGATAGCAGTTGACCCTGCAAAGGTTGAGGCTATAGTTAATTGGGAGAGACCAACTTCTGTTAGTGAGATAAGGAGCTTTTTGGGTTTAGCAGGGTACTACCGTAGGTTCGTGGAAGGGTTTTCGAAGTTATCTCTACCATTGACCAGGTTAACCACAAAAGGGACAAGATTTGTGTGGTCAGACGATTGTGAGAAGAGTTTTCAAGAATTAAAAGGGCGATTGGTGTCTGCGCCTGTCCTTACGTTACCAACAAGCAGTGATGGCTTCGTGATCTATAGTGATGCTTCATTGAAATGTTTGGGTTGTGTGTTGATGCAAAATGATAAAGTGGTGGCTTATGCGTCTAGGCAACTCAAGAACCACGAGAAAAACTATCCTACCCACGATTTGGAGTTAGCGGCCGTGGTGTTTGCATTGAAAATTTGGAGACACTATTTGTATGGGGTACCTTGTGAAATTTACACCGACCATAAAAGTCTTAAGTACATTTTCACTCAGAAAGAGCTGAATATGAGGCAAAGGAGATGGCTAGAGTTACTTAAAGATTATGATTGCAAAATCTTGTATCATCCTGGGAAGGCCAATAAGGTGGCAGATGCGTTAAGCAGAAAGAACCATGGAACATTCGCGACTATGATTTCTAAGGGGGTAAGTGAATTGAGAGATAGTGAAATAGTAAAGCTAGAGGTTAAAGTTAAAGGCTATTTGGCTCAGTTGAGTGTCCAACCAACACTGTTAGTGAGAATCAAGGAAGCTCAGAATGTGGATGACGAGTTGGAAGCGATTCACAAGGTTATCAGTAAGAATGGAATGGTAGACTTCCGTGTTAGCGACGACGGGATCATGAGGTATCGATCAAGGATTTGGGTGCCTAATAATGATAGTATCAAGAGGGAAATTCTTGAAGAAGCTCACTGTTCAACGTTTTCGGTTCACCCTGGGAGTACTAAGATGTATAAGGATCTAAAGGAATCCTTTTGGTGGAACAATATGAAGAGTGAGGTGGCGGAATTCGTTTCTAAGTGTTTGGTGTGTCAGCAAGTGAAAAGTGAACACCAGAAACCCGCGGGACTACTACAATCGTTACCTATTCCAGAGTGGAAGTGGGAACACATCACTATGGATCTGGTGATTGGACTTCCCAAGACGTTGAAGGGTCATAACGCAATTTGGGTCATAGTGGATAGGCTCACTAAATCGGCTCACTTTCTAGCAATCAAGGTGAATGATTCGTTGGAGAAGTTAGCTAAGTTGTACGTGGATGAGATCGTAAGGTTACATGGGATACCGGTCTCTATAATGTCAGATCGAGATGCAAGATGTACATCAAATTTCTGGAAGAGTTTACAGAAAGCGTTGGGGACGGAGTTAACTATGAGTACAGCGTTCCACCCTCAGACAGACGGACAGTCAGAAAGGACGATTCAAACTCTCGAAGACCTATTGAGAGCAACGTCGTTAGATTGGCAAGGAGCATGGGATGATCATCTACCACTAGTAGAATTTGCCTACAACAATAGTTACCACTCTAGTATTGGAATGGCGCCGTATGAAGCTCTTTATGGGCGGAAATGTAGATCGCCTGCGTGTTGGGATGAAGTAGGCGAGAGAAAGTTAACTGGACCCGAGATTGTTCAAGTAACGGCGGATAAAATTCAACAGATTCGCAAGTGGTTGTTAACTGCGCAGAGTAGGCAGAAATCGTATGCGGATAATCGAAGGCGCGATCTGGAGTTCCAAATAGGAGATCATGTATTCTTGAGGATCTCACCGACAAAAGGGGTCATGCGGTTTGGGATTCGTGGGAAGTTAAGTCCTAGGTACGTGGGGCCGTTCGAGATTCTAGAACGAATAGGGGCGGTAGCCTATAAGTTGGCTCTACCTCCTGTGCTGTCTGGTGTGCACAATGTGTTTCACGTGTCGATGTTGAGGAAATACGTAGCTGACCCGAGCCACGTCATAGAGTACAAACAGTTACGTTTTCGTGAAGACTTGAGTTATGATGAAAAGCCGGTAAAGATTGTAGACCGTAAAGATCAAGTTTTGCGGAAGCGAGTGATTCCGTACGTAAAAGTGCAGTGGAGCAATCACACGGAAAGAGAAGCCACGTGGGAGCTCGAAAGTGAAATGCGTGATATGTATCCCGCTTTGTTCGAAGATTAAAGTACGTTTAGTTTGGGGGACCAAACTCTTTTAAGGGGGTAAGAATGTAATAACCCGAACTTACCTTTTATTTTATTTATTTTAAACTCTTAATTATTAATGGGCCAAACTTTAATAATTAGTTTAGTTTAGTTATTGGGTCAAAAGTAGAAGGCCCAATTCATTAACTAAGAAGGATTAGGAATCGAATTTAAATTAGGGATTTGGGAAATATAAATAGCCTCTCTTAAAACCTAAACCTATTATTGTTTCCTCCGCAAAAATAAAAGAACGGAGAGTGCGAGAGAGAGAGCAAGGCGCCGCACAGGAAGAAAGACGGAAGAGGAAGGGGGGCGGCGATCGGTATAGATCACAGAGAGAGAGAGAGAGACGGTGAAGGAGAAGAAGAGTGAGGAAGGATCGAGTTCACAAAGGTAATCCTAGAAACCTTAAACTCTTCTCTTCATCTTTGTAAATCAAATTGTTGGATTAAGAAACCCTAAGTTATGGATTGATCAACTAGGGTTAAATAGTATGCAATTAAGGAAGAAAAATATGGATTGTGGAAGTGTGTGTCCTGCGTGTGTGTGCTGGTGCGCATCTGGGGGGTGCTGGTGTGCGTGTGTGTGTGTGCGGGTGTGTGTGCTGTTGTGTGTTTGTGTGTGCGTGTGTGATACAGAGTGTATGTGTGTGTACTGTAATGTGTTTGTGTGTGCGTGTAAGGGCAATAGATGGTGGGTGTGTGTGTGTGGGTTGATGGTGGGTGTGTGTGTGTCTGAAGTGTGGGTGTCTGAAGTGGTGGGTGTACCAGAGTGTGTGAATCAGAGTGCTGGGTGTGTCTGTCAGTAGGTGTACTCAGTAAGTGTGTGCAGAAAGTGTGAAATCAGTGTGTGTAATTTGTGTAGTGAAATTGAGAGTTGAGGATTGACTAATAAAAAACCCTAGGGGTGTTGTAGTCATTCTTAAAGTTATTGGTTAACTAGGAAAGGGTGATAGATGACTAAACCATGGAATTAATCGAGTAAAAAGAAGTAAATTGGGACGGAAGTAAAATAGTATTTTTCTCATGTCTAAGGCTAGACTATTTCATGTTGTAGATTGTCCAAGCGGAGTAAAGCAAGCTAGTAGAACACGAAGCTAAGGTAAGGGATTACGCTCTTAGTTGTGTATTGATTCTTAATCCTTTGTTAGGATTTCCCAATCTCTGTTTTTATAAAGTAAACTATCTGTGTGGCTAGATAGTCTTTTAAACTATTCCGTTCTGCGAATTGTTCCGTCTTTTGTTATCCACTCTATTGATATGGTTATTGTTCAATAGGGTTATCATGTGTATGATTGATTTTGTAACCTTGGTGTCCAAGTGAGATGTGTATCTTTTAAAAAGTGATCAAGTAAAGTTTGTAAAGTTAAGCTTTGTGTTGTAAAAGCTCTTTAAAGTGAATTCTTTTAATAAGTAAAGTGACTACAGTTATCCATAATCCCGAAACGGATAAGTGGACCCCTTACAGTTATCCATAGTTCTAAGTTGAACATGTGGACCCCTTTGCGTTGCTTGATGAAGTAACGTAGGTTATCATGATATACCGATTTTGGGTGCGGTCAGTAGAAACCCGAGCCCTGGGTACAGCACGTGCTTAATCCCTAAATGAAGTAAAGTAAAGGAAAGAAAAGTAAAGTGTGAGTAAAATGTTGTGTTTTGCAAACTGCCTCTGAAGCCACGTGTTTTCAAGTAATGAATTGTTTTTCATCAAGTAAATGTTTCTTTTCAAACTGAGTGTTAGTTTGATCCTTGAGTTATATCCGTTCATTGTAATTCATTGTTACCGTTCGTTTCGGTCATCTCCTCTTAGTACCCGAGGGGATACCGTATGAACTTATTGGGCATTGTTCGCTCATTCCTTTCATCCTTTTTCTCTCTCCAGGTTATAAATAAGCAGATCAAGAGTCGCAAGGTTTGGCGGCTTAGGAGTTATCTTTTAATAAAGTTAATTAGTGGTTATGTTTCCGTTACGGTTAAGTTATAAACTTTACTTTCCGTTAGTTACCGTTTGAGTTAGTGGTTTGTACTAGCCGTTGTGGATTTGAACGTTGGTTAAAGTTTGAATTGTGGTTATTTGTAGCCGTTGGGCATTCTGATTTTGGGAATTATTCGTATTAAGTTATTATTTAATTGTAGTGAAAAGTTGGGGTGTTACACTAGTAGTGGTTAAGACTAAGATAAATAGCTCACAATTTTCTTCTTGTTTGAAATTACATGTCTGATACTTTCATGATCTTTGTAGAAGTTGTCTCTTGAAAATGTTTTTTTTTTTTTTTTTTAATTTTTCCTTATTTGATTCATATTTGTGCAGTCCTACTAGTATTTTGCCCAGTAACAGTCCAAATTATGATTACAGACTAAGTTCACCACGTTACAGGTGGGGCCTTTTTTATTTTTCGAGTATATTTCTTCTCTCTTGTAGTGGTTACGAGTAATATATACAACTCACAAATTTCTTGCTGATTGAAATTACATGTCTGATACTTCCATGATCTTGTACACGATATCTCTTGAAATTGCAATATTTTTGAATTTTTCCTTATTTGAATCATATTTGTGCAGTCCTACTGGTTATTGGCCCCCTAACAGTCCAAATTACTACCCGACTTCACCACAATACAGGTTGGGACTCTTTGATTATTCGAGTATTTTTCTTCCTTATAGTAGTGGTTAAGACTGAGATAAATAGCTCACAGTTTTCGCGATGTTTGAAATTACATGTCTGATACTTTCATAATCTTTGTAGAAGTTGTCTCTTGAAATTGCAATATTTTTTAATTTTTCCTTATTTGATTCATATTTGTGCAGTCCTACTGGTGATTTGCCCAGTAACAGTCCATATTACTACCCATATTCACCAGAATACAGGTCGGAACTTGTTGATTATTCGACTATTTTTGCTTCAATCTATTAGTCCAATTTTTTGTACTGTTCTGCTTTTCTTTTTCTTTTTTTTGGCTGGCTTCTCATCAGGTTTCAGCCCAAAAATCCCTACTAAACAGGTACTAGCAGCTTATGTCTGATATATTCTTCCATGATCTTGTACAAGTTGCCTCTGGAAATCACCATACTTCCTCCGTCCCTGAGAAAATGTCGCACTTTCCAATTTGATCCGTCCCAAAATAAATGTCGCATTTCTGAATTAGAGAAGAATCTTGGTGCAGTTCTACAATTTTACATGGAATATACAAATATGTAAAGCATATTTTAAAATGTTGACAAGTCAACTGTGACATATATTAGGGAACGGAAGGGGTATTTTTTTATTTTTCTTCGTATGATTCATATCTTGCAGCGTGAGTTCAGTACCGGAGTATGCTCCAATTTCTCCAATTTACAGCCCAGCTTATAGGTACTACTGTACTAGTAGCTACTAGTTGAAATTATGTGACAGAAATGCTTACCATATTAAAAAAGAAATCTTTGATTTATTTTTCTTGCAGACCAACATCCCCATCAACTTCTTCATCTTCGAGTACAACCTACAGTCACATCAGGTATGACTTCGAGTACAACCTACAGTCGCATCAGGTATGACTCCTACTTGTACTTTATGTTCGTAAACTTAGCTAAGATTCTCTCCCGTAATCCTTCACTCTAGTGGACGCTTGGAAATTTCCAGAAACTTTAAAACTTAACAGAAATGTTAAAATTTTAACCAGAAACATAGAAAAAAGATAATGGGGTGTTACAAATGTGCAACTAACCCTATTGTACAGTTGCAATTTATAGTTTACCAAGTTACTAAATTTGGACATTTATTAAGTGACGGATGGAGTAATATTTCAGTAATGCCGAATGATGCATTTAAAGCATGATTTCTAAATGTATTCTTTGTGCAGTCCTATCAATTCTGACGACAAGTGCGTCAGCAACCCAAATGCTGCAGAGAATTGGCCAAAACCATAAAGTCGACGTGAATCTTAAAGGGTTTGATAAGAGGGAGGAGGGGATTACTTTGATGCAATAGTAAGAGGAGGAATAATGTAAAAACTTGAAGGCGTGATGATTCATGAACAGTTTTTTTGTAAGTTTTAACATGTTTTTGCTAGCTTTGAGATATAGTCGCGTACTAGATATATGTGTTATTCTTCACTCTGATCTCGTCGATGATCATTTGTGCGATGTTTGTGTTTTGTTTCTATATATTTGCAAAATAATCAGTTGAAAATGTTTGCTGTTCTAGTACTCCCTATGTCTCGAAATATGTCCAAATTATTTTGATCTTGCTTTTGATCAAGAGCAAATTCAAATATTTTATAAACGCTCATTTTGGGACAGATGGAGAGGGAGTAATTTTCATAAGTGGGACATGATGTGTGAATTATGTTTGCAGCTCAATTATGTCCAAATTATTTTGATCTTGCTTCTGATCAAGAGCAAATTTAATACTATTTTTTAACCGTTCAATTTTGGGAAGATAGACGGGGAGTAATTTTCATTAAGGAACATTATGTGCAGACAGTGTGAATTTATGTTTGTAGCTCAATTAGGCTTCTTAAGTGTTCGTTTTTCTTGTAGCTAAGTCATGCCTCCTCACGAGTTGTACGGCCAAAATTAATAGGGCGATTGTGGGCCCTCTACACACCATATTCATCTCGGTCACCTAAGTATGGAGAATTTTAGATGACAGGACAAACTAAACTAAGAAACCGACTACTATCCTTTTGGGACGGAAAAATGGAAATGCATTGAGAATTTATCAGTACAACCACTGCAAGAGCTACAAAATTTAGCTCACTCGGGAATATCCTAATTTCATTTTCCCTCCGTCCCTAAATTAATATGCAAATTTAAAAATATCCAAATTTCATTTTAAAAGACTTATGAAACACTCTACTTTTTATACAATTTATTTTTCCAAATATTTAATTTTGCAAAAAAGACATTAATTTTGAGATAAAAAAAATTATTGAAATCGGACGTTCATTTATTTAAGGACAGAGAGAGTATTGGTTATGTATTGTTTCAGTAGACTATTCATCTATCAATCATCAATGGCACAAAGAAGAATCTCTTCTCTTGGATCAAAACTGAAACACCAGGCAATAATTCTCATAAAATCAAGCCGAAAACAACACATTTTCAATATATCTCAGCCAATTCTGATAATCTACAAACGGTTAACAAAAAAAGGGTTCTGAAAGCCCTACAAAATCTTCTTTTATCAAATATAAGAAGAAAAAAAAAGATATATCTAAGGAGACAGCACTTGATATAAATTGCATCTTCAAAGGTCCTGCACGCTCAAACCTGCATATACATATAGAATTAATCAGTAAGAAGTATCCTGTCGAAGGGTCATCGTACATTAAGATGCCACTAAATTTCACACATGAATTACGAAGTAGGAAAGTGTATATATAGAACTGATTGGTCTCCCTCTCTACCCTGCCCCCTTTTTCCCTCTTGCTATTTCGCCTCCTCTCTGACTACTCGCTCCATCCCAAAATGATGGTCTCATTTTCCCTTGTTGCTTGTCTCAAAAAGTTAGTCCCATTTTCAAATTAAGGCTTCAAAACCACTGGCCTTCCAAAACTTACAATATAATCTTAAAAGTCAAATGAGATGAGACTATCAATTTGGGACGGAGGGAGTATATACATACATAAATAAGCATGAACACACACACACACATATGAAGAAGAAGAAGAAGAAGAAGAAGAAGCATTCAAGGTCATAATCAGGGTATATCTCTATACTTCAAAGCATGCCAAAGACAGTTCTCCATCTAGTCAGAAGTTTTTGAGATAAATAGTGATGAATTGTCTATATGTAATAAAGGAGGCAGTCTACGGTTCAATGGCTCATAGAAATGTTGTAGTCACTGTTAATAGTTCATCAACAAGTTCAAGCGTATTACCTTGTCTACATGAGTTCCGATCATTTTCATCTTCAGCAGATCACAAAATAATGGTTATTCTGCCAATGGAATATTACATGCAACTTTTGAAAGTTACTCAGTAACATAATCTTCAAAAACCCAGGTAAACCAAAAAAAAAAAATGATTCTAAAAGTTCCTATTGTACGTAGCCACACTTGGAATAAAAACACTAACAAACGAGCGAGACTCAAGAAACAGAAATGGTCTGTAAACCAAATAAAAACCTATGCACAACAATATTCTTCAAAAATGGTAAACAGAGTAGTAAAATTGGATTAACATGAATAAGAGCAGGTCAAAAAAAAAAGGAAAGTAAAACGTTTGAGTAAGACTATGTGGCAACCTGGAGGAAGTGATTGCTTCAACTTGTCAGCTTTATCCGAGTCAAAAACACAGAGGGTGTAAAGGTACTTCGAGCAGCGAACTTTGAACTTGACAACATCTTTGCTCCTCTTGATCTTCACAGAACGTGCATCCTTCCTTCTTGCGGTAAGAAGGAAATCTTTGATCTCATGAATTTGCTTCGGCTAATCATTAAAATAAATTAAATAATGCACAGTTAGCATCAAACATAGTGATATTAGTAAGGCATAGGAATGGAACGGGAGTTGCAGAAGAATCACAGGTTCAGTTCTAATCTAAAGTTCACGTGGATAAAAAAAATCCTGATATTTATTACAACCTCCAGCCCAAAATAAGTTTCCATTACCTAAAAGCAATTTGTCCCTAAATCAGTCTCCATTTTTAATGAAGTCACTATTTGACCTCTAACAAATATCACATTCCATTGAACATGCGCAATACTAAAAGTTGATAAGGAGGATAGTAGAATAATAATGTGTATCTCTATGAAACACGTAGACTCCATAATGGCCGTCATACCCATATTAGATATGTATCTGATACAATACTCATGGGATACATCCAAATACGTGTCGAGTACATCTTATACGTATGAGATAATATTATTATTCTTTTCAAGTGGGATAACCAGTAATTACAGTGGCAATGCACTTTAGATACTTCGACTAGAAGCTCTGGTAGTCTGGTATACTAAGAAAGGGGTTTCTTAACATTCGACGCTAGAAGAAATATGAAAGTGTAAATGAAACAAAAGTAATAAGTTGATGCGAGAGAAGTTTTGCTGATAGAAAAGTTTAAAGTTTATTTGTTTCCCATCTAATGTACTCATGATCAACATAATACTCATAAAGCTTAATACTCCCTCTGCCCCGGAATAAATGTAATAGTTGACAAATCAATGTTTTTCAGGATTTAGTTGTGTTTCCTTGATTGCCGCAACATATTCATATGGTAGAGTGACACCTCATATGGCATTCCAATGCTTGTGCCTATTAGAATTGTTAGTACAGGAAAATCACCAAACTTCATACCCTATTTTTAGTAAGGCGACATTTATTTTCGGACAAACGAAAATGAAAAGTTGGACATTTATTCCGAGAGGGAGAGTGTATTCAATGAACTTATCAAAGTGCAATAAAGACCCAAATTTGTGAATTAAAAGCAAGAAACAATTCACATAAATTTCCTGAAATCAAGATTATAATTTTGTCCAAGTACATTAAAAAAAATAGAGTGAAATATTGCTTCCTGTTTATAACAAGTAAATTAAACACTGATCCATAGGGAATTACACCATTCTATTGACAAGGAGTAACAGACACAGATCGAAAAGAACAAGAAATCAATTACAAAAATCGATAAGACTACACAATCGAAAACCAAGTAAAACCCCAATTACAAAAATCGATCAAACAGTTTATAAAAATTAACCCTAAGAAGAAAGAGGGAGGGAGGGAGAGAGAGTACCATTTTGTGCAGCAGCAGCAGGAGGAACGTTGAAACCCTAGCTCAATGTGGCGAAGGTGAAAAAAAACGTTTTTGTATTTCTAGTTACAGCCCCTTATTAATGGGTTTATTTTATTTATTACCCCTGAATTTCGGTCACATTGTTTTCGCACCCTGCAAGTTAAGATAATACTTCCTCCGTCCTAAAATGATTTTCTCATTTTCCTAAAAAGTTTTTTGAATTTCTACAATTTCGGCTTAAAAGTGGATAAACAAAACCAAAAGTAATAATTAGCTGTTATGCTTTCTTAGTATTTAAGGGATGGGTACCATGCCTACATCTTGGAATAAATGTCACAACTAAACTAAGTTAAACTTTGACCAATTTTTAATGAAAAATTATTTATCTTCATTAATGTTCAAAAATAGTTATGAATAGTGTTTATATTGATATATTAATAATCATTTTCGAAATTGTATAAAATTGCTCAGATTTTCATAACTTTTGAATAGTGTTTATATTGATATATTAATAGCATAGTGGAGGCTTATATGTCGCAATCAAAACTCATATCTTTCCGATGTGGGATGGGGGATTTCACAATCACAATCAAAGCTCATATCTTTCCGATGTAGGATAGGGGGATTTCACACCAAACCCACTGCCAAATTCTCTTCCCAAAAAAGAAAAAACAAAACTAATAATACTACTACAATTCTTTCAAAAGTTCTTGGTACATCAACCATTTCCTATATACAAGGGGAGAGAAAGAGCAAAAAGGTAATCACTAATCCAAAAATGATAGAGTCCACTTTTCTACACATTAATGTTAAACTTATTTGGAGGATTTTGCATCTAGGGCTACTTTAAGTTTCCGACCCAATGCAAATGCTAGAGGAGGTGGTACAGCATTCCCAATCTGCCTATGCTTATGTTGTATCTTCCCAGCAAAATTGTAGCTGTCTGGAAAACCCTACAAGCAAAACATCATAATACAACCCTCAATCTACTAGTATTACCAACTTTCCTGAAGAAAATAACAATAATAATGATAACAAAAAATATACTCCCTCCGTCCCTCTTTAATCTACAAAAATCGTCATTTTAGTTGTCCCACTTTAATTTACAATATCTCAAAAAGGCACTTGTCATACTCACAACAACTATTCACTTACTATTTTCTACCCCACTCAAGTATCTACACTCACAACACATCACCTTTTCAATCATTTCCTTAATTCTTGCGCCAAGTTTCATTTTTGTAAATTAAAGAGGGACGGAGGGAGCAGTGGCGGAGCCAGGATATTTTTACAACGGAGGCAAGAATTTAAAAGGGAGAAAAAAAATAGGATATAGTGTTATTTTTTCTTGGCTTCAATGGGGGCAAAATACAAATTTTCATAGTAAAAATTAATAAGGTAACAATTTACTAGTACCAATTTGGTACAAATTGAAAAGTCAATGGGGGCAATTGCCCCCCTAACCATAAGCATGGCTCCGCCTCTGGGAGGGAGTATATACGGATCAAAAGGATTCTTTCTTTAGATTCCCCATCCCTGAGTCCTGATTTTTCTTGAAAGCTTAATCTAGCAGTGACACAGACCATGCATGGTCACAATCAGGATCTGTTTGGATTCATAATCCATTTCTCGGTTTATGGTTACTTTTCTGGTTTCATTTTTTTTCTTTAAACATGATAACACACTCAATCTAGTACTCCCTCTGTTCCAAAATAAATGTCACATTTTTGACTTGTCAAAATTTTAAAGGAATGTGCTCTACTTGTTTGTACCATGATAGAACTGCACTAAATCTATTTCCTTATTTAGAAACGTGATATTTATTTTGAGATTGACCAATAAGGAAAGTGTGACATTTATTATGGGATGGAGGGAGTAGTACTGTATTACCTTATTTGTTGGAAAAGAAAATGTGGTTTCTTTTGATCTTTCTTAAAAGCTTAGTAGCTTATGCATTCATGCTTAAAGTGTTTCCGACCCTTCAAGAATCGTGTATCTATATATCCAACCGAATTGCATCTCAATAAAATGCACAAACAGACATATATACCTGAGCTCGAGCGTATTCACGTACTGACAGTATCCTATCATGTTCGGGATGAAAACACCGTCCAACTTTGCCCGTAGGTTGAGGGTCCGTAACTGAGGTTGGAAAGTTCCCTTCCCAATCTAACCTTCCGAGCAGGCCCTTCCATTGGTTATGCCTCGTTGCTGTTTTCTCTAAGAACCCCTGTACTAATTTTACTTCCTTTCCACATGACAAACGTACCTGCAAAAACCAAGATAAATTATGAAATCTACATAATAGTATAGGCATAGAAGCATGACAAAGTTTTAAGCTCGAAAAGCTCAAGAAAGCAACATCAATTATATGAAATTTACAAAAAAAATAAAAAATAGTATATGATATTTACCATGTTAACAAAACTATTATCTCCATCTCTAAAATAGTGCCAATTTTTTCACTTTGAATGTCCATTTTGAAAAAGTTGGTAAGCAGTTCTTTCAGTTCCAAGTATGGTGGACTTTGATATCCAGAAGAGAGATGACATTTATTTATGAATGAATGTTATGAAGCTTACTTACATTTATGAGAAGGCTTTCTATTTATAATGTTAAGCTAAACAGAACTAACAAAAATAGCCAACTAACTCTAAGAATGTGCACTGCATAACAAACGTCTGGCCTTGTTATATTAAGATAGATTAACTTGCCAACGAGTCTTTTAAATACATCTGGATTAGGAAGGGCGGGACTATCTGTAATGGCAAGATGATGATTAGTTGCAATTCAAACTTTGCTAGGTTTGGCTGACGTGAGACCAATATCATTAAGTATATCCAAAATATAATTTCTTTGATGAGGATACAAACGAATAGCATTCCTGGAAATCTCAAGCCCCAAAAGGTATTTTGGAGGACCGAGAACTATGATTGGAAAGAGAGAGTATTTAAGATTTTGAATTTTAAGAGTATCAAATCCAACAATCAGCATGTCATCCAGAATGCATAGTGAAAAGTGAATGATCACTAAAAGACTGTGAAGCCATAATCAATTAAACATGCGGAGAACTTTTGAAACCACTTGCCAGGGAGATTGCTTTAGACCACAAAGGGGTTTGAGAAGCTTGCAGACAAGATTGTCTTGGCCTGGGAAACAAGAAAAATTTGATGAAGGAAAATAAACGGGGCGGAGGGCCATGTGGCATGTATACCTCTTTTTATGATCCAAAAGGCATTAGTCACATCCATTTGCCAAATTTGTAAATCCTTGATACCAGCCAAAGCAAGAAGAGATATAACAATAGTCATTTTTGCCACAGGGGCAAACGTGTCAAAATAATCTATGAGGGAATCTATTCCCTCTGTCTGAGTAAACCCTTTTGCTACGAATCTAGCCGTATATTTGTCATTGGAACCATCAGGCAGTTTGTACTTTATCCCATAAATCCACTTCCAACCTAAAGTTTTTTTTTGTTATGATGTACAACTGTATTGTCCAAGTATTGTTTAATTCCAATCATTGTAATTCACTTTCTTTAGTCTTGCACAAATGGGGATACTTTACAGCTTGAGCATATGAGTGGGGTTCAATTGATTGAATGAGACATGTTTAAAACAAAAGTTCTACATGAGGAAGGCAAAGAATCATATGATACGTAATCAGAAAGAGGGTAACATAAACCGTCTCTGCATTTGGAAGGAGTTACTTTTGCTCTAATTGGTCTGCGAGAGGACTCAGGAGGAACAATACTTAGATCCGAAGTGCAAAGAGGAGGAAGTGAGTCAGTATTTGTGGAAGGGGAAATAGGAAAATTTTCTAATGATGTAAAGTCATTTGTAGGTGAGAAAATGGTCCCTTCGGGGACATCCAATAAAATTGGAACGATACAAAGAAGATTAGCATGGCCCCTGCGCAAGGATGACAGGCACAAATCAATAATTGTAGGTGAGAAAAGTGATAGGAATACCATCAGAGACTAGGGATATTTCAAATAAGAGTAAAGAGATGTTGGTATCGGTAAGGTTAAAGAACAAGATTTCGTGAGAAGAGGGATGACATTTCTAATTGAATGTTATGAAGCTTGCTTACATTTGTGAGAAGGCTTTCTATTTATAATGTAAAGCTAAACATAACTAACAAAAATAGCTAACTAGCTCTAACAGCCAACCAGCTAACTAACAGACTAACCACCTAAGAACAATATTAAAAATAGTCCGCTCTGTACAAACGTATGTGCACATCACATCCTTAAACTTATAAAGCATCACATTCTTCAACCCTTAACCAAGTGCTACGTCCATCTAAATACAAGAGTAAAATTTGACTGAACATACAAATTGAAAAAAAAGGTCGTAGAATCTACTAATTCTCTAAATTGTTCATCAACATAGTCAAATTTGTTGTAAAAAAAAAGGTTTCATAAAAGGAAATGTTAGTAAAAAACGAATACACGCCTCTTCAATTGAGATGGAAGGAGTAAATTGGGAAAGCCAAAGTATGGCCAAGGCCCTCCTCTTCCCCCAGCCGTAATAAAACATTGCACTACCGGGTATACTAATATTGAGTATTTCTAGTATTTTCTTCAAAGATTGTTTAACCTGCACCCTCCCCTACCACCGTAGTTTTAGGACTGCAATTAAATATTTTAGATTTCTACATAGCACAAAAATATCCAAACAAAACCAATCAGCCATGTAAGAAAAGAGTTTCGCTTTGTTTTATGGTTCATCCTAAACAAATAGTTGCATTTCTAAGAGAAAAACAATAAGTACACTACGATACAAAAAATATAGAAACACATAAAACATGATCCATAACAAATTGAAGCATCGATTGGAACAATTTCTTGGGATGGATAAGTATGCATTATTCTCTTTTTTATTGGTTGCTTCTGTCCATTTTCTAAAAAAAAATGTTCCTGAATGCATTTTCACATTTAAAAAAAAAAAAAGGTATTCTAATATATACTACTCCCTCTGTCCCGGAGTAAGGTTCACACCTATGCTTTGCACGCTTATTAAGGAAACATTGAAAAGGTGGGGTAAGAAGTCAAGTGGGTTGGGGATATAATTTTCCAAAACACTTTTCATGGTGCAAGTTGGTAAAAAGTCAATTAGCGGAGTATAGGTTTTCTTGTATTTATTCAAAAAAGTTGAGGATATAAATGTCCAAAACACTATTCATTGTTTGCCATTTTAGGAATAAAGCAAAGTGTGAACCTTACTCTAGGACGTACCAAAAAGGAAAGTGTGAAACTTACTCTGGGACGGAGGGAGTATATATATACAAACCAAATATTTATAAACTGGATTTTAATATATTGACGCATATTTGCTACTAAATTGTCTAAAAACTTCAAATTTTCAAATGGCACTTGAATGAAAAATGAACATTCAGTTAGAAAGAGAAGGAGTACTTTATTACATATTTGAGGCAAGTAACCCTCTTTCCCCCATCCCCCTCCCTCTTCTTTTTTTGTGGTCAAATACTTGATATGGCTTTGAAATGTGCCTTAAATTTTCTTATACAACTTTGGTTTTTGCCAATACCCCCCCCCTTCTCCCCAACAGGTCACTAAATCATGTCTTCCACACTAGAGTAGCAGCAAATATACATAAGTACCCTTACCGCCCACCTTATAGACGTGTGCCATATTTGGTACGAATCTAATACTAAATAGAAATTAAACTAAAAAGGAGACACGAATGTCATTCTGGCTTTTCTCGAGGAAAAATTCAACGCTACTAAGGAAAATGTATTTACGCCTTAAAGGATGGAATTTTCATTCAAGATTTTTCTTTGAATGGGTATTCTAGGCAACATGTGCTTTCCATTCTTGATTACGAACACACTTATGGAACGGGCTAGGATGGATCCCAATTCCATTCAGATCAGATTCCTTCATACCAACAATTACATATTGAAATATTATACCCCTCGGATGATTAATAAGTAGTACATACTGCTTTTTGACCAATTCAATACAAGTGATCACTTTCACTTCTCAAAATGCTAGACTCATCTGTGTCCAAGTGTTTCTTAAGAGACCCGCATGTAAAGCATTTGCATCCACTTGTTTTATATTTTAACAGGGTCAAATTGGTTTCCTTCAACTGTATGCCAAGTCAAATTAGCACTTATTTTGTTTTGGAGGGAGTATATGTAAAGACGAATTTACTTACTTTTAAATGGGCATTCATTCAAAGACATTTAGTTTTAGAAAATGAACACTCCTTTAGGACGAAAGGAGTGACAGTAGAGGCAAATAAAGCACGAATTTGAATCCTGTTGAATGACTAGAAATTACCTTTTCATCTGGAAGGTCACGCCAATCAGCACCTGGACGTTTGGGAATCTTCTGACAACGAATAAGATCCGGCTCATTCAATCCTTTGGATATATGATCCGTCAGATAAACTCTATCTCCCCGAATGCCCTTTTGAAACCAAGACACAGGTGCACTTTTGTACTGTGAAATAAAAACTCATAATGCAGAATTAAGACAAAATAGAACGAAAATATTAAAAAATAAGTCCAAGAAGAAACCCTTTTGAGAACTTTACCTCCATAGCTGTTAATGAAGCCCCATTCCCAACAGTTGGAAGATCTCCAATCGCATCTCTAACAGTTATGGCTCGAAAAGGAGCACCACTTGCTGTACTTCTAACAGCAGCATATTTAGTTCTCGTGTCTAAAGTAACCTTCAGTTCAGGACCAGAAAAAACATACATTGGCTCAGGCCATTCAGGGAGTGTCTCTAATGGAGAGACTGCCCATATGAATGCTCGTTTACGGGATTGTGAAACACCAAAAGCTCCTGCTTCTAGTATACCAAACCTGACCTGCCCATGGATAAATTTTCCTTTTAATCACTTATATAAGCCTCAAGGAAAAAGTCAATACCATATTTTAATATGATAGAGGTATCTCCAGCTGTTACTAACTCTACTGACTATTGGATGATATAGCTACTCTTTTGACAAGGCGTGTGTCAAAAAATTACTAATACTTTCCTTTTTGGTTTGTTCCCAAGTTATAGTCATATTCCTAAAAAAGACAATAATTATCGTAAACAAGAAGGTACATGCAAGTAAAGCTTGATCCATAAAATCCTTTCACATGTATAATGGAACAGTTTTTTAGGGGACGGAGGGAGTATTAAAGCAGCACATATAGGCATCTACCTGATAACCCATCTCAAGTAGTGAAGCAAGGGTTAAGCGAAACACCTGTCCTTTGTTGAATGACACAAAGTTCCTTACATTTTCTAGAAGCACAAACTTGGGTCGGAAATACTCAACAAAAGACAGAAATGCTGGGATCATTTCACATTGAACTTTACTCCATTTGCTTTGATTATACCTGTTCATGCCAGAAAAACCCTGACAAACAAACACTTGAGAGATTTGAAATAACATAACATTATAAATATCAGTTTCCTTTTTTTAAAAGGTGGATATAGTGTTATAGGACCTGGCATGGAGGCCCTCCAATGATGAAATCCACTTGTCCAGGTTGAGGCAGCTTATTAAGTTCATTCTCACTGATTTTTGCAGTCAACTCGCCATCCTCTGAAATTGAAACGCAGTCGTCTGCATCCCCAGCTGCTGTCATGATAGCCCTGCATTTCAATCAGATTCATTATTGATGCATACTTCGACAGATGGCATAACTCAAAGGAGGGAAAAGACACCCAAATAATGTAAACACACACAAAATAGATGTAAAGGAAATTCCTGTAATGGTCAGTCAGTCATTCTTCAAGTAACAAGTTAGGCCCTCTTAGATTCACGGTTTATTTTTTCATTTTCGCAGTCTTGTAATGATATGTGAGAAACCAAGCGAGGTACAGAAAGAAAAGAGTGGGACGAAAGAGAGTGAAAATGAAAACCAGAAAAACAGCCACGAACCAAAAGAGGAACTATGAAATCAAACGAGGCCTTAGGACGAAATGGGTCTGATTTGAAAATTATAACCCTACAGAAAACTGAATGTTTTTACCGAAGGCAGTGCCGATGCAAACTTCATAAAGGGATACGGAACAACCTCAAAATGACATTGCAATTATTGATGCATGTAAATGCCTCCAAATGATTACGCTGAAATGCTTCAGCCGCAGGTTCTTCATATTCAATCGCCCACTTTGTATTTGATACGCCTGTAAGTTCATATGTGTAAGAAGGTTAGTGGGATCTCTATGAAAGAATTAAACTAGAAGAAATGAAATTATTACCTGATAGCTGTAAACCTTCAGATAAGCCCCCACAACCAGCAAAAATATCCAAGGTGGCCAGACAATCCTTCGCAGCTATATCATTCTTTCCTTCTGAAGATTTTCCTTTTCCCTTTGCACAATCCAAAACTGTCCGTTCTTTTGAGTGACTCAGATTGATGCCAACTGGCAACTGGTCCACAATGCAGAGTTTTCAGACATTAGCCAATAACATAGTTGGAAACACTCCAACAGGTTAGTCTTTGTAATATCCGCCCCTTGATTTTTATTTTATTTTAAAGACTCCTTTAATTATTAATTGGACCAAAGTAATTAAAGAGGAGTGTTGGGCTTTTAAGTTGTGGGCTTAAGTTATTAAACCCAACAAGGAGAAGGATGTAATTCCTTTTTAGTTAGGGAATTGGAAACCCTATAGTATTTATACTTTTCCCTAAAACCTAGCCTCATTATTTTACCAACCAAGGAAAAGAAAACAACGGCAAGAGAGAGAGAGAGAGGAGCCGAGAGAGAGGAGCCGAGAGAGAGAGAGATTGGAGAAGGGAGAGAGAAGACCGGAGTTGGATCATCAAAGGTAAGACCCAAACTCCTTAACCTTTTCTTCTTCGTCTATATAGATTTAATCATTAGAAAACAACGATTTTAGAAACCCTAAATTGATGATATGAACTAGGGTTTGCATGTTAGAGTATAAGAAGAAGAAAGAATGTGTGTGTTAGTGTGTGTGTGTGTGCCGTGTGTGTGTGTCGTGTGTGTGTGTGCAGTGTGTGTGTGCCGTGTATGTGTGTGTGCTGTGTGTGTGTGTGTGCTGTGTGTGTGTTTAGTGTGTGTGATGTATAATTGTGTGTGCTGGAAAAGGTGTGTTTAGTGTGTGTGATGTATAATTGTGTTTGCTGGAAAAGGTGTATTTAGTGTGTGTGATGGTAGTATTGAAAGTAAAGATTGGAAATTGATAATAGAAACCCTGGGGGTGTTTTAGTAACCCTATTAGGGTATTGGTTAAACATAAAAGGAGTTAAAGTAGAATAACTCATAGGTTAACAAGATGGATTAACAAGGACTAAGGTACTTAAAGTAAATAGAGTTACTTGTACCTAAGATTGAGACTTTTGCATGATTGTAGATTTGTGCAAGAAGAATTGCGAGGAGGTGCAAAGTAACCCAAGGTAAGGGATTACGTTCTTTAGACTTTTGGTTTCAATCCTTTGAGTTAGGATTCCATGTTTTTTAAAAGTATATGGGCTACCACGTGGCAGGTAGTGTTTTTAAAATGATCCTTCGTATAATCGTTCTTTGATGAATCTTACCCTTGATGTGTATCTTGTTCAAGGTGTATCTAAGTTTTGAAATTTGCTTAATGTGTTCTTGTGCCATGGGACACCTCGTATGTAAATAGCTATGTCTAAATGAAACGGATGTAGTAAATGGTCCGATTGAAAAGGACATAATTGAACTTAACCTTGTCTGATTGAAAAGGACATGGGCTTGATTGCTACCTGAAAAGTAGTGTTGATTATCATGATATATCAGGTATGACCTAAGGAAGCACCCTGAAAAGGTGTAAGGTTTCTTATGTTAAGAACACCCTGAAAAGGTGTAAGTAAAGTGACTTTAGGAATTGACGGATTTCTTGAAGATGAATCCTTGATTGTTTCTTGCTCTTGTGATAGTGCCACAATTTCTCTTTAAGTATTTGTAACTGTATTTTGAAAGTATTACAGTTAGATTTATTGATGATTAGCCTTTCATTGAAAGTAACTGTTTGGCTCCGTTCTTTCGATCATCTCTTCCTAGTACCCGAAGAGATCCAGTATGAACTTACTGAGCATTGTTCGCTCACCCCTTTCATTTCTTTTCCCCTCCCAGGTAATGAGTAGGTGAAGGATTTGTCGCGAGGATGGCGGCGTATTTAAGAAGATTGAAGTATTTCCTAGATTAAGCTAGTGGATTGTACTAGCTGTTAAGGTTGAAAGACAGTTATTTTCCGCATTATTTGAATTATGGTTAGGTTGTACTAGCCGTTGAGATACCGGGTTTTATTTTGGGGATTTTATATTTGAATAAAGATGATATTTTTTTGTTTAAAAGTTTGGGATGTTACAATTGGTATTCAGAGCCCCGGTTTAGGTTTACATGAGAGACATTAGAAGTTAAGACTATTTGGAGAAATATTACTTAACCACGATTGGGCTTACCTAGTACTTTGGGAAGTTAGTACTTTTGGGAAGTTACTCTGTTAGGAAACCTTCTATATCTGGGAAGTTACTATCTATGGGAACCTACTATTTGTGGAAACCTTCTATTTTTTGAAACTTTCTAATTATGGAAACTTGCTATTTTAGGAAAGAACCTAAAATAAGATTTCCTCGAGGAGTATAAGTGAATCCCTTAGGAGTAATTTCGAACAATTGATTGAGTGGGAATGCTTGTTATTAAGGATAAATGTATTATGAGGTTTATGTGATACTAATGGTAGTTGTCTTGATTATAGGTTATGGACGGACTTAGAAACACCATGAAGATGAGCTTGAGGCATATGACACTTAAAAGAATAGTGATTCAGAGGTATGCACTCAAGATTCGGAAGTTAAATGAAGAATTGGAAGCTGAAAGGCGAAAGTGGACTTTGCATTAGGGAAGTGGATGCGAGATAGGGAGGCATGGCTAGGCACTAGAAAGGAATTGGAAGAAGTAAAGGAGACTATGAACCGAAATGAGGAGTAATACCATGAAAACAGAGAAAAAGCTTATCAATGGTACTATGAGCTGAAAGAATTGAAGGAAGCTAGGGCTAGAGAGCATAAACCGACAACATTTATAGGCAATGAAGCACCAAATGAGGAAAGTTTGGTAGCTGAAGATGAAATTGAGGAAGTAGATGTTAACCTTGAGGGCAGTGAAGCTACCCCAATTGTGATTGATGATGATGAACCACCAGTGATACCAATGCGTAGGACCCGAGGAAGACCAAAGGGATCCAAGAACAAAGTGAGAGTGCCAAGTGGAAGACCTAGGGGAGGTCTAGGAAGAATGAAAAGAGGAATGATTACTTTTAAATTTCTAGCTAGTAGGAGTAACTAGCAGTATTAGCTCTAAAAGCAAGAACTCGAATTGAGTAAAAAAAAAATTATTCAGAGTTTTATTAAAGGAAACCTTATCCATTAATTGAATTATGTGATTTTTGAATTATGTTACGTAGTGTTAAATGTGCAAGTTAACCTGAAAAAGGTGTAAGGTTTCTTATGTTAAGAACACCCTGAAAAGGTGTAAGTAAAGTGACTTTGGGAATTGACAGATTTCTTGAAGATGAATCCTTGATTGTTTCTTGCTCTTGTGATAGTGCCACAATTTCTCTTTAAGTACTTGTAACTGTATTTTGAAAGTATTACAGTTAGATTTATTGATGATTAGCCTTTCATTGAAAGTAACTGTTTGGCTCCGTTCTTTCGGTCATCTCTTCCTAGTACCCGAAGAGATCCCGTATGAACTTACTGAGCATTGTTCGCTCACCCCTTTCATTTCTTTTCCCCTCCCAGGTAATGAGTAGGTAAAGGATTTGTCGCGAGGATGGCGGCGCATTTAAGAAGATTGAAGTATTTCCTAGATTAAGCTAGTGGATTGTACTAGCCGTTAAGGTTGAAAGACAGTTATTTTCCGCATTATTTGAATTGTGGTTAGATTGTACTAGCCGTTGAGATACCGGGTTTTATTTTGGGGATTTTATATTTGAATAAAGATGATATTTTATTGTTTAAAAGTTTGGGATGTTACAGTCTTTGTGATCAAAGTGATTGGAACTGAATTTAAGCTTTTCAATCTTATATTAAACATAGTATACATGAAGATTTCAGGACTTAAAGGATCAACAAAAGAAACGAAAGGAAAAAAACATATGAAGATGAAAAAACTTGTTTGCTGGCAATGTAGTTTGAAAGTGGAGAGAAGGAAGATACCTCACTGAGATCTCCATTCTTAGGGTCATACATATGTTTGCAAAAGAAGATATGCTCAAAGTTATAGGTAGTATAAGAAGATGATAGATGTTGCTCCCTTCTAACTTCGCACTTTCCTTTCAAAGTTACAATAGGCAATGTAGCTTCCCGTTTACTGCAATAAACCTGTTCAGTTTCAAGGCACTATCAGAGAAAACATGGCAATGTTTCACAGAGCAAGTGATTATAATGAACCGTTGCACTAAGCAGTTTAAGTTGTATGTGCCAAAATCCTCTTGAGCAATTTTCTTTCATATTGTCTCCTATTTCATATTAGCTCCTATTGGGGTGACTTTTACTATCTTACAAAGGAAAAGAGACATAAACACATGAAATCTTAATGAAGGTTTGAAATATCAGACAGGAAAGAGTTTATGATCTAGCCTAAATTCTGGACGTTTAAAAAGATAGCCTTGTCATATTATGAGCTGGATGAATTTTTGATAGTACAGGGGAAAAATTAAAATACCTCTCGTACATCGGATCTGTACGCTTTTTCTGCTGATATATCCTCAGGTCTGAAAAATCTCCTAACTCTAACCTTCACACACTCAGGGTCAGCTTGTTTAGAAGCATGGGGAACTTTAATCTCCAGCAATTGACAAACGACATACGCTTTAAGCCCCTCATTCCCCCCGCTCTTAACAGCTTTCTTGTCCTTTTTATTTTTACAAAAGTGATGAGGACCCACATAGATAAAGTCATTAACTTGGTATTCAGTGCCATGAAATGTGAAACTTGTCAGAGACATATCCAGCTTAAATGCATCCTTCTCACTTTTCGATTCCATCATTTTACATGAGCTGCAAACCCCACTACCAACACCCATTAGCTCAGTTTGCAAACAAAAGAAAGAACCTCTGTCAGGCCAGTACAAGCTCTTGCAGAAGTATTCTATGGACAAACCTTTATTTTTCCTATCCTCTGCTCTTATCCAGTCAATCTTAGCACGCTTAGCATTAGGATCACGATGTTGATATCCCCAAGGCAAACATCTGGTCTCAATAAACACATATTCTTGAACATCCCCAAGCTCAAATTCCACACAATCATTTGTCAAAAATACCTCCCTCTCATTAGCAGTGTTTCCAAGAACTGTCTGACATCCCCTTAGCATCAATCTCCCATGAATTAGTTTTCTTGCCTCAGAGTTTTCGAACATGTATTCAACAAAGCAGATAGGAGGGTACTCCTCTGAACCATGTGCTTCAACTAGCACTGAACCTCCTACAGAAACCACATTACCACGAACAATGGCCCGCTTATATAAAGAGTCCCCTTCACATGTTTTCCCAACCACGTCCCCTAGCCATGCTATTCTTGTATTAGATGAAAGACGCTTTCTACTTTCTGATGCTAAACAAGGTTTGCTACATCCCACCAAAGAAGGAATCTTCTCTATTTCTCCCGCCTCATGTTCCCTCTGTCTTTTTACTTTCACACATTCTTGGCAATTCTCCTTGAGTAAATCTTGGGAAGAGTAGTTTGAGTAGTACTCTCCCCAAATTCTGTCTATCAATCTTGTCATTGTAGCTGGCATCAACTTTCTTTTTATAATTGCAGGTGTCTTTGCAGCTCTTCGAATAAACTTCCTTTCCTTCAAATTAAAACTTTCCTCAACCAACCACTTTGTATGCCATCTTTTCTCCACTTCATCACAAAGACTGGTCAGAAAAGCACACTTCTTGATTCTATCATCAGGATACTCAGCCATGTGTTGCAAAATAACCAATCCATGAACTAACATGTACCTCCTCAGAACAAAAGGATTAGAGGAGATGTAAGCAGGGTGATCCTTGTTTATTCTAGATAGTATCTTGATGACATCTTGGAAAGATGTTCGGGATACTCGAGTCTGCATCTTCAACAATTTAATTATCTCTACAGAAACCATAGCTGTTTTAAGAACCGGCTCGTACCATGGAGCATACTCTTTTGATGGTTCTCCCAGCCTATACCTAAAAGAAACAAGGGTAATAATCACATGTCACCGCCAAAGATAATAACCAACTAATATACTTTGCGCAAGATGAAACGTATGCAATTAAGATAAAAACATGTGTCCTCATTTCAATAAATAAATCAGAGTTATTTTTGGTATCAGCTGTAACAGTCAAGGAAAATAAAGATTGAATAATCACCCAAACGTCAATAGAATGAAATCTACCATGTATTATCTGTCCTAGAGCCTGTAATATGGATCTATTTATAAATTAATTTTCAAGTAAGTCGGTTTAGAAACTCAAGTTCTATCACTTGATGCATCAAAACAAACAAAAGTGATCCCCAACTTTCATGTCAAAATGTCCAAATTCTTATCTCCAAACACACCAATTGGGTATAAGGATACAGATTTTTCATTGTATACTCGCACAGACGATTCTTTGACTACCATTTCTTCACATTTCATTATCCATGGAAGATTTCTATGTAATCCGCAGATGATCTTGAGGCAATTTGAAGATGTCAATAACTCTTGACAGAAAGGATGAGGCTCTTGATACAGAGACACATTTACAGATACATACATACACGCGGCTGTGTATTTGATATATTTGGATATGTGCCAATATATTAGACCATGAAATGATGAATTTTGTGAGATTAGTAAAGTCGCCCTTATAAGAGAGAAAATGAGAGAGAATTTCTTAAGATGGTTATTTGGCTTTGGATCAAATATAAACGGAGGAAAAAGCTTATAGGCTGCCCAAGTGAGTGAAACAAAGGCTAAGTAGATTTTAGCAGTTTATGAACCTAACTGGCATAGTTACAAGTGTGATGATCAACATTGATTGTCCCATAAAGTTCTTTCACAAAGGCTATGGAAATTGAGGAAGGGGGGTGGGGTGTAATTGGATACATGATCTTTCATTCCTCTCTTATTTTCTCTCTTAAGAAGTGACGAAGGAAAACTCGTAGATGTAAAATATTAAAGCATAATATATGTGAAGTTGCCAGCAATTTAACTCTATTCATTAACTCATTATCAAACTACAACAACTGGTAGTTTGAACTTCATTTGGCTTTAATGAATCCTACTTCACTTATCAGCGCTTATCAATTTTGATGACTGTCAAAATAAGCCCAAACCAGATCAACATGGGGTGACACTTGATGGTACAAATAAAAATTTCATATGGTGACGTGAAATGCGACTAAAAATTGACAAAAACTAAGCAAAGAAGTATGAATGATTCTCGAAGTTTAAGGAATGCAAGCATAGAAGAACCAAACTGTTAATATTAGTACTCACCAAGCCACATCCGTCCGAATTGAAATAAACACAGTTGATGATTCAACTTCAATTGTCCACTCCTTTATTGCACCCAAGCATATTGTTTCACCTTCTAAGCTTTGTCCACCTGGAGTATTACTAATTGACTCAGGATTACCACCAAATCTGTTTTCATCAAGAGCTATCACAAACCCAGATCCATACGCTAAAACATTAATCTCCTCGTATGTTTTCATAGGAAAAAGCTCCAAGGAAATCAATAACAATTCTGAAGTGTAAAGAGACCAATTACGAAGCATTCTTCGAGGAAGGAAATCAGGATCACATGTTTCAGCACCGATATATACTGTACGCTCTTCTGTTTCATGAGTAGTTTTTATGTGATACTCAGAAACTGGATATTCACTTGCAATATCATCTTTATTGATCTTTGTGTAGAGCTTGTAAGATGGAGAAATAGGTTGACGTCTTTTCACATATATTAACGATCTCCAACTCTCCTTTTCCTTTAACAATATATTCCGTTTCACCTGTTTACCTTCATCATCCAGAGGTGTAGCTGACATCATCTTTCCTTCATAACAATCTGCGACTCCCTCACTTGCATCTTTTAGTGCCACAAGCACAGGTGATTCACTAAAGACCATATCATCTTTGCTGGATGTTCCATCCAAGCCAATCAGTTCATCAAATATGAACCTTCCCCAAGTAATAATCACATCCCTGATAGATTCCTTAGGAAATTTCATTATGCCTTTCATTGACCAAACCACCCCTCCAATTAACTCATTAAGGCTCATGTCAGGGTTGCCTCCTGAAAGCATTTTGTAAATTTCAACACATGCATGAGCCTTACCAAGAAAAAGACCATATACACTTTGGTAGTTAGCAGAAGGCTTAACACAGTCATAATCAGCAACCTTTGTTGATACCCATATGATGGGTATGCCATCTTCATAACCAGATATTGCCCAAGATTCAACCCGCCCAAATTTCTTGCACCGAACCCCATTTACATTTTCTTCATGAGAAGTTCTCTCCAAAGGCAAGATGAGACCAGATACATATAAATTCTCTACTTCAAGCATCTCAATAGGCTGTGGCTTTCCATCGGCATCTTGGAAGATGAAGTCTGTCAATCGTCTATTTGGTCGTTGATAATCCTGGCCCTCTGTCAAACTTAGAGCTGTTGTTTCAACCTCAACAACTTGGACTTCTCTAGCATTGACCATAATTGAATCATCTGCTTTGGGAGCATTTTTGGCACTCTTTGATCTCATCTTTTTTTGCTTCCAGTTGGTGGCCATACTAAAACCAAAATCTGCTCTGGCATAATAAACCGCATTATTTGACTTGATTGCAGTATGTTATACTCCAATACATAATCAACAAACGACAACAAAAACAAATCCGTAATCCCAAAATGATTTGGGGTCGCCTAACATGAATCAGCATATAGACTCCTCAATAAAGAAATAAGAAATGAGAAAGTGGAGAGATGGTAAAAAAAAAGTAAAAAAGTGTCCTACTCAGCACATAGAAATCAAAATTAATCAAGAAGTAAAATGAAGACAACAATGGGAGAAAAGAGTAAGATAAGAGATGAACCACAATTTGGATAAAACTTGATTAGGAGATGAAGAAAAGGCTTTCAAGAATCACTCTGATTTACTCGAATAGTGCAAGTCAGAAAGTCAGACATCATAAGGGTTACAAATATACCCTTACTTTCAACGATTAAGATAGCTTTACCACTTTTATTAATGATATCCGAAGGTTTATTTTGGAAAAGTGTCCAAATATGAAGCATGCCTAACAAAGAATCCTCTATAGCAAAAACAAAAGTCATGTAACATTAAATGTAAAGGATAATGAAACATTCGACAAATAACAAAGTCAAATCTATAGATAGAAAAAATGCTAAGGGTGAAAACACATCATCTGAAAATGCTGAGAAGTTTACCGTGCTGAAATTTAGATGTACTTGCTTGATTTATATTCTGTCTAATGACATTCCTCAAATGGGTGTATACCATCTCTGTAGATGAAATCATCTTCGTGGGAAAACAATCTGCATTTCTATCGCTCTCATCTTTAAGGGCAGCAAGCACTGACAATTCACTGAAGATAACATCACCATCACTAGATGTCTCATCCAAGCCAATCAGCTCATTGTAGATGAATCTTCCCCAAGAAATAATCATGTCCCTGCTAATGCCCCTCGATGAGCAAACAGATCCTCCAACTAATTCATCAAGTTTCATATCAGGGTTGCCTGCATTAGATTTTGATAGCATCTTGTAAATATTCAGACATGCATGAGCTTTTCCCAACAAAAGATTATACATCATTTTAAAGCTAATGGCAGGATCAAGGCATTCATAATCAGCAATTTTCGTTGATACCCATATGACTGGTAAACCATCCTCGTACCCAGATATGGCCCACGATTCAATGCGCCCGAATTCTTTGCATTGAACAGCATTTTGATCAAAAGTTTCTTCTAAAGGCAAGATTAGACCAGATATATACATATTGACGACCTCTAACATTTCAACAGGCTGCGGTTTTCCATCTGCATCATGAAAGGTGAAGTCTGTTAATCTTCTGTTAGGTCGTTGATAATCCTCACCAGCAGTGTAACCTATAGCTGCTATTTCATCCTCGACAACTTGAGGTCTTCTAGAGTTAACCATCCCAACATTATCTGTCAAGCATGCTGAATCAACTTCAGGTCTTTTAGCGTCAACTTCAGCACTAGCATTGGAATATGTTTTTTCTATTTCTGAGTCAGCTGAAAAAAATGGAAGAATCAAAACTGCATTGAAGAACCGATCCAGACAACTCGAAAGTAAAAGCTCTATACAATATTGAAAAGCATAAGAAAACATGAATAAATAGATATAATTTTTTATTTATATATATTGAAAGAACATGTTCTATTTATACACTTTAAACATGTAGATGTTAGTTCTCAAGAGGTCGACTATCTTGGCAGAGTAGGTCGACTATCTTGATGTGTAGTGTGTGTGTGTTGAGTTATGCAGCGGAATAATAATGAAATAAATAGAAGAAATAAATGAGTAAATGATAAGTGATATGTGTGTGAATAAGTGTGAGTAAATGAGACACAAACACAAAGATGTAAAGTGGTTCAGAGTATAGCAACTCTCCTACATCCACGCTTCACTGTCCTCAACAGTGAAGAAGCAATCCACTATAATACTTCGTCAAGAAATTACAATCAATTGCAAGAAAATTCCCTCAGAATTTTCAAACCTAATTAGCCTCACTAATTAAGTTATGTACTTGTTGCAAAGTACAGAAAAAGAAAAGAAAAAGTTTTCACAAATGTGATGGTTTGGTGATCTCTAAAATGGCTCTAAAGTAGCTATGTGAGATCTATGTTTGCTTATCTATTTTAGCACAGATTTATAAATATCAAGTGTGCTTTTACAATTTGAGTTTGCTTAAAAGCTTTTGTCAAGTTATATGAAAAATGGCCAAGACAGGGATGTGGCTTTAGTAATGTTGAGCTCCTTTTATAGGTCTTCATTTTATATCCGTTTGAGTGCCAACGGTCTTCAACATCTTGGAAATGCATATGTCAGTCATTAATCTTTGACTGGAATAAAGTTTGTGAACAGTGTTATGTCAGGTTTGACTTTGACTGAGAGATGAGTTGGCAAGGAGTAAGGTCTGCTATCTTTGAAGGTCTGTTATCTCGACATGAGAAGATAGTGGACCTGGGATGGCTTGATGATTTCCAGTATACTTTTTGATAATCCATATTAAGTTCTTAATTATTTGTCAAATATGTATATATACATATATGTGTTTGAGCAGAAATGATACAAACAGAAACAATGCTGTTATGCAGCTAGTTCAATAGATGCTCTAAGGAATTCATATGGGGAATAGAATAACAAACTAATCAGGAACTTTGAGATCAAAAAGGCGCAGAATTAGTCTATCACAAATAAAACCATCCTTCTTCTCTCTGTGGAAGCACATGATGGCTTCTTGAAAATGGTCGAAAAAACAGGTGTCTCCACAACCTAAATGACTTAGTCGGAATCTCTAGTCAACTTCAGTGTCAAAAATACCCACAATGATAATTGTCTTACATCTCGTTAGGAGAGTAGAGTGATATCTGACCAAGAACACACAAATAAGAGGCACTATAAGAAGTAAAAATTAAGGTAAAAAGATAAGAACCAAGTACAAATATATTTCAATGTGTTATTCAACAGATTAGAATGAGCTGAAGACGAGCAATAATGAGTAAGATGGAGGATATTTTCATGCAGAGAGAAAAAGGGGGATCCAGTTAAGAAAGTAGGCAGTCTGCAGCCTATATATAATATCCTACCTCTTGACATAAGCATCTCAAGAAATTTACTAGTCCCCCAGGACCAATAAAATTTTGCATTGAACCTTTTCAGTAATAAGTATCTGACGGACTTACTGATACAAATACTACCTTTCTTTCTACCATCACAAGAACAATGATGTGCATTGGCTGGCAGCAGCCTTAATACCAACCTTCAAATAGATCCATATGACTAGTAAGATGAAGACTTTGGAAAAAGATGCAACAATATGAGATAGAACACAGAGAAATATTATATAAAGATTATCACTTAGATTGGTTTCACATACTAGATCCTTCTCTCCGTCCACCACTGATACAGAATGTTGTGATCACGTATCCCTATCCATATTCCATAATGTCTTATAACCCAGAATGATTCAGTATTCTGTAGCAACTGTACAAGAGCAGGGTACAAAGGAGAAGTGAAAAATGTAATGCCAAATTATTTGTAAAATTTTAGGAAATGACATGAACATGACAGAAGTTTCCAGATCCTTAAACTTTAGATTCAGATATGATTCACAGCTTAAGAAAAAAGGACCAAAGAGAATCATGAATAATACTAAGGACTTCCATTTCAGGTCCACGTAAAAATAAACACATCTTTTTTAGACTGGGAAAGAAGTTGAATATACTTGATTGAGTTGTTTTCTGTCCACTGCAGATTGGCAAACTCGTGGATGATAACCCTGTTAATGAAAACATCTTTGTTGGCAAAAAAATTGCAGTTCTTTCGCTCTCATCCCTAAGGGGAGCAAGCACGGGCAGATCTCTGAAGATCACATCATCTTGACTGGATGTAGCATCCAAGCCTATGAGTTCATTATATAGGAACATTCCCCATGAAATAATCAAGTCTCTGATAGAAACACCAGGGGGAAAACTGATAACCTCACCCACTGAGCTGACAACTCCACTGAGTAACACATCCAGGTTCGTGTCAGGGTTTCCACCAGTAGATCTCGACAGTCTTTTGTAAATATAGAGACATGCATGAGCCTTGCCTAATAAAAGATCATATATTGGTTTGTACTTATTGGCCGGCTTAAGGCAGTTATAATCAGCAATCTTTGTAGAGACCCATATGACTGGTGACCCATCCTCGTACCCAGAAATTGCCCATGATTCAACACGTCCAAACTCCTCACATCGAGCCTCTATCACATTTTCCTCATCAGGAGTCTCCTCCAAAGGCAAGATAAGACCAGAAACATAGATATTACCCACTTCTAGGATTTCAACAGGCTGTGTTTTTCCATCTGTATCATGAAAATTGAAGTCTGTTAATCTTCTATTAGGTCGGGGATAATCCTCACCACCAGCTGTTAAACTTATTGCTGCTTGTTCTTTAGACTCTAACATCACATTTTGCTGTCCGACAGATAAAAACATTTTTGTGGGCAAACAGTTTTCATTTCTCCCACTCTCATCCCTAAGCGCAACAAGGACAGGCAGCTCGTCGAGTACACTATCACCATCGCAAGATGTATCATCCAAGCCAATGAGCTGATCATAAATGAACCTTCCCCATGAAATTATCAACTCCCTCGTAGATATGCCAGGAGGACACTCATCAGTGCAGCTCAATAAAGGAACGATTTCATTAAGCAACTCTTCAAGGCTCAAGTCAGAGTTCCCTCCAGTAAGCTTTTTATAAACCTCAACAGATGCGTGACCCTTGCATACTAGTGGACCATACAAGTCTTTGTAGATATGGGCGGGTTTTACACAGTGATAGTCAGCATTCTTTGTGGAGACCCATATGACCAGTAAACCATCATCAAACCCAGATATAGCCCATGATTCAGCACGTCCAAATCCTTTACATAAAACCCCTGCCCCTTTACTTCTGTCAGAAGTTTCCTCCAAAGGCAAGATGAGACCAGATATAAATATATTATCCTCTTCTAACATTTCGACAGGCTGTGCCTTACCATCTATATCATGAAAGCAGAAATCAGTCAATCTTCTATTCGCTCTTGGATAATCCTCGCCCGTTGTCAAATTTAAAGCTTCTAGCTCATCATCGACAACTATGATTTCTTCAGCCTCAATCATAGTAGAGTTATCAGCCACGAGAACCGACTTGAGCTCGAAGCTGACAGCTTCTCGCTTTTGCATTTTTTGAGAAACAGACAAACTTTCACCATCTTTAGATCTCAATCTCTTTTTCCTTGATTTGCAGGCCATCCAGCTATCAGGATCTGCTCTCATATGGGAAAACTGGAATATTCAGCTATTTCTGTCTGTAGAATGAAAAACTGAAATCAGAAAAGCCAAGAACAAAATAATACCAAGCAAAATTAGACCACTAGAAAGTAAATATATACTCACAAACATGAGATATGAGCAAACAATGAGACAACAAGAATTCAAGATCATAATGACTATACTACAATGCATAACACTGAACATGTAAATATATATTAATAAATGTTCAAGTAAAGTTAGTGACAGAGTGACCATTTCTAGTAAAGTTACTAAAGCCACCTTACAAACCATCATATCCTAGTTTGCACTAGCAATAACATAGCATGCTCGTTAAGGGTGTGTTACAAGGAGTGCAAAATCTCCTCAAATTCCTTGTAAACTACTCCCTCAATCCCATTAATATTAGCCACATTTTCGTTATAGTTGTATGTTCGCCACTTAAGTAATTAATGCAAATTAATATATTCCCGTATTTATCTAAAGTGGCTTTTTAGTATTCGTCATTGATTTATGGTAGTGTATAAGTCTAACATTAAAAGAATAGTATAAATGAAATGCAAATATGAAACAAAACATTTATGATTATTTGAACAACGAGCTTTGTCTAGTGGCCAAAATAAACGGGACAAAGGGAGTACCATCTTAGTATGCCCAAACATTTTAATAATTAAGACCAACACTAAGGATGTCCACATACATTTTAACTCAACTATTAGATTTTTCAGAAGTGAGCAAATACAAAAATACTCCCTCTGTCCGTGAAAGATAGTCTGATTTGGTTTTAATGGCCAACACAAGTGAATTTTGACCAAACAGTAGTGACATTCTAATCACCCTGATGAAAATCAAAATATAGTCATTGACAAATCACTTAAATATTTATCAATCCTTCATATTCCTAATGTACGTTTAAAATAAAATAACTTGATAAAGTGAAAGTGATATGCAACTAAATATGCTTTAAAAGCAACTTTCATAATTTACTTTAAAATATGAAAATAGATTTTCATTTAGAGACGGAGGGCATAATAACCGCAAGGATTTACAAACCCTTGAAGAGGAGGGGTCCACAACAAGTTGAACAAGAGCTTAATTTCAAAATTCAAATCTATGTAATTTGGAGTATTACTGTCCATTCATTCAAGGAATTCAGACAAAGAAATACACCCTTTGTCCTAGAAAGATAGTCCACACTCCCACTTTGATTTCGGTGATCAACGTGATTGAACTTTGAAAAAAAAAAAAAAAAATCTATGAAATTCTAATCATACCAATAAAAATCTAAAAATTGTTGTTAATAACCCGTTAAAGATGCTATCAATAACAACTTTTATAATTTTGTTAGAATAATTAAATTAACGTTAATATTTGGTTAAAGTTCAATTAGTTTGACCACCCAAAGACAAAATGGGACAATACGTTCGGGACGGAAGGAGATAAATAGAGAGAGAGAGAGAGAGAGAGCAAATCAACTGTACTAGATTATGAATGCAACTACTAGAGTCACTGGATCACTAATGGTCGAGAAATTTTGCCTACATTGTTCAAAAAAAAAAAAAAACGTACTTTTCTTCTATTTCATGAGTTTTAAGTGTCAATTAATAGGTTCTCTCAAAAAGAAAAAATGACAATTAATAGGTAAAATAAATTTGATGGAATGTTATGAAAATGCAAGCAAGTAAAACTGCAGTTTAACTTGTCAAATGTGACTATTTTAAGATGGAAAAGTAATACAATATTGAATAAAGGAAATTACCGAGTTGGAGAGGGAAAATCGCCATGGGATATCCGATCGATTGCAGAGACGCAGCTATAAGGGGAGAGAGAGAGAGAGAGAGAGAGAGAAGAATGTAGAAACTAGAAAGAAACCCTGTACAAGTAGAAACCCCAAAAAGGTGACACGGAAGAGCGGTGGGGGGTTAAGACTTAAAAGAGTGGTTTTATTTAGAAATTAGAGGTTGGAATAAATTGGCGGGTAGTTAGACTACAAGTCGAATTCATTCACAACAATAAAAGAGATGGCACTCCACATCGATAGAAAGTTCATCCCAAATATAAGTAGATATTTCATTTCTTAAACTACAACAATGATTTTTTTTATTGAAATTTTGAGACATACGGAATCTACTCCAAGAGCAACTTGGAAACTACCTCCGGCATTCGAGAAATCCCACATCGGATAGTATTTTGCGTTGAGTACTTTATCGACTTGAGAATCCGGGTTGAAGAAGAGATGCCCATCAAACATCCCAAAATCCGTAAAACATTCTTGCGTAGTAAGAACAGAAACAATCATTCTCTTGTGATAGAATACGAGATTCATCGTAACTAGAAGAACAAAACAATAACAAACGAATAAACATAGGCTCTCGACGAGGAGGAAAGAAATCTACAGCTCTCAACTTAGGAGAGTGCATATTATGGTAGAAATTAAATATAATTGAAAACAACAATGCAATTATAATTATTTGAAATTCAATATTGATATTACAAAATAATTGTATTGCTGGAGATTAAAACAAAAAGAACAAGGAAAAAGTGAAGTATGAACCGCTTGGAAGGTTGGGAGAAGTTTTTAGACAGTTGTGTGTATGTGTGTTGGTCGCTGATTGCAATTTAGTTATGTTACCTATACATCTGGCTAGACATGGTACGGTTCTCAAAATGAAGGACCCGGAACCGAACCGTGAATGGTACGGGTGCAGGTACGGTTCAGCCACGGGTCAAGCGGATACGGGTCCGTACGGGTCTGCCCTTTAAAAAAAAGTGTTAAATTTTGACAAAATTTGTTATATTTTTACAGATTATGTTAAAAAACTAACAGAATCTGTTTAAAAAGTAAATGTTATCTGTTAAAATCAATGAAACGTTACTTTTTTAACACATTGTGTTATAAAACTAACAAAATATGAAGGTTTTGACGGGTCTGACACGGGTCTGCACGGGTACGGGTTTTGGGAAGGTGGAACCGGAACCGAACCGCATCAAACACGGATACGGTTCCGATGGGTCACGGGTCTTGCACGGGTCCGGGTCTTACGGGTCAAATCCGGGTCCGATTTGGCCATGTCTACATCTGGCCTTAAAAGAAGTAGCTTAGTTCAATGAGAAAAGGCAAACTTTAGATTTTTGTGTATAAATGGATAAAATGGAACTAAAGTGGACTACAAAATTAAGGAATTTATTCGAATATTATAATGTCCACACAACCAATGGCCTTATGGCCGAGTGGTATCGGGTGAATGAGTAAGGACTTCCCTTGAAGGGGGGGGGGGGGATTCTCACTTGGGAGAAATTTTGGAGAATCAATAGATCCTTAACCCTATAGGGGTTGGCTGTACAGGTGATCAGTCAGATGGCGCGACGTCTACAGCAATAGGACTACCCGATGGCGCAAGGACGTCTATGGCAAGCAAACTACCAGATGGCGGGGACGTCAATGAAAGATTACAACATCAACTTGTAGAAGCAAAATATCATTCGCTATAATAGGTTCGACAATGGTGAAACTCCATATGAACTTGTAATAGGCAGGGCTATAGATCGGCAGGGATTTAGATAAGACTGTATTAGATTCAAAAGGAATTTGTAAACGATGGCAATTGCCTTGAAATGAATGATATAATTCAGCTGTGAAATACAGAATACAAGCATACCTATGAAGCTAATGCGATAAAAGAAGCCTCCTAAATATCACCAAGTACAAAAAGCAACTATCAAGACACTGTCTCAATCTCTTTACTTGGTCATGGATTTCAGATTTAACATCTTCTCCAGTGGTTGTTGGCTGTTTGAATAGTTACCAACATCAGATATAGTCGTTTTTTGCTCAACAAACAAAATGATCAATAAATATTTGCAATCGCCAGGTAGAAACATTCACGTGTAGCTTTATCTTGAGATGGCAAAGAAAACAATCAACTGCCTCTTCCATCATCATAATTTGGCCTTTGAATGCAGCATCTGAACATAAAATAAATACAACGTCAATATATATACACTCCATCCGTCGCATTTCAAATTGCAAAAAAAAAAAAAAAAAAAAAAAGTCGGTGCGCAGGAATTAAGGAAAAAGTGTAAAAGGTGTGATGTGTTGTGAGAGTAGATAGTTGGGTAGGAGAGAGAAAGTGGGGTAGCAAATAGTATTTGGGTTAGTTGATGTGAGTATGACAAGTGGGTCCCACTAATTTTAAAAAAATAATCTATTTTTGGACTTTGCAATTTCTAATGGGACACCTAATACGGCAAATTTTGCAATTTCAAATGGGACGGAAATATATGGTCGACATAGACCTTTTAATTGGCCTATTGATGAGATGCAGATGGATATATTCTTTTCATCTCAAAATTTGAATTATCATGATTCAGGGTTGATGAAGAGGTAGGTTCATACCTCTTCATTTATCATCTAATTGTTGGTCAGCTAATCCGTTTCCAACTCCACAACTAAGAAAAACGTATCAAGAGAAACATCAAATGCAACTTCTGAGCGTACCTATCACAGCAAGTAGGACTCAACCACAGTTCGTCCAAACTTCTCTTGAACATCTTTGGGGGTTTCAATCTGAAACAAACAACGTTGAAAGCAGTTAAAATGAAATTCTATAACAGTAAAAGTACAAAGGTCCACTAACTAAAAGAGATTGCCACTTACCGCATTTAGAGCCTTAAAGAGAGCCTTAACCGTATTATGAGGATTTCTAGACCCAACAACCTAGAAAAAAAGATGAAGTTAGAACAAGCAATCTATACGTGTTAGATAGCATACTTGCTAGTGATAGTGCATAGGCAAAGTTAGCGGTTACCTTAGACTTCAGATTTTTGAAGCCGGCTAAATTCAAGATTGTTTGGACAGTTCTACCTGCTTTCATACCCGTTTGAGTTCGGGCAGGCCAAAGATACACCTAATATGAAGTAAGTTTAGAAGATAGTAGGAGTTGATAAAACAAAGTACTGTGCAGGAGGAAAATGAGAGGAAAAAAAAAAGCACGGAGCAAGCAAATGATTGAAACCTTGGTTTTCTTATACGATGTTTGCACTGCATGTGCAATGGTATGCTCCTCATGCCGTTCAATATAGTGTAGATTCTGAAAGCATTTCTCATGTGCCTGTCATAAATCAGTCATCACGCAATAAGGATACATGACACATAGCTGATAGACCTCTATAAATACATGGGTAAAGTTTCTCGATTCAGAATAGTATAATATAGACTAACTTTATCAGCATCAAATAACAACACAACCAAAGATTGATAAGAAACCATGCACCAGAAGCCATCTAAAGAAAGGATGAAGGAAAATGGGTTCTCAAGCCACTGAAACAGGTAAAAGGTAAAGCAGATGACTAGATATTCAAGCTGTGATTTTTCCTTGTAGGAAAAAACTTCATCAATTAAGTGGATATTGTCCCCTCTTCTGTAAATTCAAGTTAATAAAATGGTTTTCCTCGGTAAGTTTCAATGATCAACAAGCCACAGAATGACCCATGACGACCCAAAAATAAACCAGTCTCACTGGGTCCTTGAGTTAATAATTTCATTGATAAATCTGCTCTAAGATAGTTAAATACTCCCTCCGTCCCACTTTAATCTACAAAAAATGCCATTTTTGTTGTCCCACTTTAATCTACGAAATCTTAAAATGGATTTTTTTAACACTTTTTAAATAATGGGAACCCACTTGTCATACTCACAACAACTGCCCACTTAGTATTTCCTACACCACTTTCACTCTCCTACCCAACTATCTATACTCACAACACATCACCTTTTCAACTTTTTCCTTAATTCTTGTGCCCAAACTTATTTTTGTAAATTAAAGTGGGATGGAGGGAGTATATGGATCCTTAACATGATCGAAGACGAAATAATAGATACACCACTGATGCATAAGGACAATCTTTATGACACCATCAAGTGAAAAGCGTCTGCATAGTACCTTCTGAAGGGCAATCTGAACTGCCGGGCCTTTTGCCTTTGCGAAACCAATAACACCATGATAGTTCCCACACGCTAACATAGCAGTGTACTTGATCACTTGTCCTCCCTGTATCAGATTCAAATCAGATTATGAAGATATCCACAGCCTAAAGCAAATAAAAGATGTTGTATTACCTTTGTAACTTTACAAGTTCGATTCACATCAATCAGTTTCACATCAAACCCCTGCCATCATGAATGAAAGAAAAGATGTAAGCTGAGACCAGCACAAGAACATTATAGAAAAGACAGTTGTATAGTTCCAATAACTACTTGTTTTCACATAGAAAGAATAACTGAGCATTCAAGAGTAAGTCAGTTGGGGTTTATATGTGACCCAGTATCTCCATCTTTCCACTATCCAATGTATGTATACATCAGTTACTGATTGATGTAGGAGACACAGAAAGAAAAGACGCTATTGGACTTAAATTAGTACGAATTGCTATGTGTTACTCTGTAATATTTAGGGATAAATTATTTACAACTTACCCAGTTGCAGGGACGTAGCCAGGATCTAAAAAAATGGAGGGTCAAGATATTAAATGAAATTTGCTTTACAGACAATAGGATACTAAATGTAGAAATACATAATATTTTATTATTTATTGTCATAATAAAAATATTATATTAGAATATATATACAAATACACAACTGGCCAAGCAGTCCATTGAAAGAAAATTACACAAGACATATACTAAAAAAATGAAAGCATGAAAGCTGAGGAATAGTGTCTAAAAGTTGTCAAAGAAAACCCCCGAAACCTCCTTTAATAGATGTCCAAAGAGATACCAAAAACTATACCAATGCAAGAACTTCACTCTTGGACTAGGTATTGAGCCAGTGCCAAAACTGATGGGTCATGGGGCCTTGAGACCATCAGTGCTATTGTACGGTGCCAGAGCAAGTGAATTGCAACTATCTTTGTTAGCAGAAAACTGATGCTAAAACTTCAGTGTTGATATAGGGCAAGGGCAAAATATGAAGAGTCAAGAGCCATGCAATCATAAGGTGTCAGAGCAATTGATCGCAAATTGTAACTAGCTGTGTTAGTAGTGAACACATGAATGTTATAGTTGCTCATTCACCCATTATGAGGGGTAAAGCTGAAATTATAAACAGGCTTCATTTACTATGTACAATATCAAACTTCACTTTAGAATATAAGGGATTGCTTGAGCGCCAAATATGATGGGTCAAGGTCCTTGAGGCCATGTGTGGTGCCGAAGGCTCGAAGCAAGTCATTGGGAGGTGCAACTATCTGTTGTAGTAGTGAATAGATGAAAGTTAAAGTTTTACATTCACCTAACAAAGGACGAAGCATATATTTTAAATTTCAGATAAATAAAATCTTGAGAACTCTTCAACTGGTGTCAAGAGCAAAACCTGGATCGACATTTTTGTCGCACAACTTTGGTAGAGTTAGCCCTTCCTTCTTTTGTTAAAAATATATATTTTGAAAGTTTTGATTTCTTGTTCGTCTGAAATTTTCTTTCCTCTATTTTTCTTCACTACACCACCATCACCGGAGTTAACTAGAGAACCTGCTCAGTGCAGTATCATAATTCCCTTCTTTTCTCATCAAATACCCAAATTCACATCCCAACAACCACTGTCTTAGAGAAGCCATATTACAATCCACCAGACTCACTCTGATATCTTTCATCCTCGAAACAGTCTGTTTTCAGTGATTGACCTAATCGAAATCCGAGTTGCTAAGCAATCTCTAAAAATCCAGTAGCCTAAACATCAGCAGACAGAAAATAGCAGATGAAATCATTTCAACTTCTGATTTGTTGAAGCGGCTAGTTTAAACCAAACAAATATGATCAACACAAAAGTAGATCTAGGTCTGTGATAAATATCCCCCAGATTCGTTACAAACTCAACCAAATCTGTCCCTGCAGCCTCAAAACCATTATCTCTACCTTCGACCATGATGAGTGCTTTAAAAGTTGACAAACATGTGGAAAGTTTCATAGAGCAAATAAAGTACAACAAACAACAACAAAGACTGTTCAGATTTTTCTGGACGAATAGACAGCAATAATGAATAGATTACTAGCCAAAAGCTAAGGTGCTCGGACTCTTTGGTTGACCTCGCCGGACTCGTGTTGACTACACTAAAATAGGAGTGTCCGACACGGGTACGGCGGGGTAAACCAAAGAGTCCGAGCATCAGAGGCCAAAAGTATTGCAGCAATGAACTAAATGCTCATAGTACATAGGATGAGACACTTCAATGCGAACTGAACACGGAGACATGAAGAATTTGAAGACAATCACAAAGACGAAGAAGAAACTGCCAATGTATAATAAATTTCACAAAGTTAGTCATAGAGAATCAAGCTTGATACGTGGAAGTTGTTCAGGAAAACACCGATTCCATGTTTCAAGATAGCATCTTTGAACCAAAGTTTGTCCTTGTTTCCTTCCCGTATCTCATATATTTCCCAAAGTTAGTCAAGCGGCATTGGAATATCTCACGGCTTCTCATTCTTCGCCACTTCAAAGATCACTGACGAGTTGTTTTTAATTTTCAAAGAGAATGATGCAATGCACAAACAGGGAGAAACAATGGAATTAATCTTGAATTACAGCCGGGCCTGCTAGGCGTTATTTCTAGCCATGTGTAGACAATTTAAGTTATCCTAGTTGAAGTAGGATTAAGTACTTAAGTTATCCTAATTTAATTTAACATTTTTTTAGTATTTTAAATTCCAAAGAGATTTGGGAATTCTTTTTCAATTAATTAGCCCGACTCATAGTAGCTCTAGGATTCGGTACGTTGTCTTACAATCATAACTGTAATTCCATAGTTTAGTTAGTTGATTCAATAATAACGGGGCTGAGGCGTTTTCGATTTGGCCTTACAAGGGTAACCATTATCCTCCTCTGTTTTCTTCCCTTCTTAATTCTTAATCTTTTCTTAGTGCTTTTGCCTTCACTGATATGAATATATATGCGCAGATTCAGAGAAGATATCATCTAAGAAGAATGAAGTCTCTAACATAATTCTACTAGGTCCTCGTATTACTAAAAGCAGAGTGTCAATCATATTTCTCAGGTGGAGGACAAGTCAGATAGAAATAAATATAAAAAAGAATGGACACCATATGATTTACATACTTCAACAATTTAGAAAATGTACATCCTATAGATTTGAATACTTCAACAATAAATAATGCAAAGATAAAAACATATGAACCCAATAAATGATAATGATACAATGTAGAATATTAACATCAGTTAGAGGCATTGACTCTGAGGGTAACCAGAAAGCGGAAGGACTGAATATACTTACTTTCCTGTAAAGAGGCCTTCTCTTCTTCTCGGTCAAGGAATTCCTATCTTCTGCAAGATCTCTGATTTCCTCCTCCAGTGCCTTTCCCTTCTTCCCAAAAGTGTGATCCAACTGAGCTAGCTTCTCTTCAAGCTTTTTGTCGATGGCACTGAGTTGCTCAAGAAGTATATCATCCCTCTCTTTCATGTCATCAAACTCCTCCTCATCATCGTCATCGATTCCTTGTAACTTTTCCTTCTGAAAACCAGAGTTTTGAAGAAGATCCGCAGAGGACTCTGCCTGCTGTTGGTGTTGAATGAGTCCATAGTTTTCAGGATTATTAGGATCGTATTTCTCCTTATAATCAATTAATCTAAGAGCCCTATTGAGCTTGTGTTGGAGAAGGAACTTTTCTTTTCCAGTGGCTTCTTTCAGACGATTCATCAAATCACCCATGACCCGGTACTCGGGACGAGGCTGGAAATGTTTTTGCTCAAATTTGTCAATTTTATGCATCCACTTGGAAGCCTCATCAAGTGTAACTGATCAAAGATGGAAATATTGAAAAGTGAAAATTTGAGCATAAATCTTGTTTGCAAAGATTGAATAATAAGGGGTCTGAGTTCTAAAATTGAAGGTACAAATCTTCAAATTTCCGCTCTTTTTCGCATCAAAATTAGGATGCTTATTTACATGTACAAACATAGATTACAACTTTCATACACTGAAGGAAAATGTAGGGGAGTAAAGTACTGTATGATATGAAAAGGTTGATTTTTCAATGGGACTCTTTTAGAGGAAGGGAGAATATATAAATTAGACGGCCTACAACAGCCAAAACAGGGCTAATTTTTGTCTCCCGGATTACGTTAAGTAGCTTAGCTTTTGAAAACCTATCTAAATGTAACATATGTCAAGTAGGCTAGCTTTTGAAACACTATCCAAATGTAACACCGCTTAGTTGTAATACAGAATGAAGAAATTTGCCTGAAGAGACCTATTATGAAAGTAAAAATGAATCGAATGCCCAGGTGGAAGACTGAAAGTTGCATATCAATTTCATGAGCAGACTCGAGTTCACGGTTTCATCATAAGATGCATCCAAGTTGCATTATACAGCCGTGCTTACAGTGAATCTGTTGTGTACAGAGTAGAGAGTGACTATCCTTCCTGATGGAGCTTTAGTTACAAAAGAATGTTGCATCAATTGGCCTACTTGTGCTAAGTGTGACTATTCAGTATCCTAAAAGAAATTTTTAAGGGACTGTGACAGCTCCCATGATGGAGCACCAGTTAAATGGCAGTCCTAAAAGGCCGGGTAAACTTTTGCTTTTTGTTGAGCTACGGTCATGCAGAAAAAGCTCATGAGTTATCCATAGGAAACAAACGATTGTTTGCCAGAAAGAGATTTCTCAGTGAAGTTCACTGTCCTGGTTCATATGTTACTGCCTTCGCTTCTATCAATGGTTTTGGCACGTTCCATTGTGATGGATGCATACCACTTTGAAGTTTGACAAGTAAATCTTGTAAATCCCTCCTTAGTTCATTGTTCTGCTTATTATGTTACTGCCTTCATTTCGTTTCTGTCAAAGGTCTTAGCACTTTCAATTTCAATAACATTGCTCATTGTTTATATGAAAAGATACTTGACACAGTGAAACTAATCCTGTCTCATACCAAAAATTGTTTCTAAAACTCATATGACTCAAATTTCGCTCGAACGTTATAAATGACTTACAAGGTCAACCGATTCAACTATTCACACTTCTAACAAACAGTTTGCCAGCTTGGAACAGAATAATGTCATCAATCACATCAACAAGAAGTACAAACAAGTGATTGATAATCAGTCCCTCCCAAAAAAGAAGTAGCATTTGACAGGTCAAAATTTAAGATTGCAACCTTCATGAAACTGCACTAAAATTAGAAACGTGATTCTTTTTAGGGGATAGACCAGAAATTTAGAAGACGGGTGGAAACCAAATGCTACTCTTACTCTAGGATGGAAGGAGTACATAACAAATAACATAATGGATACACCATGATCATAACAAATCAAATCATCAAACAGTATGGAATGAACAAAATAAATGCAACTATGAAAAGTACCTGCATAAGTAAAATTCTTAAGGAGCTCTTCGTGCCGCTTAAACTTCTTCTCGAAAATGTTATTTTTCTTCTCAAGAGCCTCAGGTGTAAACCTCTCATCATCGTCATCACTCTCCGAATCCGTTGGCTCCTCATACCTCATCAGATCAATGTCCGCACCTTCTTTGAGCTTCTCCTTCTCAAGCTTCTCAATCAATGGCCCCACGCCCATGTAATCCTCATTTTCCTCGGCGTCGATATCGGCGGTGTCTAATCCGGCCTTCTTTCTCGCCTCTCTTTCCCTCTCCTTTTCTCTCTCCACTTCGGCTAGGAGTTCGAGAGCTGCTCTAGAGAAATCGTTGTCGGAAGGGGAGGAAGAGGTGTAGGAGGAGAAGCGGCGGGAGGCGGTTGGGGTTGGGTGTTGGTGGTGGTGGGAGGAAAGTGGTATGGGAATGGGAGGCTGGCTAGTGGAGTAGCGGTGGAGCAATGCGGTGATCGGTGAGATCGAAACGGAGGTGCGGCGTAATTGACGGCTGAGAATGGTGGCCGCCATCGCCGGCGTTGGTGTGCGGGGTTTTGGGTGTAGGGTTCTAGTAGCAAGGGGAGAAAATGGATCCGAACATATAGTTGTACAGTGTAGTGGTGTGGTGAACTCGCAGATTACCCGTTTAGATTTTTTATTTTTTCCCCAAAATTCTGAAAAATAATAAAACAAATTTTCTTTAACTATGATAATAATAAAAAAAAAAAAAAAAACTTGACCAATGAACTTAAAGAAAATTTAATTTTTATATTTATTTTGAGACTTTTTTCTCAAATAATTCCTTTTTAAAATAATAATTCCCAAACTACCAACCCTCCCAAACTATTTGCCAAAATGTCCATTTTTTTAGAACTCGCGTCTTCTGATAGCGAGATTAATTTTTTTTTGGTCAAACTCGCTTCTATTAATAGTGAGTCTATTTTTTTTTCCCATTATTTTGCAAAATTTATATTTTACAGAAAATCGACGAAAATTATTTAAATTTAATTAAACTCGATACTGTCAAAAGTGAGTTTGACAAAGTTTGACTGTCAAAAGCGAGTTTGACCGAAGTTCGTCAATTAATTATAAGGCCACACACAAGCTTTATAAATGATGACTAAAGTGGAAATTTTTAAACAGAGAGATAGAGAGAGTTAGATAGACTGAATAGAACGAAAAAAAATCAGAAAAGATGGGAGTTAGATAGACTTAAACGAGATCAAAACAACACCACAATCCAAGCATTAACCCTCACCATTGGGAGTGAGGAAAAATGGAAAATGTATGCATGAGTGAATAATACTCTTTCCGTCCCACTCGAATTAAGACAATTTTTCATTTTGGGTATCCCATTCGAATTAGGACAATCCAAAAATGTAAATGTTTTATTTAATGAGACCCACATTCACACTCACAACAACTTTCCACTCATTATTCTCTATCCTACTTTCTCTCTCCTACTTTACTTTTCATACTCACAACACCTACTCCACTAACACATTTTCCTTAATCCTCGTGTCCAACCCAAAAATCCTAATTCGAGTGGGACGGAGGGAGTATATACTTTCTCGGGCAATGCTAGGGGCACAAAAGAAATTCACAAAATGATGGATACAAAATGAGGTGGCGATATTTTATTGGTTACATCTATAGTGGACCCGGCACACTCTAATTAGAAACATCAATAAAATTTTGACACCTCATTTTGTAGATCAAATTTTTGTGGCATTTTTTGTGACTTTATATTTACCCAATACTTTCTCATCAATCAGTTTCTCAAATCCACGGGCATCAGAAATCCTAACATAAACCCAGAGTTAGTTACAGATGCATAGGAGGGAATTAACATCACATGCTTGGGTCACAATGATGGAACGAATGAAAGAAAGTCCAAAGAAATTAAGAACAGCGGAAAGAAAGAGAGAACAAAAAAATTGAAATAATGAAATAGGGAAACAAAGAATGAACGAAAGAATAGGAAAATGAAATAGCGTAAAAAACAACAAAAGAGCGATAATACGAACGGAAGATTGAAATAAACGGTTGGAGGTAAGAAGGGAAGGAACTTTGGCCAAGCTCGCTTTTGACAAAAGTGAGTTCAGTAAAACTTATCTGAAATTTCGCTCAAATTCGCCATTGACAAAAGCGAGTTCAGTCAAACTTTGGTCAAACTCGCTTTTGACAGTAGCGAGTTTAATTAAATTTAAATAATTTATGTCGATTTTCTGTAAAATAAAAATTTTGCAAAATAATGGGAAAAAATAATAGACTCGCTATCAGTAGAAGCGAATTTCACTGGGAAAAAAAACTAAGCTCGCCATCAGCAGAAGCGAGTTCTTAAAAAATGGACATTTTGGCAAATAGTTTGGAAGGGTGGTATTTTGGGAATTATTATTTAAAAAATGAATTATTTGAGAAAAAAAATCTTATTTTGAGAAGGTATAATGTTATTATGGGACGAGTGTAAATTTTAGGGTTAATTGCAAATTAGGGCCTGAAATCAAGGGGCCCCATATTTTTTTAAGCCAAATCAGGACTTCAAATGTGAATTTTTTGTCAGTTAAGAGCTTTTTGACGACTTTCGTTAGAAAAGTCAGTTAAATGCCATGTGCATGGCACGTGATCATCAAAATGTATGAATTTGTAATTGATATTAGCGATGCAGGACTTTAGTGAAAATTCTGAACTTTGCAAAAATAAACCTTTTTAATAGAAAATTTTGACTCGTGAATTCTCAAAGTTGCTGGATTTGGTCAGACCACCTAACCCTAAAATCCCAAATCAACAGCTCTCGTCTTCAATCAAATGGGTGCCGTTTGTTAGTTCCCTCCGACGAGTTCCAAACTGAAGGTGAAATTGGTCTGTTAGTTGATGAAGTCATGGTGTGATGACATAGGGGCCTACGAAACTGCAACCATGGTGGAACCAGTTGAGGGTTCTAGGTCAAGTATGAATATGGGATTGAGAAGAAAGTGGTGGAATGACGGCCGACGATGAGCTAGACGATGTAGGGTTAACGTCGAGGGGCAGCCGCAGCAGTGGTCAAATGGATTTCTATTTTTCAAACACGGTGAATGATGGTGTTGCAGTCGATTGTCGGAGTAATGAATTTGGCCGGAGGAAGAAGACAGGTGGTCACCGGCACAATTTGATTACAAATATAGGAAGACGATTTGTGGAATTTATGGGTTTAATTAAGCCTAACATACATGTGTGGGTTTTTTTGTGTATTAGTTGATGTGGCATGTCAAGATGGACCTCTGCAAACAGTAATTATATTTTTTCAAAAATATGGTGAAAAATTTTGTAAAACATTCATTAGTGTACATATAGTTTATTTAAGACCTTTTTCTCAAATAATTCCCTTTTAAAATTTTAATTCCCAAAGTATCAACCCTCCCAAACTATTTGCAAAAATGTCCATTTCGCTAAAACTCGCTACTACTAATGGCGAGTTTAGTTTTTTCCGGTCGAACTCGCCACTACCAGTGGCAAGTTTATTGTTCTATTTTTTTAATTTTTGTATTTTACAAAAAATGGCCGAAAATAATTTCAAATTTAATGAAACTCGCCATTGTTAACGGCGAGTTGACCGAGTTGACCAAACTCGCTACTACCATTGGCGAGTTCAATTAAATCTTTATCAGTATTTTTCCCATGGATATTACTATATATACTTTTGATGTCCTTAAATAAACAATTGTGTGTTGCAGCCAAATGGTAAGATTGCAAGTAAATTCATAGGAGACCTGGGTTCGAAACTTAGGTCTCTGACCTTTTTCTTTATTTTTTTTGAGCTTACAGTCTTACCTTTTGCTGTATTACCCACCATGTTTTGAGCTTTGAAGAATGAAGCGGTGTACAAAACCTTTTCTTTCTCTTTTACTTTGACCACTGTTTCATGATAATGATGGTGTAGTAAACTCTTGATGTATGTGGCCTTCCTTGTGGCCATATTGAATCTTTTTTTTATTGTGAAAAAATCCGTACTGCTTACAATATCTGATGCTTAATTGCATGCTTATGTCTTCAATTGTTTCTGCTAGATTGTGATTAGGAGATGAAAATTTGCCAATTCTGAATTCCCAACTGCTGGAATCTGTTGTTAGGGTGTGTATAGCGTTGTCATATATTTACAATGACACCACCCAGTTTTTACTCGACCAAAAGTTTATGCCTGGGACCTTTACACGATCAATCCATGTTAAGATTAGAGCAGGGCCATTGTATAGTTAGTTTACAAGTTGCCACTTCCTGTGTGTTGAGTTTATAAAATTTGCACATTTGTTTCAAAGTCCATGGGTTATCAAGATTTTGTCAAAACACCCAGAAGTTCAAATATTTGGGTACCAATTCAAATTATTGATGTTGATGAAAGCTGTCAATGAGCAGTTATGTTATGCGTGTCAAGATTTGCGCCCAACTTGAATAATTTGCTATCATACATTATGTACATAGAAAATCTCCAGCGACCACAAATAAGGGAAATAAGTTGCTTAAATAGTACGAAATCATACAAAAACAACAGGTTTCTGGATGATACATTCAGCAATAACATTATTCATAGGCCAGCTTTGTACCAAAACTAGTGAGGCAAATAGCAAATGCTTGGAAAGCCGACAATGGTTGTCTATAATCCATAGTAAACCAATCCTCCCCTACCTTCCCAAACTGGAGAAGCACAGTCTCTTCATCTCCTTTCCCACCAGGTTGACTTTGGTCAACTGTCGCAACCAACTGGAAGTTCTTCACGAATGGCAGTAGCATGCAACTTCCTTCAAACACTTGACTCCGAACCCAACGTCAACATTTCCGTCCTTGAACCTAGTCCTGTGAACGGCACGGATCTGCTTCTCAACAGGCATGATTTTCAAGAGGGAAGGAAGAATTATATCAATGATTTGATTTGCTCCTTGATTGGGAGAGTGGAGGTATACATGTTCTAGTGATTTGATTTGGTAATAGTTCTTGATCTGCTAGAAAAGAAAACAAAAAAAATAAAAAAAAAGGTTAGAGACCTAAGTTTCGAACCCAAGTCTCCTATGAATTTACTTGCAATCTTAACATTTGGCTACAACACACACTTGTTTATGTAAGGACATCAAAAGTATATATAGTAATATCCGTTGGAAAAATACTCGATAAAGATTTAATTGAACTCGCCAATGGTAGTAGCGAGTTTGGTCAACTCGGTCAAACTCGCCGTTAACAATGGCGAGTTTCATTAAATTTGAAATTATTTTCGGCCATTTTTTGTAAAATACAAAAATAAAATAAAAAAAAATTAGAACAATAAACTCGCCACTGGTAGTGGCGAGTTCGACCGGAAAAAAAAATAAACTCGCCATTGGTAGTAGCGAGTTTTAGCGAAATGGACATTTTTGCAAATAGTTTGGGAGGGTTGATACTTTGGGAATTAAAATTTTAAAAGGGGATTATTTGAGAAATTAATCGTTTATTTAATGACTTTAAATATTTTTTAATATATGATAATTTAATTATTTTCTATTTAAAAAGTTTTTTTTTTTGCAAAATATTTTTTTAGCCCTCTAAGTTTCAGAATTTTCACTAAAGCCCTTTATATAGCTAATATCAATTACAAATCCATACATTTTGATGATCACGTGTCATGCACATAGCATTTAACTGACTTTTCTAACGAAAATCGTTAAAAAGCCCTTAACTGGCGAAAAATTCACATTTGAAGCCCTGATTTGGCCAAAAAAAGTATGGGGCCCCTTTTAGAAGACCACCTCTTGATTTCAGGCCCTAATTTACAATTAACCCTAAATTTTATTGTTAAGATCGCTTTTAATGTCAAAAAAGCGTTACATTTTGCAGATTTATTTTAGACACTTTAAGCAAACGCATGTCTTTGAAAATTTGTTAAATTTAAAATTAAAATGGTTCATCATAATGTCAACGTAAAAAGTATCAATTTTCTTATAGATTTTTTTATTTTTTTAAAATTATATCATTTCTAATGTGAAAGAAAGTGTACTTGTTAAAAGTTCGGTTTGAATGTTAAAAGTGTTAGTTTGAATTGTCAGATGAGCGAAATATTCAAAATGTGGGAACTCTTTCCTTTCATTACAATTTCATGGCCTCTTGTGAACTTGATTTTTGTCTTTTGCGGCATTTCGGTTCTAATGAAGAAGATAGAAGCGTTAACATGCCTTGAAATATAGAGCTCACATCCGAAACCTACAAATTTAAGCAGGAAAATTTGCATTTGCTTTCTTGCAGAAAGCATATTTTTACTACTTACATAGTGTACCATGAAAGTAAGACTCAACATAGGATCTGGGGTTCTACAATCCAATTGCATAACAGCTCAGATGATGGCCGTTGAATCTCAATTTGATTTTGAATGTATGATGGCCTTGAAACCTTTTCACTCACTTCATTTTGAATTAATGATGGTCTTCTAGCATTTCCACTCGCACCAACAGGAGGACGTTAGATTTTAAGGTATGATGATCGTTAACCTTTCTACTTTCACCGACAGATAGCCGTTAAATTTGATTGGGTTGAATCAAAGGCCGTTAGTGTTGGGTTTCGAGGCAACATGCGCAGCGGAATATAACATTTAAAATTTATAGAAACCCAAAGCCCATAGATCCATTCATATGATTATATCAAATACATCTACAATGAATACTAGAATACTAACCCTTGAAGCGTTTCCTTAGCAACCTTGAATTCGGTGGAGCTTTTCGAAACTTGATCACGAACACGATCACGAACAAGATCACGAACTTGAAGATGATAAGCGTCACCCTCTAACGGTATCCACACCACGAACGAATATCAAGAAACACTTTATCTTGGTTGCTAGACCAATTTATGAAACTAGCTTTCACAATGAACTATATGTAATTAATATGTGATCTCTTTTTCTTCACTTTTAGGATCTTAGAACAAGAATAAAACCTCTCAAACTCTTTGAAAGTTGTCACAAAGCAATAGGACTGATTAGGCTGATTAGAGGCTGTTTATATACTTGTTAGACCTATTCCAAATAGGTAACAAGTGATTAAACCCGTAAGAAAACGTATTGGAAAAACCTAGTCCAAACAGGACTTGAGGTCCTCCCGGGTACACTGGATGGTCCGACCGGATCAACCCTTGGTCCGACCGGGTGTCATCTTTGGTCTGCCCGGGTTAAGACTTGGTCCGACCGGGTCCTTGTCAAGATCCACCCGGACCTCCCCAGTTTCCTGTTTTCTCCTCTAACTTCCTAATATTCCTCAACCTTAATTCCATTTAAGTCCTTTTAAGATACGTTCTAATGTGTGTGACCCTTTAGGATTATACTAAGTTGGCAATGGGTGCGAACCCATAAGATATGATTAGGTTCTAGCAAACCGTCATACCTACCCAATTAGTATAACTTTATAAGTTCGTATCCTTTTTAATAGAACATATCACAATCTCTTTGTTCACGATGTCTATTGAACGTAAGTCATGGTCAATGGTCAACTTACCTTGTTCAATACTTTCTCGATCCCGAATGTATTGATACAATAAATCATATTTGAGCACGGCCATGCATTTCATCAATAACATTCATCGAGTGGCCAAAGCTTGACATCTCTCTTGACGAGGAACAAATCTCATCTTGACTTATTACTCTTCCCTACATGAATCTGATTATGCCAATCATATTCTTTATAACTACCCGGTTAGGGGTAGCGTTTGAATATGTCAAACATAATGTTCATCAAGTGGAATACTGTAATAATCTCAGGTCTAAAGATTCAAGTAATATAACTATATGAGATTTAATTATGACATTTAAATCTCATACGGGTCAGTCCAGTATTAGTTCTCCAACAAATACCCACATGTTTAATTGTATCCCATACACCATAATCATCATATGATTATCTATTAAACTTATACTAACAATTAATCATAATTATCAGGGACGGGGATTATTATAATAAACATGCAAATGATATAATAATCAACATTCAATATCTTTATTAAAACATAAATCTCATATGGCTTTCCTAATTCTTGAACAATTCATTGTACCAATAAGAAACCTAATTAAACCAATAAACATTAATCCATGTACCAAAAGGATTTCTTTTCCTTGCCCAATTCAAATCCCAAAAATTACTCGACTTATCCCGGACATATCCTTAACCAATAGGCATTGATTCAAAGGCATATTCTCAACAATCTCCACCTTGACTTTGAATCTCCCCGAACCATAATTTATATCCACGAACCAACCTCAATTCCACCTTGAGTTGAATCCTCCGCTTCCGAACATATCTCTCCACCTCCGTCACCGCCACCGCCTTCTGTCTTTGTCAAGACACCATCTTTGTTCACTCAAGAACAACCACGTTTACTTTGTCAAGCAAACGACTTTTCCGGCTCAACTTGTGCAATGATTTCTAGAACCCTAGAACCTTCACCACAACGTTGACCACCATATCCGAAATACCAAATCCACGATCACCAAATTCGAATACCATATTACCTAGATGACGACCGTCGATCTTGTCTCAAACTTCAACGTGCTTCGAACTATTCTTGGATCACCAACGAACATGGACAAAGACCCTTGAATGACTTGAACAAATCACTTATCATTCTGGCAATGTATCTCGAACCCGTGACTAACTATTTGGATTTTTTCCCTATAAGCATCTGCACAAACGGAAATTGTACATGAACTGCACGACAGCACGATGTCTGCACTAACTGCTACAATACTCCACTAACATGTGCTCTTACTTATCTTGTTTCTTCAAACTCTCCATAACACCGATGTGAGCCAATAAACTAGTATTGATGTCTCAAAAAGCCTTCTAGACCATCAACATAGTGTTTCGCCGAACACTTGAGACTGTACACCTCTAGAATTTAAGAACCCCTTTTGCCGACTAGACTTGTGTATCTACATCTAGGCCTTCGAATAGATTACACCTTAAATCCCCAGATTGTACCTTGTCTCAATTGATTCTCAATCCCAATCCAATGATGAGCTTCGAACTAGTCTAGAAAGCTTTGAACCCACTCATTTAAAGGCGAATATAATGCAATCTTGTGCTTTACCCCAAGCACCCTTTGTCACGCCGGACAACCTTGCTCCTCCCAAGCAACCGGACGATATGCTAAGCCTAGCATTCCTAAGTGCCTCTAGACCGCCTATCTAGAGCACCGCCCCTTCCGGGCGACTAACAGTTTTTCGTGCTTGGCGAGTTCATTCGGCCGTGAACCTCGCCCACCGAGATAAACTGTCCCAACTCAATATGCGGATAGTCATCTTGTACCTCAGGATCGTCTGCCCATCTACTCCTTCTTGTAGAAATCGGCTCCACCTTTTCCTCAACTATCTCGCTTTGCTCTACCCTTGGATCTAGAAGTCACTCATCCCCGCGCCATGAGCCTTCTTCCACTATTAGAGAAAAATCACCATTGTCAATATTTTCCATAGCAACATCCACGAGAACATCATCAGCAAGACCCATGATGATTTGTGAATGCGCCTTCTCCTCCAGAGAATGTCACGACCCGAAAACCCGCCTCTATTTTATTATTAAATAATTAATTATTTATCTATTTACTTGATTAATTATTTATGTGCGCATTTTATATCTCATAATATTATTTTGTGTCTAGCATTATTTGGTTGATTTTGTGTTAAGTGTGAAGTAGGGGTTTAAATTGGTAGAAGGGTTATTTGGGTTTATTTGTCCTAGGTAGATGAGGAGGGGCCTAAGTGTAACTTTTTGAAATGATTTTTACTACTCCCTCCCTACTCCCTTCTCCCTCACCTCACCTCCCTCATTTTTTCTCCCTGACAACTCTCTCTCCTCCATAGAAAGGGTAAGTAAACTCTCCTCCCTCATTTCCTCCCTTTTTGTTCATCTTCTAGGCATTATTTCTTATTGCTCGTTTTATGAAATGTGTTTAGATCGTCGATAGGATCGTGTAGGGCCAAAAATATTTGAATTCCGTCTCATTCCGTAAAATTCAAGTAAGTTACTTTCCCCCCATTTTTATGCTAAAATGTTCATCTTTAGTTTATGTAATGCTTTAGTTCATATATATGTCATTTTGGTTGAGTTTGGAATTTATTTGTGTTTTTGTTCATCTTTTGTGATTTTTGAGAATGTTGGGATCAAATCTTGGTTTGGGTTGTTAAATGATGTTATATGAGTTAATTTTAGGCTTAGAAGTTATTTTAGCATTTGGGTAAACTAGTTGGAAGTGTTGGTGTTGATTTGGGTTACAATAGTGAATTTTGGTGTTCATTTTCGGGTTAAAGAACCCAGCTGATTTTCTACCCAGCTCGCCGACCGAGCGCCCGCCCGGGTTGAGCCAGGTGCCGCCCACCTGGACAATTTCCTTCGACCAACCCTCTGCCTGAGCGCCCGCCTGACCCATAGCGAGCGCCCGCCCGCCCCCTGTTTCTGGAAATCTTCTTTTTGGTTGTTTGAAACTAGGTTGCTTCCTTAGTTTAAGTTTTATTACTCTAATTAACTTAAGTTAACATCGTGGAACACTTTATTAATTGGAATTAGTTCCTTTGTGAATAAATATGTTATGTAATTTGATTAAGTATCGTTTTGGGAATGTTGGCCATCTTTGATGTGTTGTTTGGATTGGTTTACCTTTATGGTGATTTATTTGGAATGGTTCCCTACTTTGGAATCATGAGTTGTTTATTTAAGCTAGTATTTATTACTTAGCATTTATTTGAAAGTTCAGCTGGTTATTTGTGTTCGAGTCAGGCAATGGATAATGCTATAATGGCACAAGCCAAGTCCAGTATAGCATCGCCCGTTGGTCCTTCTTTCCTCATCCAGATTGGCCTTGGTTGGGATGAGCTAGCTTCCTTAGGAAGTAGTCTAGCTAACTTTTTTTTGTCTATGACTTTGTGTCATTTCCCTTGTCCTTTGTGACATGTTACTTTGTTATGGTTCCGGTACCGGGGTTTTCTCTTCAGCTTTTATGCTACTATGAAGATGTTGATTGGTTGATTGTTGAAGCTGCGCAGCGATCCTTTATTTGGTTCTATCAGTTGGGAAACCTTGGCTAATATCCTTTGTTATTTGTTTATTTTCGCTGCTATCTGTTAACTGCTAATTGCTATGTACTATATGTGATTTATTATTGCTTATTGCATCATAACATCTCATGTAGTTGCATTAGTAACTTATTGAGATTTATCTCACCCCCTTTCTTTTATCTTTGTTTTTCCTTAACCCCCCCCAGGAGGAAAGGATTAGTACTCGCTGATCACGAGAAGGACGTCGAGTGTGGAAGTAGCTTTTGGGAAGGTTGTTTCGGTTTGCATTATTTAAATGTATAACCTTTGGGATAATGTCACCAAAACTTTGACGTCATTAAGAATTGTGTATTTTGTATTTTGGGTATAAGCTTGTGGAGCTTATGCTAGTTGTATTTTGTTGTTGTCAAGCTTGGATTTATAAAACTTGTACTATCATCTTTTGGTATAAAATGAAATTTTATCTTCAGTATTTTGGTAATTGTGTGTTAAGTCGAAGTCCGGCTGGCGAGTTCCCGGCCCGCGGGGTCGGGGTCGCCATAGAGAATCCATCACTTCCTCGATCCCCTTCCCCTCCTTGTAGAAATTACAAACTTCATCAGGTCTCGGGCCTCTCTTGCTAGAAGATTTTTGAGAATTCTTCTTCTTGCTAGAACCCTTGCCGCCTTCCGCAACTATCCCTGTTGATTCTCTGTCTGTACTAGATCTACTCGCCACGAGGGTGCCAATTAGCCTTGTTTCTTCAATACGACTTCTGTCTTGATGTGACCAACCTAGACACTCATATTTCCGCACGAACGCTGCACGAGCACTGCACGGTTGCTGCTCGCGAACTGCACGTGTACTGCACACGAACTGCACGGCCTTCATCTTGATTTACCAAAGAATAAAATACTATTCCTCCCATTAGTATTGTCGATCGTTGATACAAATCCTTGAACCATATTCTTCTTTGCAGCGGAAACCCTAGATCTCTAACCAACCGGTCGTCAATAAGAGAAATCGCAACAAGAAACTCCAAACGCATACAATCGAAGACAAAACACCAGCAACTTCTGTCCGGATACAATTCCGGATTCTACGGACCTCTAAATCCGATCTCCACCGTTCAGATCGAAGATCTATGAGTCTCGAAGCTACTCACCAAAAATCAGCACGATCTAACGGTGAACGAACACGGTAAGAATTTTTCTTCACCGATGCGCTGGATAAAAACGGACCAAAAACTGCTACCTTGTTTTTCTTCGATCTTGGATTTCTTCCGTCGATGCTAATTCTCCTTTTCAACCAAGCTCTGGTGCCACTTGTTAGAGCAAAAAATACATAAAGAACGATGTCAAGTGAAATAATCAGACACGAACACACGAATTTACGTGGTTCACCAACTTGGCTACATCCACGGGCGGAGGGAGAATATATTATTATTCAAAATGACAATTACAAAAGACGATCTTCACTAATCTAGTTGCACGAATTATTTAGGCAAATAATTCCGTCAACTTACATCTAGATCTTAGATCTCTACTTGTATCTCTAAAAATGACCGGGAAAAATAAGAGGGGGTCTCCTGTGCAACCACCGCACCATGCGACGGCGCACGGAGCCGACCTTCTTCTTCTTCTTCTCCTTTTTTTTTTTTTTTGCCACCCCCAACTTTTTTTCCTCCCAACAAAATGTAACACTTTTTTTTCTTCAAATGTAACACATTTTTTTCTTCAAAATGTACCACAATTTTGCTGAAATAGATTAAAGATAACATAAAGATTGACCACTAAACCAATGTCACACTTTTTGTAAAGGAATGTAACACTCTTTTTTTCAAATGTAACATTTTTTTAAAAAAAAATGTACCACAATTTTGCTGCAATAGATTAAGATAACATAAAGATTGACAACTAAACTAATGTCACTTTTTATAAAGGAATGTAACACTCTTTTTTTCAAATGTAACACTTTTTTTTTCTTCCAAAATTAACATAAGATTAACAAACTAAACTAATGTTACATTTTATAAAAAATGAATGTAACATTTTTTTTTCTCAATTGTAACAGTTTATATTCTTAAATGTAACAATTTTTTATTGAGAAAGTAACAATTGAAATGCAACTCGATTGAGTGAGTCTTATGAAAAACGCGTTTTTCCTCAAGCAAAGGAAAAACGTGTTTTTCAAAGCACGCTGGCGATTATACTTCGAATCAAGCTGTGACATTTTCATAAATACTGGCAACCATAGTAAATGCCCAATATTAGTATTACAAAAAGCCTGTGATTTCAAACTGGCGTTTATAAACATGAAACTGACACTTTTCTCAAGTGCCAGTAGTTATGTTAAAAACTGCCAGAGCTTACACTGGCACTTTTTAACATTGATACTGGCACTTATTAAAAGTGCCCGTGGTAGTGTTAATAACTGCCAACTATTACACTGGCACTTGTTAACATTGACACTGGCATTTATTAAAAAGTGCAAGTGGTAGTATCAATAAGTGTCAGTGTACATGTGCTGGCACTTTTTTACACTATCACTGGCACTTACGATCAGCGCTAAACAACATCCCGTTAATTACAAAAATGCCACCGCGCCAACTTAAAAACACGTTTTACGCGAAGCTTAGCGTAAAACGCGTTTTTAGCAGATTTTCACAACTCTATTATATATATATATATATATATATATATATATATATATATGAATTTTTACTCTTTTTTTAAAGAAGAAAAATAACATTTACTAAATAAAAATGTTACATTCATCTATATAGAAAATTATAATTATATATTCACTTTGTTACACTTCAAATATTACTTTTTCTAACCACAAAAACTATCAAACAATTTAAATTTTCTTGTAAAATTGATGTTACATTTGACTGTGAAAAGTGTTACTTTTTGAAAATGAAACTGTTACTTTTATCAGAACAGAGTGTTACATCTTAGCTGATGAGCAGCTCAAACTTTTTTTTGTGTAAAAAAATATGTTTTTTTTTAAAAAAAAATCAAACCATATCATATCATGACCTATGTAGTTTTATTCGTCTCGTCGAGACGAACACAACGGTATTTTTTTTTTTCTGAGTTATAAATATCAAGATATAGCATTTTAAAGTTATTGGGTTTTTTTAAAAAAGAATGACACGTGGCGCACTGGGAATGGAGGAGAGGCTGGCGGGCGGCTAAAGGGGCCGGACTGCTCCATTGGCCAAGCCCGTCGCACGGTGGTGCAACCGTTGTATATGAGACTTTGTCCAAAAATAATGCTAGAAGAGGGGTTAGTATTTATAGGCATAAACACTAGAAACCCAAAAAGAAAAGGAATCTTATTCATGTGTACAATGTAATTGGAATCCTATTTCTTATGTACAAAGTAATCCTATTCTCATTAAGAAACGGCTTTCCTAATTCTTGAACAATTCATTGTACAAATAAAAAACCTAATTAAACCAATAAACATTAATCCATCTACCAAAAGGATTTCTTTTACTTGCCCAATTCAAATCCCAAAAATTAATCGACTTGTCCCGAACATATCATTAACCAATAGGCATTGATTCAAAGGCATATTCTCAACACTTGTGATCTATGTGATTTCTCTTCACAAGTTCCTTTAACAACTTCCTTATTTAGAAATTAAAAAAGAACTCTATAATCTTAAGAATTCACCGTCCCTGGAGTGCTGATGGACCAAATGCATCACAATCGAAATTCTGGGATACAATCGCCATTCTCTTCAACCTGATTCAACTCAGGATTGCAAAAACTCAACCGCTCTAAGCAGCTTGTGCAGAGGCAAGTTTAACCACCCTAAACCAAGTATGAAGACATGAGATTCCAACTAATCTTCATGTGGGAAGGCATTGATGCAACAAAACGTAGAAGATCTGGCTTAAACAACTTACGCCTGCAATCCGTTTTTTTGGTATCCGATATTTTATTATTGTAATGATCCTGAAGAAACTTGGCAATATTGGGAAGCACAAGCTCTCTGCAATGGAGATGAAGTAACGGTACCTTGGATAACACACTTCCTTTTTGAACATGCAGTCCATCTGGCCTTCGCATTTTGTAGGGTTCGCCAGTTGTTGGCTCAAAGTCAGCCCTGGGCATTTGCTTCCATTTACGATGTACAAACCAACCATACTTGTAGTCCCCCACAATTGGTGTGCCGAGAGCTTCAGCGCAATGCACGCGGATCTGGAAGCAATATTTTGGAAAAAGGATGATTATTTTTTCATGCCTTTTTGGTTTAAATTCAAGTAAGTTGACCAAAAAAGTCAAGCTGCGATATTTATTGAACAAACACTACTACCTCCCCGTCCCAAAACAAAGGTCGCACTTTAGTTTTTTGGTTACTTTAATTGAACTTTGACCAACATTTTATAAAAAAAAAATATGATCTTAATGAAATTCTGAAAATAGTTATTGATAGTACTTCTGTTGTTGCATCAATAATCAACTTTAGAATAATACAGAAATAATAATTTTTTCAAAACATTTTTATCATAGTTCAAGCAAGTTGATCAAAAAAAGTTGGGTGTGACATTTCTTTTGGGACAGATGGAGTAGGAAACATGGTACAATAGTAATGCTAATAAATTTTTATAATAATAAGGCATTACGGTCTACCCTAATATGGACAATGATAAAAATTAGTATAACAAGTATGCCTGACGCTGACAAGAATAGCATATATATGTGAATGCCATGAACTCATACCTGATGCTTACAGCTGGTAAGAGGACGCAACTCAATCCATGAGCATCCATTAATTGTGGGGCCGAGCACCCGATATTCTGTTACAGCCTCTTGTGAAGCTTCCAACCCAGTCCCATGAGCCAAAATCACCCTCTCGGTTTTCCCGTCATCAAGAAGAACCTTTAGTCAATGATAAGGAACAATACTCTCAGCTATTCAATTCTTTCATATTCATCTGAAATATGAAATTGATATATTCAACCACACAGAAGAACGGAGAATAGAAAGTGAAAACCTTTGAGAGTGGGGCGCAAATTAAGCCTTCTTTTTCCTGTGGAGAACCTATCACCAATGCCCAAAACCTCTGATATGTAGCTTCACATGCATTATTCCATGCCTAAAAGTCGAAACAATATTAGTCCTGATGTTTAGTCAATAGCGCTTCCAAACACCCAACCATACCAGCAAAAGAAGTTCCTTAATACCTTGGACGGAGATTTTGCTTTATTTACATCCTTAAATAGCCTATGAAGATGAGAGATGCTTTCGCTTGTTCTACCCATGATGATAATGCCACTGCTCTCCCTATCAAGACGATGAACCTACATAGATGTCGTGGAAAATGCATTCAGCATAAATAATTGACAGCAGTTTGGCAAATAAAAAAAAAAGCCAAGATTGACAAGTAACTAAAACATGAAGGCCAACAATCTAAAATGGAATTAACTAAACCACTAACGCATGCATGCTCCTCTCCATCCTCAGTCCGTTCCCAAAAGGGGGAACAGTAAAAGCTTCTTAATGTTACATTTCAGATACGTAAAACTGCTGTGGTACTTAGTATTCACACTAGATATACTCTAAGACGACATCGTTTTAACGCCCATACTGGACACTGAGCCCAAAGTCAAGACTATAATCCCTCAGCTACATCCCAATATGAGTGTCCCTATCTAAATCGTTCTTATCCCAAAATAAAATAAAAAATGAATTCACTAATTCAAATTTTCCCAACTAGCATGTCCAGGGTGCGCTAACATTGCAAAAATTGGTACATCAAGTTCATCTATACATATAAGCTATCAAATTACTGAAAGAACCGACTTCCTATTTTTTTATTTTTGAAAAACCTTAAAATGGCCACCTGTGTTGGGAGTTAGAATAAGATGTGATGAACCGCAAATGCAATAGCTATTTTGTACATCTATACACCCCGCACAGCTTTTAATCCACCACAAGAAACCTACCAACTTAGGGCCCTCGTCATTATCATATGACAATGCTGCAGCTGCCAAAGCATCCATGCTATTGTGAACAGGCAGGTTCCCCTAAAACAGAAGCATAAACAGATAAATCACAGGAACAAAACAGTCGAGAAAACAAAATTAGAAACCAAGAATCTAACCTTTACTGGTAATTTCGGTGGTTTGTTAAGGATAATTACAGCGGAGTCCTGCATTTAGTAATATGTGATCAGTGAATTGACAATATGTCTTTATGCTATGCATGAAATGAAATTACCATGAAAGAACATTTCAAGCATAAAAGTATAAATAACATAGAAAAGGGCAAGTGTTTAAAAAGACATGCCTTGTACATGACAAGCCTTTGCAAGTATTGAATTTCATCAGCATTTGGATAAAGAGTCCCACTTGGTATGGTATCAAATCTCTTGGAAATTCTACTTTCAGCAACAGATACAGGTACATAAACTCTTGATCCCGCCATCATAACCTCATTATGCTTTATCTGAATAGTATCGTCAAATTGTTGCTAACTCAAAGTAAACTCAAAAGGAAGATCAGAGTTGGAAGAAGAACAACAACGATAACCAAAAGGCAGTCCCACAGTATACAAAAAGAATCACCTTTTTCAGATGTATAGTTTGTTGGTTCCCTATTGATGACTCATCTACAGGAAAGCACTCCATTTGGACCTGGACAAAGATGTCAATGTTGCAGAAGAACTAGAAATAAAAGCAGGATATACCGGAAATCCCAAATTGAAAAGCAAAGAAGTTTAAAAGGCCTATCGACATTTTCAACCCTTGAACTTTGTTTAAACTTCGTTTTTAACCACTCATGTGTTTTTAGCAGTTTTAACCATCGTACTTTAGATACGCACTCATTTTCCCCCAAATAAATGAAAAATTAAGGCATTTTTTTTAGCAATTTTAACCATCGTACTTTAGATACACACTATTTTGAACATTGGTTAAACTGAAGCTTAAGCAAAGTACGAGCGTTGAAAATGTCGATTGGCCAGTTTAAAATGGAGAAAAGTAAAGTAAGCTGTATACTCACTAGGCCCTTGTTGAAATGAGACTGAATTACGGAGCCAAGTACATCATCAAAATAATACTTGATCCAGCTAATTGCAGTGACGGAGGTAGGAGATTCAGGAGCTGTAGAATTCTTTGCAGGAAGAGGGTGATGTGGGAAGGGAGGTAAAGATAAGAGCTGACGAGGTTTGGGACCATTTTTAGGATGCCCCAAATGGGAGATGTTATTAGAAACACAGATGACTGTTTCAGTACGTGCTGGTGGTGGAGGAGCCATTCTGGAGAAATGCCTCACTAGCCAAACTATACGGTCCTGAAGGGTCTTGTTCTTCCTCAACATTCTTGTTGAAAATACACTTTTCATTCCCCAACACTAGAATATATTCATTTGGAACACAGAAAAGTCAAGGTTCCAATTAAGACAAATATCACAAGAACAACATTTTAGTCAGTAGTCACTATGTGCATACATTACACCCAAGTACACATACTATGAGATGGAAACAAAATAAATCAAGACCAAGCACACTAAACGAATGGAGTGTAGACCTCCTCTATCCTTTCCGGTCCTGCGGATTAATGTATGCATTTCGCAGAACTAGAATAAGCAAGGGCAGTATGACAGTCATACAGAAATGTGCAAGCTTCACAGGAACTCTCCCTGTACCATAACTTAGTGTCAACTCCACTACCCATACACTATAGAATCCAAAGAATACGCCACTGCTCCTGCTAACCCTATTAACTTTTGGTTAACCTACTGGATGGATAAAGTTATGGGCAAGTCACTCAAGTATCTATTTTCACATACCATAAGTCCAATCGTGACTTCTTTATTAAATTCTAAACTCACATTTTTTATTGGGTCAAAGTAACAAAGCTCTAGCGGCAGTTTGAAGATTAAAGGGATCATATACACAAAATAACTAAAAATCCTATACCTCGACATGTTGAAGTCAAAGAAGTGGAGAGATGTTATAAAATTATGTTTATTCAAGTTTTATTACAATCTATGTTACCACAATTCTCTCATTTGAGAGCCCAATGAAAATAAGAACTGCTATTACAACGACAACCAGTAGAAAGAGACTTAGTTCCCGTGGATTTACCACTTACCAGTATAGTACCCTCTCACAGAGTAATATGAGAAAAGAAAGCCAAACTGATGCTAAACGAACAGTTAAGCCAGGACCCACTTTGCTCAATGGCTTGTCTGCCCAACTCTGCACAATTCACACACAACTCGCTTGTCTGTTCCAGTCCATCTGACATATCCAAATATCAGACCCTAATTTCTGTTCATACACTCTCAAGTCACTAGCCAAGTACTCCCTCAAAGTCTCTCAAGTCTTAAGATCCCCAAGCGTCGGGACTTTTGGGATAAAGATGACAGATTGAGGGGAAGTTTTCTCCAGATTCTTCTGGAGAGACCTAGAAGATGGTAATGACTGGTGATGGTTCTACAAGCTTGTTTGGGCTAGGGCGGAAATTCAGAGAAGTTCGCATACACTTGTAGCACTACAAAATTTATCCACAAAAAGAATCCTCCATTGATTTTTAATACCAAATTGAACATTAAAAATTTCATATACAATAAACTATACTCCCTCCGTCCAAAAACAAATAACCCATTTTGCCAATTTGGGTGTCCCATTGGAAAGTAACACTTACTTAAAAAGGAAAGATTCCCTCCACTTTCTCTCTCTTTCCCACTCACAACAACTATTCCCTTCTCTCCTTCCCACGCACAAGTCACAACACCTACTTTTCAAACATTTTTCCTTAATTCCTGTTCCCAAAAGCAAATGGGTACTTTGCTTTTGTTTTGGGATAGAGGGAGTATAGAATATAACCGCACTGCAATTTAATAAATAAACAAATGAGGATAGTAAAGTAGTACTATATCAAAAGCTTGGATTTTCAAATGGTTCTATTGCAAATCCGAATGAGTGATCAAATTGACTTCAATCAAAATATATTCTTTACATCGAGCCAAATGAATGTTTGGCAACTCCAAGTAAATGAACTAGAACTGAGAGTTTAATTACATAGAATTCATTGTATACTTCCACTTTCAACTCAAAGATTTGAAATTAAGGTTGCCAAATACACCATAGAACAATTTGCGAGTGTAGCTAAATTGGGCAGATAATAGATAAACTCAAACAAATTACAATCAACAACAACCAAAAAAGCTAAGAATACAAACCTATCTGGGAAAAGGGAGGAATTGATGAAACTAAGAAATCAGCCGACATGGAAAGGGCTAATATCACCGGAACGGAGAGAGGAAGCAATTTCATCGGCGACAGTGAAGCAAGAAACGACCCAACCGCTTAAAGCTACCCAAATCATTTTTGCTGCTGAAAGTGTGACACTCCATGGAACTGCCATTTCACTTTTCCCTCAAGAGATTGCTTGATTGAGATGATTAAAATGGGAGAACCCTAGTTGTAGATGAAGAAGAAGAAACCTTGTCTCTTATGGGTTACACCGACCGACATAGAAAAAGAAAATCACATGAATGGGTTGTGATTGAATTTTGAGTCGGTTGGGGTTTTGACCGGTTTGCACCGTTACCGACAAAAACCGGTGCGGAACCGTGAAAATTCCGTATCAGTTCATATTCCGGTCTGAACCGGCTCATACCGGTTACCGGTCGGAACCGGCCGAGATATTAAATAAGAATGCATAGGTATTATGAAAATATGTCGAAAAAATAAGTAGAAAAATAAGTTAGTGAATATTTGTTGTGAGTTGATAGGAGAGAGAAAAGTGAACATTTTGTGTAAGTAGCAATAAATGTGAGACAACCAAATTGGAATTAAGTAGCAATAAGTATGAGATGGAGGAGGAGTATAGTTTTTTTTAATTATACTATGAAAAATGATTTTTTCAACAAAACAAACAAAACAAACAGTAAAACAATTACTTTGGGAAATATATAAATAAATTTAAGGTAAAAATAAAAATTGCGGTAAATTTAGAACGGTGCGACGGTGCAATCCGGTACCGGTACGTTCCGTTCCAATAACAAAACCGGTGCGCTCTCCGAAACTGTATTTATAGCTATGGTTTTGATAGGTTCTTCTTCAAGTTTTCGTCGTTTTGGGACCAGGCCAATAACTCTCAAAATGATGAGGCAATGAACGTGAATCACTGGATTTGGGCCTATACAAACAGTCTTACATCATCATACATCATTGGGTAATATAAAGTCACAAATATTTTTACAAAATTTAACTTACAAATTGAGTTGTCATTAATTTTATTGGTGCTTTTAATTAGAGTGTGCCGGGTCCTCAACCGATGAAATCAATAAAATGTCGCCACCTCATTTCGTATTTATTATTTTGTAAACTTTTTTTTGTTCCCCTAGCACTGCCCCTACATCATATAACCGGATTGATTGTTCGGAAAAGATTTAGGTGTTTTAGCGTGAACGAGGATTCTGAAGGATCCACACAACATACCCGGAAAGTTTGTCTTATTTTTACTTTTTATGGTCAACATAAATGAACTTTGACCAAACATTGGTTTTAATCTAATGATCACAATGAAATTTTAAAAATTGTTATAACTTAATGATGTGTCAATTATAATTTTTAGAATTTCACTAGAGTGAGTAGATCAACATCAATGTTTGGGCAAAGTCATTTATATTGACTGTAAAAAGTCAAAATGTGACAAAATTTTCGGAACAGATGCAGTATACTGAATTGTTCGGATATACTTAATTTTTAGGTATGTTTGTTTAGGCTAAATATGGTCTCTGAATGACTCAAATTACACTTTTGCGTTAAGCTCAAACAAACAGACTTTTAATCTCTCATAAGGTCCTTATCGGTGGGACCTAAGATTGTTGTAGCTAGAATTCCCTCACCGCTGTGATTTGGTCATTTGGCGGACGTGGGACTTATCCTGCGAGCTGCTCCTGTAGCGCTGCAGCGAGCGGCTCTAAAGTTGTCCACGTCACTCTTATTACTCTTTGTGCGGCCAATATTAATTTGTTTATGTGTGTCTCACTTACTTAAAAAACCACCTCGTCCGTTGGGCGAGGGAGCTAAGTGGCAAAATCAACACCGCTGGCAGCAGGAGGTAGGAGCAAAAGCTCCGCTGAAGCGGTGCCAAAATCCCATATGGCTCTGCTCGCAGTGTGTGGTTAAGATTAATTTGACAAATTATGGGTCCCACCGAGCTTAATAATAAGTTTTCATTAGTTAAGCTCAATAATATGACGAGATGTTGATATCGTATTCATTGCTGCAACATCTGGAGCAAATCCAATTTCTCATTCGTAAGCAATGGTTAAAATGCTTGTTTCTATTAAAATGGGGTAGGACTTTCCATAATATTGCAGTGCTAGTTTCCATTAAAATTGGTAGTATAGGAAGATCACCAAACTTCATATCAAGTAAAGCGACATTTATTTTGAGACAAACCAAAATGGAAAGTAAAACATTTTTTCCGAGATAGAGGGAATAAAAATAATATATACCCCCTCCGTCCCATAACAAACTTCCCATAGAATGTTAGGAACGAGAATTAAAGAAAAATAGGTGGTGTGAGTTCGGAGGAGAGAAAACATGGGGTAGGAAATAGTAAATGGATAGTTGTCGTGATTGAGAGGAGAGAGATAGTGGAAATTTCCAATAGGACGCCCAAAATGACAAAATGGGAAGTTAGTTATGGGACGGAGGGCGTATGCTGCATTTGGGAAGAGCATCAAGTAAATAGGCTTGCACTTGGACAAAATCATCAAATCCAATTTAGATTGTGACTCTGAAAGGCTAAGCCACAGTTCTAAATTTTAATCATTCAGAACCTTGACACATAATATATTCAAATCAATCAGAGGTCTATCCAGTATTCAGAATTGAACTCTCTACTAACAAGCACATTCAGTGCAAACAAGGCACAGTTGTGCAGATTTTTCTAAAGTTCATCCCATTGTCGAGAGCATCGATATGATGCACATATTAAAATAACATTACATGTACATTCTGCTATCATTACCAAAACAATACATCCCAAAAAAAAGGTACAAACAACACGAATACACGAAAGACATCCCTTGAAGCACTTCCTCGAGTCTTCAGCAAGAACACGAGTGATTTCCTCATTTCTTCTACCTGGATTACCATAGAATGCGTTAGTCTTAGCTGCAGATGCTGATAACGGGTACTTCAGACAACTAGTTATGTCCAAGTTACAACTCGCACATATAGCGGATTGCTTAGCGACGAGTCATAGAAGATAGTCCTATTCGCTAGCAAAAGATATAAGAATGAGCTTAAAAGCGCAGGCAATATAGGCACAATAACTCACTACATGGACAACCTTGAGCACATAATTCCATTACATGGTAGGCTGAAGTTTCTGGGTTCATTTACCCGGGGAAAATATGAAACCCACTAAATAAATATCCCCTCCGTCCCATAAAAGTAGTCCCAATATTTTAGTAGCTGATTTGATTGAATTTTAACTAAAATTTTAGAAGATTAATTGTCCAAATGCAATTCTAAAACTTGTTAATGATAAACCATTATAAGTCTACCAATAACAAATTTTAGATTGTCAATGGATAATTAGTCTTTCCTAAATCTTTAGTCAAAGTTCAATCATACCAACCACTAAAAAAAGGAACTATCTTTAAGGGACAGATGTAGTGATCAAATTCTTACTCCCTCCACTCCTTTGGAAAAGGTGGATACTTCGTTTTTAAACTGTCTCACTTGAAGAGTAACTTTCGTCTTTCCTTTTTTAACCAATTGACTATACTAACCTTCCTTCAAATGTTCCCTTGTTTTGAATTCCAATAAAGAAAATAACTCAATCGTCAACCATTTTCCATTATTTGCATGTATGGTTAAACCCCACATCTCTTAGTGTGAACGGGGGGAGTGTATAGATTTGAGGAAGAGTTGCGGGCTTTCCTTAACCAAACTAATTCACTTGCGAAAACTAGAGGAAAAGACCATGTATCAATGTAGCTATGAGAAAACCCGAAACAACATGAGAATTACCTTCTTTGGGACCTTGTAGTTCTTCTAGTGGAGGCATAAGAATCAACCATTTCAATCTTGACGCTACTTTTCTTTGCTCTACTCTTGGAAGCTCCTGTAACCGTTCATTAACATCTCTAAGCAAAACTACAAAAGCATTAATACTAAGGACACTAAAACTTCTCAATACCTTTGGGATAAGATTTGGCCGATTGAACTTCATTTTCACCAGGTTCTGACTCTATTACTTCACTAGAAGCCTGAGAATTTTCTTCTGATTCAGTAGGTATTGATTTTACTATGTCACTTGTTGTCTCTTCGTCTACCGAGGAGTCAGTGACTTCGCCATCTGCAGCAAAGAAATTGAATGTCGTCAAGGAGAAGACATTGTGTGTAGTTGGAAAATCGGGGTTTGATAAGTTTGAAAATGAAATATAGCCATTCAGGCACCACATAGTATTCTTCTAAGATAAGTCTCATTTGCAATTTGCAACATAACTACAATTAATTTAACATTTCAGTTCCAATTGCAGCAATGGATTTACACATACTCTCTCCATTACATAATGAATGTTAACAAAATAAAAAACATGGAGAATAAGAAAAAGTAGTACTCCCTCCGTCCAAAAGTAAGAGTCCACTTTCTATTTTGGTATGTCCCAGAGCAAGAGTCCTACTTTCTATTTTGGTATGTCCCAGAGCAAGAGTCCTTTTCCCAAAATGGCAAATAAAGGGAAAGGATGAAAATGTTTTGGACAACTTTGTCCTTCTAATGCTTATATAATTACAAAAACCCCAACACTTTACTACTTACTTTTACCCACTTGCATTGTGAATAGTAATTTGAACAATTATATCCTCAATCCACTTGAAATATTCACCCATTTATTATTGTTTTCTTAATAAGCATGTATGAGCAAGGTAGGACTCTTACTCAGGGACAGATGGAGTGTAATATTGATAGTGGACTAGAGTTGAGAGTATAAAAAGTGGAGTAGGAATTGTGAGCGGGATAGTTGTTGTGAGTATGGCAAACGGGTTCCATTGAATATGAAAATATTATAATTTGTTCATTTTGGGTAGTAACGGCTGTTACGAGACGACCAAAAGGGAAAGAAGCAACATTTGTTACCGGATGGAGAGAATATTAACAAGGTAATTGACAGTTATGGAAGTGGAAAGTTTTATCATGGCTGTCGTGGTTATAAAAGCTAGCAAGAAGGCTATGTAGACTGGTGCGATGCTGACCCAACCAAACCAGGACTCGAGGAGAAGAAGGCAGGGCAACACGAAGCTTGTGAAGTTCAACTATGCTAAACTCTAGTTCAGAGAATAAATTGAAACTCCAATTTCTATCAAATGCACAAAATTGATTGATCACATTTCATCAGATGAAAACAATTAAACAAGTGACAAGTCACTGAACCTAAGTCAAGGTATGAAAGTAAAGCTAATGATCTTCAACTATTGCAGATCTCTAAGACTTCAACGTTTACTTTCAAAGAACACGAACATCAAAAATTCAGTTATTAGCAGTTAAATAATTCAGGAAGCAACCATACTAACATAAGTAAACCAAAGATTAACAGGCACAAACCTCCATCAGTTTCGGATCCTGCACCTTTCTCTTCCTCATTCTTATCCAAATTTAGGTTCTCCATACCATCAATTTTCTGTTGATGGGCTTGTGCATTTCGCGTAGTAAGTTCTTGCTCCTTCTTTTCAAGGTGAAACTTGTTAAGTTTCTCCTCAAACTCCTCTATGCAGGATTTGAGTTCTTGCTTAGCAAACTTCTTTCCCTATAACATGAAAAATAGAAGAATTTGTCAGATATGGTGCAGCTAAACAGAAAGGTGGTGGGCCCCGAAGGGATGCATTATCAGAATGACTGTCATAAAAGCTAAAGAACAAAGAAAGCACCTTGCTAATTATGCTTCGGAAATGGTCCATCACAGAGTCCTCTGATAGGACATGCTCATATGTTTTAAATGACTCCATCAACTTCTTTATGCCCTTGTCAGTAAATGATAGCTGAGACAAGCAATACGATATGTACTCCCATTGCCTGGTATCTGTATCGAAATATCAATAAATGTTTAACAAGACTACAAGAGACACCGCTGTTAATTCACATCAGTGGAAGTGATGCAAGCTATAACCTAAAAAGATTCACTTTCTTCCGAAGCATTTCTGGGGACATAGCTAACTATAACAGGCATAGTAGAAGACAGTCTATATCTGGGTAGAAAATATAACAAATTATAAACATATAAATTTGATTTTCTTTATAAGCACAGGACAAGAAAATACAGGCTCTAACTCTGAGTGGTGTGGAGCATTCATTTGGGGACCAAAATAATCTTGATCTTGGACCTCATGCTTAGATGTGTTTTTTCTTTTTACTGGCTCTGATGAAATGTGGTAAAAACACTATAGAATGAGTACTGTCATATACTTATAATTAAGGAAAACACCACCAGAAGCAGAGGATGAAATGTTCATAGGGGATAACATTCAAATTATGCATTACTATGGCGGAAGCATCGAAGCACCAAGGAGAAAACCACATAAACAAGAACGAACACACACATATACATAAACGCTCGAGCCCTTGATAATAGTAGTTATGTTCGAAATTCCATTCAAACATCAAATATGTTAGGGTAGCAAATGTAGGATGAGGCTCTAAACTAATCTCAAGAGGCCATACCTGTGACACCACTAAATCTATTGCATAGTTTTTCCACAAGAGCTTCCATTTGCTTGTCCTGAATATATGAAAAGAGAATCCATAAGAATTAAAATAATTGAACTCAGTATAAATATGCCACAAGTTACACTACCTTCTTGATTGAACCAATCAAAAATTGCATGATGTTGTAGAAAGACTCTCTTTTCAGATTTTGAAGGGATAATTTCCCAAGGATATCCGGCAGCAAATTATAGATAGGATTACTCCCTGGATATGGAAGTAAAGAATTTAGTTAGATCTGATGCACGGAGTGCAAATGCAGAACATACACAAGCTATAGGGTTAATCAATAAGATCCTCAGTTCACCTTTCTTAGACAGCTCATGAAAGAAGAGTTTGGCAAGATTACAGATCCTTTCATCATCATCTTCTAATCGCATAGCCATTTCATTTATATATCCTTTAACCTACCAAAAGATCAGGGTCTCATTTAGACACAAATGATTGATACTTATAATCAAAAGATGGGAAATAATCAGCCAGCCTCTCAAACCTTCATCATATCATTGAGAATGAGGTGAGAAAGAACCAATACAGCATTCTTCCTGACAGAAACTGAAGGATCCCGTAAGCGTGCATACATATTCTCTGTCCATGGTTCTAAAAGGTTTGGAAATCGAACAGCCAGATCTCCAAGAGCAATAGTGCAATTGGAACGAACAGTTTCAGATGGCGCGCTTTCCACAACAGTAAATAGAAGCTGGAGATTTGTTTCACTGGCAAATCATTCATTATTAACATTTGTTACAAAGAAAAAGAGAGGGAAAGCAAGAAATAGGAGCAGGATAGAGGCATAGTGCAGGGAAAGGGTGTGCAAAAGAGAGGGTCTAACCAAAAGTCTGCATCAATAATCATAAAACGGCATAATGCAAGCATTCCAGATGCCTGCAATTCAGGATACTGAAACATAGACCAGGATCAAGTCAGTAACTCAATAAAGTGGAAAACAAAATCACTCAACACCACTACCTAAATACTTAACGCATAAAATCACGGTTGAAAGTGAAAGTATTGATTTTAGTTTTTAGGAGTTAGGTACAAGCATGGCCTTTCTCAATTAAATATGGGGGTACATGTTTAAAGTTTGAAATAATTTAGATTTGTTGATCAAAGCCCATTAATAGTATATACTCCCTCTGTCCCAAAATGATCTTCCTATTTGCCATTTTTCATTGTCCCAAAAAGTTTTTCCCATTTCTACAATTTAGGCTTAAAAGTGCATAAACAAAACATGACTAGTATAGCAAGTGTTCATATCCTTAAAAGGTTTGAATAGCTAAATTTGAAGATCATTTTGGGACGGAGGGAGTTGTGATATCCCACATCGGTGGGGTATCTAAAGTTTGAATGGTACTTAAGTACCTACGAATTACCAATGAATACCAATACGCCAAGGATTTTTGGGTGGGCCTGTGGTAAGCCAAGTGGACCCAAGATATTTGTATTCATTGGGCCAGTGCGTGGTGCTTGTGTAACAGGTCGGGCCTGCGGGCTCGGGTCGTTACAGGAGTAGTATATAGATTGAATTTGATGAAAAATAGTTTGACTTCAGATGATACAACCACAATTACCTTTAAACTGTATCCAAGGAAACCATGTTTAGGAGCAACCTAATACAAGATACTACTACTGCTAAACAGAAAGAGATTCATCATGTCAATGAGCAGCCCATTACAAGAGGCTACTACTTCTAAGGGACTCCTTATGGCTAGCAGTGGACCAATGCAAGAGGCTGCTGCTAATGTGCCGACAAAAGGAGGGTCAGGTGACGCACATGTTTAAGTAGAGCAACTTTTGCTATCCAAACTCATATTTTGAATGGAATCAAAGGTGACAACACAGCCGCACACACATATATACGATTACATTTTTACTTGCATTTAGGATCAGCAACTGACACAAGTTATAACTATTCACCTTCTGCATCAAATTGAAGTTTCTACAGAGTTTTGATAGGAATGGTGCACAAAGCCCAATTAAGTTTTTCTCAGTAGAACCACCGGAAATAATTTCCTTTTCTGCTCTCTCAGCAAGAATGTCAAGAACTGCATCCTCCGAAGCAGCAAGACCTAACTCAGCATTTATTCCATTTTCCTGCAATTCATCAATGAAGAGGTGATATACAGAAAGGAGCAGCATATCTCACAGATAAAAGCTCTTTCCAAAGTAACAACTAACCTTTGGTTCTTCAAGAGGCGGAGCACCATTACTATCCGAGGTGTGACTTTCAGCAGCCATCTTCTCTTTCTTAGCTTTCTCCTTCTGGATCTTTCTCACACAGGATTCAATATATACTAACTGGTTCATGGCAACATGACTAGCAACATATAGAAATTTACTGAGTTTTGTCACTTGAACTGTTGTAAGGACATTTGAGCTTCCATCATTAGTGCTGGGTTGCATTTCACTTCCGCCATTATTTTCAAATACCAACTTATGATATCGTTTCAATAGGTCAGCCCCAAAAGTTTCAGGAGTAGGATGAATAGTATATATAGTGCTAATTGCTTTATCTGCAGCAGCATACCATATGTTCTCTGGAAGCCAATTCCCTGTAACTAAGCTCTCTAAAGTAGTGAACACCCTGTTTCCATAACTAGTTAACAGGTTTTTCTGGTCGGCTTCTGACAGCCTCTGCAGAGCAATACATGCTGTCCTAGCAAGCAAAGGCTCTACTTTTGCCCACCGACCAAAACCAATATCTATAATGTCTTGTATGTGAGAACTAAGAACCGCAGCTGATGATTTTGCAGCCATGCACAAGACCGAGAGCGCACCACGACTTTGCTCTGCACTGGTTCCGCTAACATTGAAGCAAAAGAAATCCCACAATGCTGAAATCTGTAACAGATACAATAGAAGAAATGATTTTCTTCATCAAATGTAATTGTGCATTAAGAATAACTATAAAGTGGTGCAGACTCCTCGTGATGAATATCACTATGTGACATTGTACACATAATGAACATTTGAACTGCAATTTTCATATACCCCCCCCCCCCGATAGACTATCAAAAATATGAATAAGTAATTACAAACATAAGTAACTGAAGTGAAGAATGATTGTTTCCATGTCTGCTATAGCTTGGTTCAACTTTCTTGTTTACTTTCTCTAATGTGATGATACTAATATCCTCTATTCATTCGCTTATCACTCTTTTCATCTAGATATTCATTATAAGACCAGGATTTGGTCGAGGAAAGATAATGGATTCTAATGTGTACAACTCTGGGAAGATCTATTTTGCTCCATGTTGTCTGATATGATTTTGACTCTGGAACTCAGATTCTTAACTACAGTAGTTTGGGCAGCACTGCAGTTTATAAACAAAAAATGAGGTCATTCAGAGAATTTCAGCTTATAAACAAGATGACTCAGTGAGTTTGAGGAAGTGGAACTTCTGCCTAGTCGATGTGGAAGACAATATTTCATGAGGCATGTCTAGCTTTCAAATTTCCTCTATTAATCTTCTACGACTTTACTGTTACTCGTAGAAGAACTCAAAAGGATATGATATCAAACAAAGAAGACAGATATCCATTCTTTCTTTCTATTTTCTGGAGCCTTTTTGTATGCTTCTAATATCTGTTTCCTCTGTTTTTAAACACAGGATGTTCTTAGCATGCCTAAAGATCTTCCAATTAGAAAATATACTATAATAAATAAAAGATATACATATGTCCCTAGAAACTTCCCCACGAACAAAGTATTTGCTTGCTACAAATGAACAGACGTGAATCTCTGTATATAGAAGTTTAATATCCTTCACTTATTTTCAAGGTATCATTCAAGACTTTGGAATGTAGATCAGTTAAAGGCTATTATTTTAATAAAACAACTTTGATACTTATCGCAGTCTGCAAAGGATCAAATCTTACATTTCTATTGAACAATGTGCTTTAAATTCAAAACAGTAGTTACATTCCTTCAAGAAGCTAAATAATACTCCCTCCGTCCCATAACAAAGTACCCATTTTGTCATTTTGGGTGTCCCACTAGATACCACTTTCCTAAAAAGGGAAATATATACTCCACTTTCGCTCTCCTTCCAACTCACACCATCTACTTTTCCAACATCTTTCCTTAACTCCCGTTCCTAAAAGCAAATGGGTATTTTGTTATGGGACGGAGGGAGTATATGAGGCCCTAAATTTATGCAAAATTTCAGCTGTGGTACAATAGATATAGCTGCGAAGTATACCCAGTACGTTTCACATAGGAATTATCTGTGTTTTTTCCTTCCTCTCCTTACTTCAGTTTGATATTCCCAGTATATGTACTGTGTACGAATTTGATAAACTCGAAGCTAACTACACTCTTAAAGTCTTAATAGTTACAAATTGTTTCTGCTATGCCAGATCAATCTTATATTCCTTCCACAATACCCACTTGAAATTCCTTGCCATTGCCTCAACATGGTCAGAATAATGAAAAATCAAATTATTCGTACAATGTCACGTTTCATGAGCTAGTGATACTGTTCCTATTTTTGTACTTCCCCGTCCCAATTTAATGTTCACACTTTCATTTTTGGTACGTTCAAATTTAAGGTTCACCCTTTGCTTCATTCCCAAAAAGGAAAGTGACGAAAATTGGTTGGACAACTTTATCCTCAAAAAGTCCAAGAATTACAAAACAATCACTACATTCCTAACCCAGTTTTTACCCACTTGCATTATGAATAGTGTTTTGGACAATTATATACACAACTCACTTATCTTAATCCCCGTGCAAAGTCCAAGGGTGAGCATTAAATTGGGACGGAAGGAGTATATAATGGTTATATACTGTAGGTCTGCATTCAGCAACAGTAGACATACTTATGAACTAAGTGATACTGCCATCTAAATTAATTGAAAGACCAGTTTTTCCTTTGTCATAAATTACAAATTACAAGGGTTGTTGATTGAGGAGAATAATAATACAAGAATAGAAGCATACCATGCTAGTAGATAAGTCCCCTTTTGACACCAACGCCCCAATTATGAACTCCAAAGCTGCAAGATCTCCAATATTTGAATCAATGGCAAGACTCACGAGATTTTTAGCTGTTTCAATGGGGTTCTTACTTATATAAATTGTTATGCATGCATTCTCCACTGCTTCATAAATGGTTTTGTCCTGGGAAAACACCTACACATATAAAGCTCATCAGGTCATTTTCACATGAATTGCTACAATATGATCCAAGTCTAAAATAGAGGTCCAGAATGACAAATCACTATCATCAGTCTCCAAAACAACAGCAAATTCCTAGACCCAAAATGATTTGGGGTAGGCTAACTTGAAACACCGTATGGACTGATCAAAACGAGGTGTGAAAACAATGAAAAGGGAATATTTTATAATAAAATGATGAATTGTGAAACTCAGAGAACAACACAAAGCATTACCAATGGTAGCATCTTGCGGAGGCAGGCTTCGGATCCATCAATCTGGAACTGCTTACACCTCATTAGCAATGATATTGTGTTCTCAACATCAGTGGCAGAAGATGAGGCCATCAATTGAACAAGCGTAGGCATAGTGGCAGCTATACACTTGGAAAACGTCAAGCCTGCCTCAAGCGATGCAACCAATGTCCTGGTTTGCTCCAAATTCCCAATATCAGGAACAGATGCATCCTTCAACCCAATCTCCTTGTCTACATCAGGCAAGCAGCTGTCACTCAAACTATCTAGCTGCTCCTGGGATGCTCCTTCAACATTACCTACAGCAATATCATCATCAATATCACCATCTTCATTTTTAATGTCACCGTCTGAAGGTAAGCCATCCAAAACACTCTGTGATTGTGTGTTTGGTTCAAGTTCATTTAATTTCTTCTTGTACTGCTCCAAAGTTGCTTCAAATGAACCTATTCGTAGTTGTGGACCAAAGGGATTATGCTGCAACATCATGATGAGTAAAGTCAAGGCAGATTTTCTCACAATTGCACTCTTATCCTCCAATCTCCCTGCAGCTATGACAGCGACTTCGTTCCACAAACCAATTGATACAGAATGCTCCTCACATAATTCAGCCCATACCTGAAGAACACGACTCCTTGTATATGCAGAAACATCCCGACAGCGCTCTAGCAAGATTTCAAACATGGCTTGCTTGGTTCGAAGGCGAATAGACTTTGAACTTACTTCACCCTCAACATCATTAAAGGCTTTCGCAACCAACTTTCCTAACATCCCAACAAGAGCATTCCTTATCTTATAAGACTCCCCACCAAAATGCGGCACCAATAAACCAATATTAGTTGAAACCACCTTTGGCATGCGATCAGAAAGTTCCACCAGAAAACGCCCAATATTTTCCGCTCCAACAGTGTCTTTTACATAGTCTTTTGGGTTAGTTCTTCCAATCTCTCTAATGATGGAAGTGCACATACTACCATCAGCATACTTCTTTTCAGCTTTAGCAACCGCATCAGCCAAGTGGATAACAACGAAATCGTACTTGTGAAGTAAGTGAAGAATTGAAGCACATGATTGTGCTATGTAGTGGTATTTGGTGGCACAACTTCCAACTATACGACATAAAGCATCTTTTGTGTCTGAATCTTTCATCAATGTTGGATTCTCAAAGAGAGAAAATGCATTTCTACAATCCAACATATTACGAATCAAGACTTGACAAGTAGACAATAAGGCTTGCATACAGATAAAGGCATACAAAGTTGTGTTCCATCAAGGTAACGAAAAAAATCAAGGAAACATAATACGAAACAAACTATTCTAGACTTACTTCGCAATGAAAGACAAATAATTTTCATCCAGATCAGATGAACCAAAGAGCAACGAAAGGTTGATCTCCATAGAATTTGCAACCAAATTAAGTATCCGGCCCCTTTGACTCTCCCAATTCCAGGAATGTATGGGCTGTTTCCTCTTGCTACTTGCCACCACCTTAGAAAAATAATAATCGCAGAACTTCATGACTTATCAACAAAAAAAATAACTACCTAATCAGTTCAAAATTCAAATATACAGATATATACTATATACTCCATTTATCAAAAAAAAAAAAATACCAAAACCACTACACCATAATCAATCCCTTTCAAGTTCTCCAACAACCATAATAAATATAGTGTACAAAAGAATCTGTTGAGCATATTTGTAACTTCTCTTGGGGTCAGGGAGAGTGTACTAAAATATGGGGGTATTCAGATTTTCCACCAAAATCCGCAATCCTTTGTCAATAAACTTTATAATTTGTAACTAATAGAGAAACAAATGAACCCATGAAATGTGCATATAAGTCAACGAACTAGCTCAATTCTACCATGCATAATGTACATTTCACCAAAACAGATATCATAAGTATATAACTGAAGGCAGGAGTATTTAACCCTCAATAGCCACAAACCTAGCACAAGAAACCCCCATCTCAGACAAGTAACAAAATCAGTAACATTCACAAAATGTCAGTAAGTTCAAGTATATTTTTCTAACAATTGACTTGTTCAATTTTGTTAGGAATAACAAATTCCCCATCACCAGACACAAATTCGGTGTGTGTATGAGAAAGAAGAAAAATACCTTGGTGGTGTTACTGGAGGCATTGGTTGACTCCTGTGAAACGACTATATGTACGAGGAGAAAAGTATAAATTTTGAATGCATTTCGATGAGAAGCAATCCGGTCAATAACGGATTCACCAGCATCATCGTCATCCTGAGATTGAGAGTTGGCGCGGGAGAGAGAATCGACATTAGGGAGCAAAACACTGAGATTGGACCGAAGAGATTCGACCAAATTGAACTTGCAAGCTGGTATAAGGCAATTAAATCCTTTAACAAGTGAGTATACTCGATCGAACAAGTCCTGTTCTTCGATGCAGAAAAGCTCTTTATCGGACAGATCGAAGGATACGCCTTTGACGAATTCTTCGAGCTCGGAAGGGCGTAGGGAGGAGATGGAGATGGCGGTTTGAACTGATAGGGTTCCATCTTCGTGGTCTTCTTCTAGGGCTTGGAGATTTGGGGGAAAGGTAAAGGGCGGAGCCATGAGAGAGAGAGAGAGAGAGAGAGAGAGAGAGAGAGAGAGAGATTTTTAAATGTGTGAGAGAGAATTTGAAATGAGCCTGAAGAAGAAGAGGAGCGGGAAATGAGATTTGGGTTGAAAAGACGAGGAATTGGCAAAAAATATGTGTCTGGCATGTGCCTTTTACCCCGAAATTAGTCCATTGTCCTAACTCTAATCATCTCAATTCAATTTTGACTTTTTTTTTTTTAGGGAAAATTGCACTATAGTTACCTGAGTTTGTCATCAAGTTTCAATCGGTTATTCAATTTGTATTCATTACAATTTGGTTGTTGAATATGTCTTTTTGTTGCAATCAGGTGTAATTTTGAAAACCTGTTAAAAATTTAACAAAAAATATGTCACGTGCCACTCACCTGACATACTTAATGGTATTTTTGTCTTTTTCATGAGTGTACGCTAAAAGACAAAAATTTGAAGAAAAAAAGAAAAAAAAGAAAAGGAAAAAAGAGAGGTGGATTGTGAACACTATTCCCCAAAAATTTCTCTTCCCCAAATCATCAATCGCTAGTCCACCCTGTCGCCAAGCCATTCCCTCTCCCTGCACCGGCCATCATCACTTGGCCCTCACTAGTTTCGCCCCATTTTCATCACCATCCTTCTGCCTGACGTCGGTCGCCTTCACTGCCTTTACTCTCCGGGCGCAATCCTTCTTCCTTCGGCAGTCGCGATCTACATCCACTGCACACCCCATCGCCAACGTTTCTCCTCACTCGCCGGGATTGCGGAGCCAAACCAAGTTCGCACTATCTCGTATATTTTGCCAAACCGGTGCCCCCAAGAAATAACGCCATCGTCTCCAGTGGCGGAGCCGGGAATTTTTGTCGATGGGCAAAGATTGCACAATATAAAATTTTTAACTGTATATTAGTTAATGGGGGCATAAAATATTTCTAGTGTATAATTATTTTTATCTCAAAAGTGGCAAATTTCAACAAATTGCACTAAACTCTCAAATTTTTTAAAATTTTGCACTAGTAATTTTTTATTTTTAAAAAATCAATGGGGGCAATTCCCCCCTTTGAGTTCCATGTAGCTCGCTACTGAGCGTCTCTCCTTCCCATCAACGCAAATAGATTCAATTTATGGCACCTACTAATTCTTCATCCCAGATTCCGACACACCCTCATCTATGCACATTATCTCATTGTCCAAGAACCAGGATCGTGCCCTTTTGTATGAAAAAGAAAAAAATACCCCTTAAGTATGTCAGGTGAGTGCACATGACATACTTTTCGTTAGGTATTTAACTGGTCATCCAAAATTACACATGATTGCAACAAAAAAACGAATTCAGTAACCAACTTGTAACGAATACAAATTGGATAACCAATTGAAATATCATGACAAACTCAGGTAACTAACTAAATTGCAATTTGCCTTTTTTTATTGTTAAATTATTTAGTGATTTGTCGTAACTCCGTTGAATGCAATATGTTTTGGCAAATAGCTATTAAATATAATATATTTTCACAATTTTTACCAAATAATGCAAAAAGTATGTCGAATTATACAATATACTTTCTCAAATTTTACATTCATGAAACAGTTTGGCGTTAATTTGCCTTATACTTTATAAATAAAGTATATATCATTTTTAGATACTACAGAGTACATTATATAATTTGATAAAAATGGATAAAGTACATTACATATGTCACTATTTTCCTCGACGTTTTACGGAGCGTCTTATTTTCTTCAAATTAACAACGTTACGTTAATTATAAACATAATTGATTTACATAAATGTTTTAATATATCGTATTGTACAATAGTTAAAAGCATTTTATTTTATATACGAATTTGGTAAAATATGGAGAGAGTAATATAATTTCTTTGTTATTCAATCTCTCAAATTTTACATAAGTTAAAGGTCTCATATATATATACCCAAAACATATGAGTCATAATTCTAATATGATTGATCAACTTAGAAAATAATCCTAACTTTGGCAAATCTCTCCTAAGTTGACCAAATCACAATACTACAATATCGTAAAGATATTACCATATTTCCGACCAGATCTCTATACCCTCCCTCAAGTTGAAACATCTACATTGTAGATTTTCATCCCAAAAATAAACTAAAATTGGGAAAGGTGAATTTTTTTTCTTCATATCTATCCCTCGATATTCTTATTATGCCGCTTTGACAGATGCTCGATCTGATGCTCTGACATTAGTTAGAATGCCATGAATCTTGTTCTTTTCTTCGATCTCCGACATGTTGTCCACATTGGCAACACTAATTTTAGTTTTTCTTCAATTTTCGTTTTTACAGTAAACGACCGTTGAAATTTAAGGTACGGTGACCTGCCCTCAACGTATTTTTCTTGCATTACTTTTGCAATGAAGAGACATCAAAGGTCAGATAAACGATGACTCTTTCATCAACGCGTTTGTTATGCATATTTTCGTTCCGCTAAGAAGTATTGTTTGGCAGTTTTTCAGCAGAAGCGAATTGTGCAATCAGGCTACCAGATCGGTGGCTCTGATACCATGATAAAATACCGAGAGAGAAAGTAATATAATTTCTTGGTATTAAATCTCTCAAATTGTACATAAGTTAGAGGACCCATATTTATACTCAAAACATATGAGTAATTTTAATAGGTTTGGTCAAATTAGAAATAATTCTAACTTAAGCAACTCTCTCATAAATTGACTAAATTACAATACTACCATATCATATAAAGATACTACCATATTTCCTACCTCCAGATCTCTACAGAAATGAATTATGCTTATACTATAATAACATTTAAATTACAATTTACCTGGCTGAAATTAATAAATACTATTTTTTATGGCGGATGAAGTATTAACTTAAGAAGAAACTACCGTCTAGTCCCTCATCCTAAGCCTAACTACCACCTAATCCAACCCAATATTTACATCCATCATCTAGTCCAACAATTCATAATAAATTACCATAGAGTCCAAATATGTTTTAAATGATAAAATTATCCACACTCTAAACAAACCCCCCTTCACTCCCCCGACACAACGCACACACACTTTCTCTCGCTACCTTCCCCACTTCCAGCAACCCCTCCCATCCCAACCTCCGGCGACACCACCCCTCCCCTCCCAACCTCCGGCGACACCACCTCTCCCCTAACCTCGATGACCCTGTAGATCTGCTCCAGCCATGTCACCGGCCACCCTTCCCTACCTCCGGCAACCTCCTTAATCTCCTCCGGCGACCCCTACCCTACTGCCGGTGACCACTCCCCTTCCTCCATCTCCCGCCTCCATTTCCTTCCCCACCTCATATTATCTGGCGACATTCTAGGTGCCCTAAAGCTTCCCCAATCTTCTGCTCCAGATATGTCACCGACGCACTGCTCCTCCTCCGACACCGGCGGGTTTTTCCTCAAAACTAACAACAACAATGTCCCTTGCACACGCCCATTTCCCCGCCTCTGGTGACACCCATTACCCCACCTCCGACGACCCCTCCGCTCCGGCCATTTTGCATCAAAGATCCAGCAGATCCACTCCCTCTCTCTACTCTTTCAAGCTCCAGTCACCTCTACTGCACGCCGGCAACTCTCGCCCTCCGACTACGTCTACACCAATACTATTGCATATATTTTCAATCTGCTCTTGAATCTGCTTGCTGAAAGACTTGATTTCACTCACCATTTTACTCCATTTGGACCTTAAGATCTCATTTATTGTGTTGATTTTTCAACTTCTCTTGTTGTTGTTATTAATGTTTGCTTCATTTATTTAGGTTACTTGAGATTTGTGTTCAAAATTTAGCTGAATATTTGGGTTTTCTCTTGCTTGCTCACTTGTAAGATGAACTAAGGGTATTTTGTCTTGTTTTGTTTTTTCTTTTTTCCTAGTTTTTTTTAGTGTGTTTTTTGGCATCTTTTGTTGTTTGTGTCTCTTAATTTGCTACTCAACAAACCAAAATAAACATTATGATCTAATGTTTCTTTAAATTCATGGATTTTGAGCTTCATTCTGAATCAGATGATGGGATGCAGCTGACTGTTGATAGGTTGATATTCAATAGGCCCTAACTCACATGACATAACATAGACTTTATCTTTTTTGAGGAAGTTGCCGCTCCCATGGTGAAAAAAAGTAGAAGTAATTTAAATTCAACAATACTATCCATGTAAGATACGTACTCTTTCCATTCTAAAATGATCTTTCCATTTGACTATTCAAACTTTTAAATATATGAACTTGTTCCGATAATAATTGTGAACTTGTTCTTGGAACTTGTTTTGAGAACAATTGTAAACTTTTTCATGGAATAACTGTAAACTTGTTTCGATAATAATTGTGAACTTGTTCTTGAAAAAAAATGTTTTTTTTTAAATGTGAATTTGTTCTTAAAAACTGTGAATTAAGCAAAATAGTAAAAATAGAGGCTTAAAAGACTAAATATAAATGTGAACTTAACTAAAAATAATTGTGAATTAAGCAAAATAGAAAACATTTTTATGCAGAAATTATGAACTTAACTAAAACAAACGTGAACTTGTTCTTAGGATAACTGCGAACTTGTTCTTGAAACAACTGTGAACTTGTTCCTGGAACAACTGAAAACTTGTTCTTAAAACAACTGTGAACTTCTTAGTTATTATTGAAACACATGTGAACTTGTTTGTTGTTCTTGAAATATATGTGAACAAAATGTGAATTTGTTCTTGGAACTCAGTTGTTCTCGGAACAACTGCGCAGTGTTTTTTTTCTAGAAACAACTGTGAACTTGTTCTTGGAAAAACTGTGAACTTGTTCTTGAAAAAATTGTGACCTTTTTCTTTGGAAGTTGTTCTTGGAACTTATTTTTTGGAACAACATTGAATTTCTACTTAGAGCTTGTTCTTAAACTAACTGTGAACTTGTTCTTGGGAAAATACTGAACTTGTTCTTTAAAAAACTGTGAACTTTCTGAGAACAAATGTGAACACGTTCTTTAAAAAAATGATTTTTTTTTGAAAAATGTGAATTTATTGTTAGGAACTGTTAATTTGCTTTTGAAAAAAATGTGAAGTTGTTTTTTTATAATACACGATGAATTTTATTTTTTCAAAAACAATAAAATAGTCGCCGGAAAAGGTTGTCGGAGGTGGTCGCCAAAAAATGGTTGCCGGAGGTGGACGGAGGTGGTCGCCGGAAAAATAGTCGACGTAGGTGGGCGCCGGAAAAAGTCACCAGAGGTGGTCGCCGGAAAATAGTTACCGGGGGTGGTCACCGAAAAATGTTGCCGGAGATGGTCGCAGGAAAAATGTCTTCGGAAAAATAGTCGTCGGAGGTGGTCGCCGAAAAATGGTCGCCGGAGAAGGTTGGGATGGGTGGCCAAAGGTGGTTATGGTGGTTGGAGAGAAAGTGAAATGATGGAGGAAGTGACATTAATGTAATTTTTCATCATTTAGTAAGGGCATGAGTGTCCTTTTAATAACCCTTGGACTAGGTGGTAATATTGCAAATTCCACGTCCTAAGTGGAAGTTTTCATTAGGACGAGATACTAAATGGTAGTTGCCCCTTAACTTAATAGTATCAATTCATACTAAATATGTACACCATTAAGTATTATATGATGTTGGATGACTATGATTTGACTTCAACTTTATCCAATGGCCCAAAAATGTCTTTAGAATAGAAAAATATACGGTTGTAAATGCATGTAATACTAATAAAAAAACATTATGTTCAATTTTCAACATCAATATATAAGCAAGACAAACTTCTAAAATAGATTTTCCGCCAAAAATAGCTTTTCAGATTTAGAAACTATTTTGATAATTATTGAGTTGATTTTCCTAACATTAAAGCATTCTCAACATGTTTAACGCACTTAGAGATATATTTACAAAAAATTACAGAGATGCATGAATTAACATAGATAAAGCTTGAAAAATTAATGAAAAGTAACAAATATCACCGAAATAATAAAATTTGAATCTCATTATATGTACATCCAATTTATATAAATGAATCAGTCAAAAGATGAAATTCATCAGTAATTAAAATTTCAACATTTATAATTCATGTGATCTTGGCATGCCCCATAGATTAAATAAAAACAAATATTGCACGGCAATTAGGCCGACACTGCTTTATGGCACTGATAGGGATGGCAACGGGTCGGGTTCGGATCGAATCAGGCCTAATCCGAATACAAAAAACCCTTTACCAAACCCGATCCGTAGTAGCCTGATCCGCGCCCCGATCCGATCCGATGTTTTCATGTGTTTTTTTTTTTGTTAAACTCAGAATAGCAGCCAAATCCAAGAAAATTCTAACTCACAGCTAGGAATTCGAAAGACTAGAGAAACGAAATACACTTAAAAGATTAACTCCTTTAGTTAAGAATCAAACAACACCAAGAATGAATCAAAAAATCAACTGGGTACAATCAGATTTCAAACAAAAAAACTAAGACTTTATCAGAAATTCAATGGCTAGGAATCTTTATATTACCTCAGTAGAGCAGAAATTGGTTAGAAATTTAGGAGAATTCGATAGAAATTGAGATTTGGGTTTGATGGATGTGGGTAAAATATCGACAACATGGAGAGCCGATAGAGGAGCGGCATCACGGCATTACACGGATGGGCAACGCTAAGGACGGGCAACGTCGAATAGGGAGAGACGAGCAGAACGGCGCAAGGCATTGAAGGACTAATGGAAAATTAAACTTTAAACCCTAGGCGAGAGAGAGACAAGAACCGCAGATAGAAAGGAGTCGGCGTTGAGTTGAAAATTAAGAAGTGAACCCTAAAATTGTTCTTATATACGTAGGGTTGATATGTATATTTCAAAAACATGAGGGGGCAATAGGTAAAAGCTGTAAGGTTAGCAGAATCGGGTCGGATCGGGTCGGGTTCGGGGCGGGTCAGAGGTGCTGCCGAAACCGATCCGAACCCGATCGGGTTTTGAAATTTTTATATCATATCCGAAATTTTCGGATCGAAATGCCTTCGGTACAGATCGGGTTCGGTCAAATTGCCATCCCTAGGCACTGACTGTTGGGCCGTGGAAACGTGTCACATTCATAAGATGAATGTAGTGGAGATGCGTATGCTACGAAGAATGTGTGAGCATACAAGAAATGATCGATTGAGGAATGTAGTGATCATTTATGCTATAAAATTTAAACATCCCCTTCTCATTACATGATGCTCTAATAGAAAGTTCACGCCAAAATAACACGTAAGGCAAAACCTATATTTTGGTCATTAAAGTCTTAGCCACTTTCAAATGTGATCACTAAACTTTATTTGTTCCAAATGTCATTATTGAACTCTTACATTGTTTCAAATGTGCTCACTCCATCTAAAAATTCACTAAAAAGTAACAAAAGTTAGTCATGTGACCCCACATGACTAACTTTTGTTATAATTCGTTAACTCAAAGTTAGTGAAAAATAAAAAGAATAACCAAAATCCCAAACCCTTCGTTAGATGAGTTCACTCACACCACCCTACTTTGTCTTCCTCAAATCCCCCTTCCCCAATCTGCAAACCCCCCTCCCCCAGCCTTCCTCCCTCCTTCCATGGTTAAAACCCATTTCACACTTTATTCCCCATCAACCCAATTATCTAACCACTGCATTCTTCCTCTCCCATTCCACGAAATCCATGAATTCCAGTGTAATTTCATGATTTGGTGTTAACAATTTCTGGAGCTTGATGTGATTTATGTTTTAAGATTTTGATTTTTTAATTCTTTTGCTGCTTAGTATGGTGAATTTAGTGGTTGTGGTGGGTGGGAATTTGTTGTTGTTGGTGATGGTTGTGGTGGTGTTAGTACCCAACCTGAAAATGAGTTATTAGGCATTCTAGAACTCACAGGGACCTCCCAGGTATTTACGAGCTGCGCAGGACTTATCCGAAATTTCTCGAAAAGCCCAAATAAGAAGATGTTCTCGACTGATCGAATGAGGGATCGAAGATAGACGTTATCTAGGAGTTCTCAGGAGTCCAGATTGATCAGAACCTCGGGAATCAAGCCAATCCAATTGGACCGCCCGGGCGGCCACTTCCTCCAGGTCAACTTTTCCTATAAATAGGTGACCTCAGTTCATAATTTCAACAACAATTCTCTCCCCCGAGTTCCACAGCCAAAACTGACGGCAGAACTCTCTCTCTAAGCCTTTCTAGCAATCCCGAAGGTCCGGCGAATCCGCGCAAGAGATTCGACTTCGTTCTTGTCAAGATTGGTGAGAATTCTACATGTTTTCTTAGTTTAGATCTGATTTATGCTAATTTCATCATGTTTGTACATCTATATTCATATGATTCATAACGTGTTCTTCGTGTTCTTACTAGAATTCATAATATGCTCTGCATTTAGGGTAGCGATCTTCATGCTTATGTGTTATTTCATACATGTTTCATGATATTCTTATTACTATGTTAGATTGAACATGCTACATCTAATGTTTTAATCCCTACTTATAATGCATAGCCGATGATGATCAACGAGATCTAGGAACTACTTCTAAACCCTAAACTTTAGGTAATTACTCCCATGATCAGTAATTCTCCAAGGATGAATATGAGGACTACACATTGATCTTATCAATGGTATAATCATTATTCTAGGATGTGATCATCTTGCATGATTCTTTCTCCTCCCCATTCATTATGCATGATCCCGCTTCTTCTCCCTATTCTGATTATGTGCGAACTACGCTGACCTGAGCTTCTCAAGTGAGAGGAACGTAGGCAATCTTCGGATCCGGTCTCAATCACTAACACACTACTAACACATTCATCATGATAGAAAGTCCGATTACTCGGGCGATAGGAGTGATAACTTGATATTCTTCTCTTGTCGTAACTTGACCCCCGAACCCTCTCTGTTAGTTTTTCTCAATGTTTTAGCTCGATAAAAACAACGTGGCGACTCTTAATAAGTTAAATCCCAACTTGAATATCCTAATCCCATAGAAAAGATAAACAAAGATAAATAAAAGAAAGACTTCCCATGCGTCGCCCGCATTTACGGAAAGGGGTATTCACAGTGGCGGCTCTGCTGGGGACTAGCTTTGAACGTCTTCAAACATAGAGGGTCAAACTTTCGTCAATATCATGATTGTACTTACTTGTTGTTTTCCCCCCTTGTATTTTATCTCTTGTACATATTTGCTTCCCTTGTACTTTAGTGCGTTAATATCTTAACTGTTGCCTATTGTACCCTCTTTTAACTGTTTTGCATTGCATACACGCAAAAACAAAAAACTCTCTGTTTTCTCCCTAAAAAATAACTAGTTGTTGTTCGCACACTACCACTAGGTCTGTGTCACACTGCACACCCTACTGGATACTCCTCTAAGTGCACAAATTTTGGTTATCCTGTCGCCTCTATCTTCGTGGCACCCGGGCTATCTAACTCACTGTTTTCACTTGTGAAGCAGTCGAGGTTAATTCCTTGTTCATTTCGAAACCATGCACTCACAGAGTCTAGGACACTCCAAAGTTGACCGGTTGGTTTGACTAGCTTTTCTTTATAGACAATTAATGTGTCGTTCATGCCGTCATCCGTTAAGTGTTTAATGAGTCGAGAGAGAAAAAGTACAAAAAATGAAATTCCCTACAAGGGTGTGCGTATAGTAAGCCAAGTGATACTTTGTACAAGGATCTCAACTCGTTAAAAACTTAACAGAAGTAACATAAATGTTACGTTAAATGCCTTTAAACAAGGGTTAGTCGCTAGGATCCGTTAGGTCGGTGGAAGTCGCTTGCCCTATAGGACCCTCGCCCAAATTGTCCGTTTGGGAGGTGCAATACAGGTGAAAAAAAATGAGGGGTCTATAGACGTAGTGATGACCTCCACTGATCCAGGTTTTGTAGATAGTAACCCAAAAAGGGGTACCCCTTCCAACCATTAGGACTAATAATACATTGTTTTGTAAATAACAAAATACATTGCATGAGCCTTGTCCCGTCCTAAACCTCTCGTCCACTACCTCTACAGAGAAGCAAGTTTGGGTCCATTCCGGTGGTCGCCTTCAACGGTCAAGCCTTCCGCAAGCTCAGTCTTCAGTCTCTGCATCAACAATGTCTCCATCATCAGAGCCTATTACTCCTAGTCTCTCCACTCCGCCAGTCTCCGTTCTGCCGATCCAGAATTCGCCGTCAGTATCAAGCCCTCGGACATTCCTCCACCTCTCCATGCTTTCTTCACCAACCTCATGCTACAGATCTCCAAGCTTGAGGATCGAAGCAAGTCTCTAGAAAGGGTCAATCAAGAACTCAAAGATCATCTTCATACTGAGATGAAGAAGAAAGGTGTGGAAACTAGCTTCCACAATGAAGAAGTGATTTTCGTCCAAGACAAAATAGTGCCTGTCACCCATCCTTCCAACGAGGATGCTATCCCTCTCAAGGTTCCCAACTACCGAAGGGTCCCTCCTCCTGATTTCAGTACTAAAGCAACCTCCAGCAAGGGTCCATATGAGCCGTCACCAGAATTGATGGGTAGTTACTTGTCCTCTACCAAGTTGCCACTGCCTTTACTACCATTGAGTATCAGTGCCGCCGTGCCCAGAGTCTCCACTTCTCCTCCCGCTACTCAAGCCTATGGTAGCACGGACTTCTCTAATCACCCTCTAGTGGTTGCCATGCAAGAACATATTCGCAAGCTATCCGACACGGTCTCCAAGCAATCCGCTCCGATTGTCAAAACCATTGACCCAAGCATTGTGGGTGCTCTACCTAGAGACTTCAAGATGCCGATGTTCTCTACATTCCATGGTATTACTTGTCCCAAGACTCATCTCGACAGTTATGTTCTAGCTATGAGAGCCCGTGATTGCACCAATGAGCAAATGGCCCGAGTCTTCCACACCACTTTGGACGGAATCGCTCTGCGTTGGTTCTTGAGTTTGGATCCCTCCGAATGAGAGACGTGGGAACAAATCACCACTACTTTCTGCGAGAAGTATCAGTCGAACCTAGATTGGCACATCAACCGTACTGATTTAGAGAACACAATGCAGAGGCCCGGCGAGCCTATTTATGGCTTCTACAAGAGATGGAATCACAAGCTAGCGGGAGTTCAATACCCTCCTAAGGCAAAGGAACAAAATCAAATCTTCTTCATGTACTTGTTACCCGAGCTTAGGGTGGCAATTGGCAATGGTTACTTTCCCGATCTACGAGAAATGGTCGATGCTGGGGTCAGACACGAAGCCGGCATTACTGGTGTTGTTAAAGAAACTACCAAAAGTGGAAATACCTCATTCCACTACAAAGCTCCGATAAATGCCGCTCCTAAAGCTAAAGAAGTGGCCGGTCAAGTGAGTATGGTCCAAGACAACTCCGCCTTCGATGTCCAAGTAGTTACTAGCAGCTTTCCCCAAAAAGAAGATCATTTCGATGATTTCGACATGCCTACCGGACGAGTGTTTGAGGTTTTGATGAAGAAGGGCTTGATCAAGCCACTCGATAACTTTGAACCATTCAACAAGAAAGCCATTCTTGATGCAACCAAGTTCTGCAAGTACCACAAGCACATTGGCCACACGACCGACGACTGCATACAACTCAAGCGAGTCATCCAAAAGCTTATAGCCGATGGAAAGATTGAGAAGCCTAAAGGTCCGAACACCATATCAAATCCGCTCCCTAACAATGGTGGCGTCAACATGGTCGAGCTCATCGGAGGTGACATTGGTATTCTAGAAATGGTAGATGCCTTCGCCGAACTAGGGCTAGACATGAATGCTTTATTCGTAGGACTAGTCAAGATTGGGGTAATAACTCCCGTAGAACGCTGATTCAAATGGCCCAATCATGGATGTGACATGTCCAAGTTTTGCTACTACCATAGAGTGTCCGGACACACCAACAATGGGTGCTTCACCATCAAGCAGATCGTACAGAAGCTCATCAAAGACAGTATCATTGCTGACCCAAGAAAGATCATCGCCATGGATGCTAATATGGTAGAGATTGATCAAATCACCATGCTAGGACTCGAGGACTGCATTGATCAATTGAAAATCTCCATGAAGAAGTTTCTCCGTGACCTCATGAACAGAGGGCTCCTCAGACAACTCAAGGGTTATTCTACGCACATGGGAAGCAATGTATGGAAATACTGCCACTATCATCAATCCACTGGACATAGAACAAGAGAGTGCTTCGACCCTGAAGAAGGACATCTTAAAGATCATTCATGATGGTTCTCTCGAAGACCCTAGGCTCTCTTTAGATAAAAATAGAATAGCAACAAACATTGGTGATCTTGTCGCGCCCTGAGTCCCGAGGCCCTATTTGGTACCTCGAACCAGGTGCGTGAACCCTGAAATAAAACAGACATGATGTTTGCTAAAATTATCATTATCCATAAACCTGAATAATACACGAGCTACACTTGCTCGACAACGGAATACTAAAAATGACCATAGGCTGACCGCCATTACTATTGAACAATCAAACCAACTAGAGTTGTGAAAATTTCTAGACACGCCTGGCAACAAAGGACGGCACCAAAATAATAACAAACACTTTATTACAGGCACAAAACTCATCTACCCAAATTTACAGAGTTTATATAACATAGTAAAACCATCGTCCTCACGAAAATAAACATACATAAGCTCAATAGAGTAGCTACCCATAAAAGCAACAACCTTCTCAAAGAACCCCGCTAAGTCGTACCTTACTGACAGTCTTCCTTGCCTGAAACTAAGGAAAACAAATAAACAAAGAACGGGGTGAGATAAATCTCAGTAAGTTACTAATGTAGCTACATGGCATAATATCATGCATCTTAACTGAATAACTGAACCATATAACAACATACTGAATAACAGATATCACATAACAAGAGAGGCTCCCTATCGCCGACCGTCCCATACCGGTTGGAAATAACGACCAACTCTTCATACGACACATAAGACTGAAATAAACACATAACAAAGGATACTGAGCCAAGGTTCTCCCAAAAGGATATAACAATCTGAACATCTTCAACAGAGCCGCATCAAAAAGCAGCATCAACAGGGCAGCATCAAAGAGCTGAAGCAGGGGTTCCAGAACCAAACAACAACAAGAACAACGGTGGGAAAATGACACAAAGTCATAACCCTAAAACGTGTAGCTAGAATACTCACACAAGGGAGCTAGCTCATCCCAACCACACCATCAGGAAGGGGTAAAAAGGGGTTACCAGTGAAGAACATTATAATAAACTTGGCTCGGGTGCCATTATAATATCCATCACTGCCCGACTCAACCAAGTAAGACCAGCTGGACTTTAAATGAAAGCACAATCAGTGTATGATTCCAAAATAGGGAACCATACCAAGTACATCATAAAGATGATAAATTGCCCATAAAGAGCTCAACAAACAAGTGTGTTAAACACATTTCTCAAACAAAGGATTTCAAAGTAGGAAACCCCACAAAAGCATCATAAGGATGTACAACACCAAAAGGAACCCAAACGGTAACACTTTTCAAACTCGATCACAACGGACCATTCCTACTACTTTGGTGTTCCACAAAAACCATCTAGGTACCCTAGGATATCACCTAATACCTAGACCAATATTTAACCATAAATCAATTAAGTTAGAACAGTTCAATTCCTCCAGTCACCTGGGCGGTCGCCCACAACCAGCTGTGCGGTCGCCCAAAACACAACTCTCAAGCCCTAAAACATTCCAGATGGTGTGGGCGATCGCATGCCCCAATTTGGGCGGTCACCCAGACCCTGAAACCGACGAATTTTATTCTTTTCCTTTTATTTCTAAATTCACCGACCCAAAAGTACTATCACAATTTTTATCTAAATCTATTTCACCGTCTCAAAAGTACTATCACAACTTTCACACTAAATCTATTTCACCGTCTCAAAAGTACTATCACAACTTTCACACTAAATCTATTTCACCGTCTCAAAAGTACTATTACAATTTCCCCCAAATATTTATTTAAGCCAATTAACTTAGTTTAAAATGTGCATAATATCACATAATACCAAAATGTATAATTAACCTCCATACTACCCATTAAGCAATAATTTCCAGAAAAAGTATTATATATAATATGTATGAACATTTTTAATATAAAAGGGGGAATAGTAACTTACCTACTACGGGGAAAGTATAGATGAAAATATTTTCTATTTGGCTAGAAACAATCTATTCAATGCCTTGAACATTTTGGTGAAGTCGGATTTTAGAACGAAGGATTAATTGATAAGAAGAAAAATCAAATTGAGAAAGAAACTTTACCTTCTTCTTGAGCTGGGAGAGAAATGGGGAAAGCTACTATGTGCTTGTGTGTGTGTGTGTGTGGCGCAGAAAGGGAGAGTGAGGGGATAAGAGTGAGTTTTATAATTTCAAGTTTCACCTAGGCCCCTCCAAGTTTAACTAATTACATTCAACCCCAAGGTTTCAACTTTAACACTTAACCCCTTATCATTATTTTTATATTTTTAATTAACTTCCAATAAATATTTTATATCAACTACTATAACTTCTAATAATGCTAATTAATTATTTTGCAACTCAAATACTTTTATTAAATATTTTAATAGATCAAGAAAGTGTTTTTAAAATAATCACACTAACAGAAATTAAATTATAAAATAACATTCTGCGTAAAATTTATATGAAATTGAGACCGGCCGTCACACTCTCTCCCTCTTAAAAGAAATTCGTCGTCGAATTTACTAACCAAAATTATAACACGTAGTCATATCGAGGCTACATATATATCGATTCTTATATAGCAAGTAATAACCACAATCAAGGTCCTATAAAATATTTCAGGCATAGTCCCCATATATCACACTTAAATCCCAATTCAAATTTCCATTAATTTTGTTTCAAATAAACCAACACATATGAAACACACAAATATCACACGTATACCCATATTAAACATTATATGCCAACAGAACAATAGATAGAAATACAAATTTCTTCCTAACAAATTTCTCAATATCAACTAGTCAAAATAATTTAAATTTAATTATTTGTTTTCTCACTTTTCATACTCATGTTAAATAATAATTTAATGTCATTTTCATTTAGCCACACCAACACATATACTTACAAATGGAAATTCAAAAGCAGTAATAGTGCACACACAACGAAAATATATTCTTACCGAAGTTATCAAACAACTGCGGGTATTTTTCGCGCATTTCATGCTCTGCTTCCCCATATATCCTCCTCAATGCCATGATTTCTCCATAAAACTTTCACAAGAAGTACTCGTACTCAAAACGTGTTATTTAGAATCAAGTATCCATACAAGCTATTACTCATTCACTAAGTAATACCAACATGAAATAGTCCCACACTCACACGAGGCTCATATATAAATTACTCTATAAGTTAACTTCTCAATCCTTTCAGAATTCCATATATCCCAACATATTAACGAGTAAGAAATCCACTCCTATGGTGTTAAAGATACATCTCAATACTCAGCCAATAACTGTTATTATAATCAAATTCCGCTAAATAGCTCTTACAGCAGCTGCAAAGAAATCAACTCCACATGCGCAACATATAATCAATAATCTCCATCAACCTCTTGTATTACCCATTTCCAAGCTTAACATTCAATTGACTACTCAAACACTCTGCTTAGCTAGCTAAAATCAAGATGTAAAACAGTGATCCCTGTCATATATTATATCCATAGGTATTCCATGTAATCATACTACTGTCTCAACAAGTAGGGAAAGAAATAGAAGTAACAATTATAACACCAAAACACGTAAAGATAAGCAGATTTGGTTAGTAAATCCACTAAAACTAAACGTCATCGAGCCTCATCTATTAAAGGGTAATCCTTCAACAACATCCATCACAGTATGTTCATATCCAGCCATGAATCTCAAAGGATTGTAACGAATCAGCTGATCACTGATGCTCTGCTTCCAAATATTCACAACTCAAGGATTTAGTTACTTACTTAAAAATTTCCCATTTCAGATTAATCAAATAAAATTCTTCAAATTCATCTCAATACAGTACCTTTACTTGGATTCATAATTAAATTAGTCTTGGGAATCTCTTCAAATACCTGCAGTTGACTTCCACTAGGTTCTAAATACATACTTGTCTATGAAAGGTTAACATTCCCTCACGAGTAGGAAACATCCTGTTGTCTATCATCGTTCATTCCACTAGTAATTTTCTATAGTTGAAATCATTCATTAGAGCTTCCCTCATATGCTGGAGTAGACACTTAAAGCTTTCTCAATCGCAAAATTTACCATTCCTGATTCATAAAGGATCTAGTATGTCAAAACCTCTAACATTCCCATTCCGTCAATCCAAAAGAAAATACAAGTCTTTGTGAATCCGCTAACACATTTGCCTTTCCGAATGATATACCATAGCACTCTACTTACCTTGTTTCATATGTCACTCTCTTTAAGAAATCAAATACTTCAACTCTTATGATTTATAAACACTTCAAATATAGCTCCATAAAGGTCATCCACTAATGCAATGCCTGTATAATCGCAATTAATTCAAGTCATGGTCAAATTATTCTATTCATAAGGATTCAATCTCCTCGCAGCATGTGCAAAGACTTTACCATTCTAAATCAACATCACAATCTCTCTTTTGGAGGTATTACTTTGAATAATGAATTCATTAGATCCACTATAATAATAAAACTCGACATATCCACTAGGAACAGGAATACGGATCATCTCCTCTAGGTCACTGTAATATTAGTCAAATCCACTAGGCAATATCAATTCTGAAGTTGTTGTCATCCATCAGTTCAATATTTGAAAATTGGCTTCACATTTATCATTCCATCGAAAAGGTGTAGCTTTCTATGTCAAATAGTTCACAATATAGCTACCCTAGAGAGTCCTTAATGAATTTTGACAAAGTCAAGAAAATCCCAAGAATATACGTACCTCTTTTTACCAGTGCATCCACTTTTGAAATGTCAATAACTATGCCTGAACTGAGACAATTCCAAAATGATATATCCTCTAACAAGAAGACACACTATGGCTGATGAATCCTCGATCAAGTAATTCCTCAAGTTGAATCTTTAACTCTATTAAGTCTACCGATAACATATACACACTATTTTATATATCCGTGCTGTACCCAGTAACAACTCAACACATATATCAAGTTCCCCGTCAAGAGGCATGTTGTACTCAGTAGAGAAGATAACTCAGAACTCACAAATAAATGATATATCCTCAAATTTTAGTATAGATGCACCCTTGTCAACCGTAAAAAGTAAACACCTGGCCCAACCTTGTGGTAACATTTCCTGCCTTTCAATGCATAAATAACATGAATGCCACACATATATCTATCATGCTTAATTAAGAAAATAAAGCACATGGTATATAAAACTTCACTACCTTTTGATGGAAATCAACAAATTCATAATAAATATAAATCTAGTTCATGTCAAGTATAATGTCAACATTCCCCCAGGTAACACGACAAAATCAACATATACGATGATTTCCCAACTTATATCAAGTTTCTTATCAACACAAATCTCATTCATGTATTTTTATTTTATTTTTTTTTCATCTAAAAGTATACCTTTAGCACATAAGGCAAAGTGTCAGGAGGAACGTAGAAATATGACACAAAATAAGATCTAAGTAAGGATGAGATAAGCTTAAACGTATAAGAAATCGCACTCTCGGCTTTCTTAAACTATCCACCCCAACATAGACTAACTCTATAAACACCAGTCCCATGCCTGGTATCACCTCAAATAAGCAAATACTCGACGTCGATAGCACACTCATTAACCAACCCACCAAGCCTATGAATCCTATCCAGACTGATAGTTAACCTAAGCTCTGATACCAACTGTCGCGCCCCGAGTCCCGAGGCCCTATTTGGTACCTCGAACCAGGTGCGTGAACCCTGAAATAAAACGGACATGACGTTTGCTAAAATTATCATTATTCATAAACCTGAATAATACACGAGCTACACTTGCTCGACAACGGAATACTAAAAATGACCATAGGCTGACCGCCATTACTATTGAACAACCAAACCAACTATAGTTGTGAAAAACTCTAGACACGCCTGGCAACAAAGGACGGGGTTTATCAAAATTCTGTGAATCCTGAGGATCATTCCTCGCTTGGCACCGTAGTTTATCAAAATTCTGCGAGTCCTGAAGATCATTCCTCGCTTGGCACCATAGCCTATCAAAATTCTGCGAGCTTGAGGATCATTCCTCGCTTGGCACCGTATTTTATCAAAATTTTGCGAATCCCGAGGATCATTCCTCGCTTGGCACCGTAGTTTACTAAATTTTTGCGAATCCTGAGGATCATTCCTCGCTTGGTACCGTAGTTCGTCAAAGAAATTATGCAATTACGTGCGCTCCAATGGGAAGTTAGAATTCATCCCTAATTCTGTTGTCGATTCTTAAACTTCTTGTCGTACCGTGCGTATGGCCTTCCTTCCTTTCCCAAGTAGAGTCCTCGACTTTATTGCTAGACGATGTCTTGTTTCTTTCTCCCTAGTTTCTGAACTACGACCGGCTTGATTCCATTTGGATACGTAGGTAGCCTGACATAGGTTCAGCTGCTCAACCAACCTGGTCACATTCTTTCTCACTCTCTCCCTCGATTTGGAACTCATGTTTCAGATCGGTTCCTTTCTTAATCGACGACCCTCCATGCCTTGAAAGAAATGTCGCCGAGGGGCTACTGTTAGTACCCAACCTGAAAATGAGTTATTAGGAATTCTAGAACTCACAGGGACCTCCCAGGTATTTACGAGCTGCGCAGGACTTATCCGGAATTTCCCGAAAAGCCCAGATAAGAAGATGTTCTCGACTGATTGAATGAGGGATCGAAGATAGATGTTATCTAGGAGTTCTCAGGAGTCCAGATTGATCAGAACCTCGGGAATCGAGCCAATCCAATTGGATCGGCCGGGCGGCCACTTCCTCCAGGTCAACTTTTCCTATAAATAGGTGACCTCAGTTCATAATTTCAACAACAATTCTCTCCCCCGAGTTCCACAGCCAAAACTGACGGCAGAACTCTCTCTCTCTAAGCCTTTCTAGCAATCCCGAAGGTCCGGCGAATCCGCGCAAGAGATTCGACTTCGTTCTTGTCAAAATTGGTGAGATTTCTACATGTTTTCTTAGTTTAGATCTGATTTATGCTAGTTTCATCATGTTTATACATCTATATTCATATGATTCATAACGTGTTCTTCATGTTCTTACTAGAATTCATAATATGCTCTGTATTTAGGGTAACGATCTTCATGCTTATGTGTTATTTCATACATGTTTCATGATATTCTTATTACTATGTTAGATTGAACATGCTAGATCTAATGTTTTAATCCCTACTTATAATGCATAGCCGATGATGATCAACGAGATCTAGGAACTACTTCTAAACCCTAAACTTTAGGTAATTACTCCCATGATCAGTAATTCTCCAAGGATGCATATGAGGACTACACATTAATCTTATCAATGGTATAATCATTATTCTAGGATGTGATCATCTTACATGATTCTTTCTCCTCCCCCTTCATTATGCATGATCCCGCTTCTTCTCCCTATTCCGATTATGTGCGAACTACGCTGACCTGAGCTTCTCAAGTGAGAGGAACGTAGGCAATCTTCGGATCCGGTCTCAATCACTAACACACTACTAACACATTCATCATGATAGAAAGTCCGACTGCTCGGGCGATAGGAGTGATAACTTGATATTCTTCTCTTGTCGTAACTTGACCCCCGAACCCTCTCTGTTAGTTTTTCTCAATGTTTTAGCTCGATAAAAACAACGTGGCGACTCTTAATAAGTTAAATTCCAACTTGAATATCCTAATCCCATAGAAAAGATAAATAAAGATAAATAAAAGAAAGACTTCCTGTGCGTCGCCCGCATTTACGGAAAGGGGTATTCACAGGTGGCGACTGAGATGTCGGAGACGGTGGCCTGAGATAGTGGAGATGGTTGCGGCTGCGCTTTTTTTTTTTTTTTTTTTTTTAACCATGTGTTAACGAACCATAATGATTTTGTGGAAAGATAGTCATGCGAGGTCAGTTACTAACTTTCATTTCATTAGCTAGTTTTTAGATGGCATGAGTACATTTGAAATAGTGTAAAAGTTTAATGATGACATTTGAGAAAAATATATTTAGCAATGACATTTGAAATTGGTCAAAAGTTCAGTGATCAAATTATGGGTTTTGCCTAACACGTAAAGGAGCATAAGAACCACAATTCCAATTCCAATCCCAATTTGAAACCCAAAAACCAAATTCCAGAGCTTAAGAAACTTCTAGTTTACTCTTCAACCAATGATCCTTCTTAAAGTATGAATCAATTGAGAATTATGTTCCATTGTTTATCAATATGATACAACATATTTACTGCATAAGAATTATTTGAAATGTATTTACTTTCAATCATGGTATACTTTTTTTTTTCTCTCGAGAATATCATGGTATACTTATAAGCTTATTATATTGTGATTGAGTTTTGTAAAAAATAACAATCATTGTCAAAATTTTGGGTAAAACGCGTTTTACAGAACTTTCAGATAAAACGTGTTTTAAAAAAAGTGCGGTGACATTTTTGTAAATATGTGGAACTTTTTTTAAAAAACGTGCGGTGGCATTTTTGTAAATAATCGAAACTTTCCAAACGGTTCTGAATTTCAATATAAAGCCTTCTGGTTATGATTTTTAAGCACATTTGAAGGTCATGACCAAGAAACCTTCTGGATATCAACTTCAAAACATTCTGGACATCAATAATATTAAAACATTATGGATATGATTTGAAGCACATTTGTACAAGGTCATGGCCAACAAACCTACTGGATATTAAGATCAAGAGGTTTTGGATATTGATAATAAAGTTGTCGGAATATGTTTTTTTATTGTTAGTGAGAAAAAAAATGAAAAAATAAAAATTAAATTGGATTTTTTTTATTGCAAGTGGGAGTGTATTTTAGTGTCAGTTCTAGTGCTTTTGATAGTCAATTGTAGTGTTTTTGATAGCCAGTAAGCATTTTGAAAGAACCTTTTAAAGCTGATGACCGAAATCTTGAGACTGATAGCCAGAATCCTGAGACTCATAGCCAGAACATTTGAAACGAAAATCCAGTTGGTTTTTTTCAAATGAAATATAGAGACCTACAAAAGTCATAATGCTTCGCTCTCTGATCTGAGTTTAAAAACCTCAAGAAACGTCATTTAGGCTCTCAAACGGGCCTTTGAAGATTTTATAAGTGCCTAGTAGTAATGTTTAGGATATCTAGTTGCTTTGTAACAAAGGTGCAGTTCGTGTGTTAAAGAGCGTCAGATAGTGTTGAAAAGTTTTAATTATTTACAATAATACCACCACGCATTTTTTGAAATAGTCTCAATTATTTACAAAAACATTATCACACATTTTAAAATACGTTTTTCCTACTCATTAGAAAAAACGTGTTTTACAAGAGAACAACCCATAATCACTAGGGATCCTTATTTAACTTCACTCGGATCATCGAAATATTAGGGACAACCCTGATATATAACAAATAGACTCATAGTAGAAACAGGGCAGCTTAGCTGTTGGGCTTTGTGAAGGGCTGCCTGTGCTCATGTCTTTTGTATACATCATATAATCAATTGGGTTTGATTATTTATTTATCAAAACATATTTAATATGATTAATTGTGAGTTAAATTTCCCCTTTTTGATAAATAAATAAAGGTTTTTGATTATGTACCTGCAAGTGTAAGTGCTAAGGGAATAGAAAACCAATGAAGAGAAATTCTTCTTGATAATATTTCTTGGCAAACAAACTGTTAATATAAATTAAAAAGTACTATATGAAATAAAAAATTGTTGTGAACAGCTATTCAAAACTAAGAGAACAAACCAACTGATTTTAATCCTAGCTAGGCAATTTTACTTTTCTCCACTGCTTTTAGCTCTTGAAGAAGTTGAGCTTTTCTCACTGGTTCATTTCTTCTATAGAACCATTCATTGTTCCAGTCAAGACCCATCATGTTGTTGTACTGGAAATATTGGTCTTGTCTGGCTAGCAACTGATCTTTAGTGAGAACTGGTTGATTGAAGAGGAGCCTTGGACCAATCCAAGCTTGCAGTTGCTGAGGAGATATGGTTTCATCAGCAACCTTAATTGAAGTGTCAATTAAGTAGAAGGGGTTCTAGGAACTTGCCTTATCAATTCTTGTAACTCTTGTAGAAGAGAATATTATAGTGAATTGATCTCACTGTTCTTCAAAAGTGGGGGTTGATGTAAGAGAAGGGTTTTGCCTCTGAACCACTTTAAAATACTGTGTACACTCTTGTCCATACACTTACACACACACTACACTTTGTCCTTTCATTTCTTTACTTTTTTATATTTCGCTGCATAATTCATTTATTTATTATTTCTCAACAGCTAACCCAAAGTGTTAGCTGTCCAAGTTTTAATCTATCTGTTTATTAAGTTAACAGGGCCTTTCAGTTTGTCTGAAAGAACTTTGAGCAGTAATTAAAGGTTGATCAATTTATCCTAATGAAAATATAAAACTTGTTATTCGTACACCAATATAAATACTATCGATAATAAGTTTTAACTTTTCTTTAACATGATTAAATTAAACTTTAATTACTGCTCAAAGTTCCTTCTTCAAACAGAAAAAAAAACTAAGAACCTTAAACTGGGACGGAGGGAGTAATAACTTTAGACATTCATTAATAAAATAGTCATATTTTTTTTTCAAAAAGAAAAAAAAACACAAATAGGAATATGAAGAAATCTTACCTTAGAAATGCTCTGTCAAGTTGAGGCCTCATTTTATCATTTTGCCTTATAGGTACTAGATCTCTTTAACTCAATCGTCCCACAACTGTTTATTTATTGTTTGTCATTTCCATCAAGTTGATATTTTTATTTGAATCTTTTTATATATATATATTTATTTTTTCAACATCAAGAGGGTGATAAACTTATTGATTATATCGAGCCGCTTGAATAAAACTTTCTAAGAAAAATGATTGCCCCGTACTGGTGTGATTAAGAGTATCGACAATTTCCTCTAAATTTAAAACGATACCCGTAGCCGCTCCAATCAGGGGCGAACTCAGACATGTGCCTGCCATTGCCCAGACAATGTTTTTTTTTTTTTTTTTTTTTTTGCAAAACGAAGTCGTTTTGACTATTTTATATTTTAAAAAAATAAAAACAAAATTCACTCATCCGGCGTCGTTTAGAAGAACAAACACATAAACATAGCAGGGGCGGACATTACAGACGCAAAACGTAGCCCGCAGCCCCTGTGTCGCTCTCGCCTTTCTCCGTCTCTCGCCCAAATTCTGACGCCCACAGCCACCGCGCCCACCGTCGAGTGCCACCATCGCCGGAATGGATGGAAATACTCCCCCTACGCAGCCCCCTCAAGAAAACAAAAAGAGATCGTCAAATCAAAGGTAAACCTTAAAATCTAAATTTGATTTATTTTCCCTAATTTGTTCTTCTTTCCGTCCCAATTTCTAACACTTCAAATATTTGGACTGTATATTAGGAGCAAAAATTAGTATGAGCTAAAAAAATTGCGGCCTGCCTTTATTTCTAGAAAGGAGGGCACAAATGCTTTGTTTATATTAGTTTTTATGGGGATTAGGCAGTTGTCATGAAACTTAGTTCTAGTTCTGTGAAAGCTACTTGATGTTTGAAAACTTTTACTATTTGCAAGCTGAAAATGCTAAGGCAGAATGTGGTGTTATATGCGTTTAAGGTTTTGTTGAGAGACAACTAGAGGACAATGATTATGTCTGGACAAGACATGTGAATTTGCTTAGAAGTCTAACATGATTGGTTATTATATTGAAGCCATTAGATTTGAAACCCAGGAGTGAGCATGCTTTGTTATTCCTAGTTTACATCTCTTCCCTGGCTTTTAAGATGGGCATTAATCATTTGCGCAATTTTCTCTTATTGTTGACGTTTTTGCAAGTGAAGTTCTAATAGTACAAGTTTTGGTACTTTGATTGATCAGCGGTGCTTAATGAACACGGTTACTCCATAATGATACAGGTAGGACCGGTCTGTTCAATGTCGGTTTGCGAGAAATGAAATAATAAGCTAGGATAATATCCTCAAAGGTCATTCATTTTCTTTGTTTGAGTGAGGTCCTCCCTTTTGTTTAATTGGAGATAGAAATTTAGGTAGCGTTATGTTGGCTACACTGTAGATAACCTGATGGTTGTCTCCGAAGTTTCTAGGTATATATTCACGCAGGTTGGTTTTTGGAAGTAGCCCTCGTTGCAGTGCTGGAGTTCGTTGGTTTAAATTTTATTGACCCAACATAAGCAATTGAGATAATGAGTTTTTTTCTTCAACATAAGCAATTGAGAGAATGAGACTTACCATGCGGTTTACAAGCTTGTGAAGCTTGCTTTGCTTTTGCCGGTAGCAACCGCAAGTGTTGAGCGGGTCTTTTCAGCTATGAAGCATGTAAGGTCTAAGATGGGGTATGAATGGTTAAATGACCGTTTGGTAACTTTTGTAGAAAGAGATGTATTCATGACTATTAGTGATGATGAGATTTTAACTTATTTTCAAAAGATGAATCCTATGAAACATCAATTGTAAATTGCGTTTATTTTATATAATATTGACATATTGAAAGCCTATTATATTTATATTTGTAAACGTGTTGAATTTTTAGTTTCGCGTCCTTTTTTATTTTTGGGAAAGAATAGGCAACACCAAACTTTCTGGTGTAGATCCGCCACTGACACTAATAGAGGGCAATAATTTCTTCAGACTACTCGATCTAAAGCGATATGTTCCAACTCTCTTTGTTGTTTATTATTTACTGTTTTGGCCTAATCCAAGGACCGTTTATCTTACCAGGGGTCTGATAAATATCACACCGTTCCTCCTCTGTCCATGGCTAAACATAATTAGATTTGATTTCCTTTTTCTAGTTTCAATCCCTTCCTTATTTATCATTTATTGCGCATATCTTTAAGTTTGCCAATATGATCTCATGTATCTTTAGCAAGATCACAACACATTTGTGTTATAAATAGCGCTCTTGTGAATAAAGACATTATCTTTGTCAATCCTGCTTAGCTTTTTAGGCATAGCTTGCTCAGTTAATTGGGGCAACTAGCTCAGGTGGTCCTTTTCAGTTGCTTGGCTTTTTCTAAGATCTCTCAATTTGTTGTTGTAGAGTCAACTGGACCCAAATTCTTCTTCATCATCTCCATTAATCAGCACTGGTTCGGACATGGAGTTGCTTGTATTCTGATCCTCAACTCATCCTTCAGGAAGTTGGAGTGGCTTCATCATCACATGAAATCTCCTTCGGACTAGATTGCTATCAGCAAGTCTCTAATGCTCTTTCCCCACTTACTGTGGTTTGTTCATTACTATTAACAGGCAATGAAGAAGTTTGGGAGGAGGATTTAGTTGACTCACTGGAATTGGAGGAGGTTGAGGATGAGGGTGGTTCATCATTCTTGTTCTTCTTGCCTTTGCCTTTTTCAGATATGGATTTTCTTCTTGGAATGATCTTGGCTGTTCCTCTAGTGGCCATTCTTATGGATGGAGCTTCATCAGGTCCAGGCTTAGATGTTGAGGCCTTCTTGCTTGTCTTAGCTGTTGAGGGTTTGACTTTGGAGGACTTAGCTGTTCCCTCTTTAGAACCTTTGAGAGGGATTGTCTTTTTGTCAAATTTCTTAGAGATACTGAGTGGAACAAGTGCAAGCCACCTGGTGTTGAGAATGGCTGGGAGGTCTCTGAGCTTCTTTGCTAGAATCCCACTCATGAATCTGAACAAATTTGGCTTAGTGGATCTCACATAAGGTTTGTGGAGAGATGGGCAAGTGGCAAGATTGAAATTTTCAAGCATTACAGTGCACTAATTCACTTTTCTTCTAATCAGACCAAGGGCAATCTTCCATTCTGAAGAGCTTAGCTGGTCCAAGGAAGATTGTTTTCCACACATTCCTTTGATAACCACATCACTGAGAGCTGAATTGTTGATGGACAAGTTCTTCTTCAAGATTGATTTGTTCTTTACAGAATCATAATCAATGTCTTCTTGATTAGTGAATTGCTTGTAGAGAATACTAAAAGTAGCATCCAAGTCTTTGCTCCAAATGTTGGATAGAAGGCTTCTGTGATTTGAGATGGCATAAGTTGTATGCACATCCTCGGGTTTGATGATCATGGTGACATTTTGGAAAACACATCGAATAGAGCTATCTCTTAGCCTAGTGCCAATTTTATATACCTCCAAACAGGCATTTTCAAGAATTGGGTTTTGAGCAGTCAACATGTTGAGAAGGCCATTGCTTTCTAGAATTTCTTTGACATAGGATCCTGCTTCACTTTCAAAGAAATCATTTTCAATGTAATATCCATGAGATTCTTCATGAAGAGCCATTGATTTTGAAGAAATGGGCGAAGAAAAAACAGAGGATTAGGGTTTGAAAAACAGAGTGTTCGATAAATTGAGAATTTTCGAAGGGGATTTACTGAGGATTTCTTATAAATGGTGAGGAATAATAGAAGGATCGTGGTGAGGAAGGTGGGGACAACGGTTATATTTTAGGAGAGAGAGGCGACGTGGGGATTTAAAGGTAGCCGTTAAGGTGATATGACAGTTATCCTCTTTTACTGTTTAAGTGAACAGTAAATAGAATAGAATTAAATGGTATGTCATTTATTTCCAGAAATAGTGGGAGGCTATTTAAGGAAAGTAAGGTGCTAAATATAACATAACACACTACAAAATTAATTTTGACCATCACTTCTCAAAATTGCCACACTTTTGTACCAATAGTACAGATTTGGTGGTCAAGTTAGTCGATATTTTGGACATAAATTTTGCTCAACAGCTAAGTCTATGGTCATACCCTATTAAGGACCAACATAAATTCCTTGTGTATAAAAGGCATATGCACTTAGCTGTTTAATCCATACTAAGTTTTCTCTTTGGTCTTAGCAGTAGACTACATACTCAGTTTATTTTCAAAGAAAATAGGGAGACTTTCTTCTAAGTTCAATCCCAAAAGGATGGCTCAAACTGTTAAGACATTGATCTTTACAGTTCCAACTGGTGAGGAGACAGATAGAGAGAGATTTAAAAGAGAGTATAGGTCATATACCATACAGAGTGATCATTAGTTGTATGAGGAAGTTGAACAGCTTCCTTTTGATCACCCTTTGAAGTATAGAGAGGTAAACGAGAGAGAGAACAGAAAAAGAGATTGGGAGTGTGAAAAGGAAGCAATAGAGAATTTAGAGAGGGAGAGATTGGCTCAACTTAGAATAGTTTAGGGAAAGGGAAAAGAGAAATAGGTAGAGGAGAAGGGTAGTATAAAGTTGTTTGGTCAGAATATGAGAGTAGGGGAAGGAGAGAGCAGCAAAGCAAATGCTGCACAAACAGAAGTCCAAAGGGTCCATTCCCTTGGGGACTTAATGAGGAAGGGAGGGTTGAAGGTACATGAGAAAGACATTGGAAGGAAAGCTGTTGAGGGAAACCAGATTTTTAGGCCATTTACATTGAGGGAGCTAATGAGTCAGGAGGATAGGTTAGCTGTTCAGGCCAAAAAGGTGCCTGTTGTTGAACAACCAAGGGTTTATGCCCCAGTGACAAGGGATTCTTTGTCCATTAGCATGGTAGTGCTAGAGGGAGGGGGTGACAATTTCCATGGGGTCCAGCAGTCTCCATCAACTACTCACACTCAACTGTTTAGGCAGTATTTGAGGCGTTGTAGTCCTGTTCAAGTCAAGTCAAGGAAGAGGATAATGGAGGTCCTTCTTCCCATATGGCAATGATAGCTGCTGAGAGTATGGAGACCTCAGGAACCTTTAGCTTTGTATCTCCCTTGGATGATTTCCCACCCTATGATGCTGTGGAGGAGTGGTGGCCAAGAACCATGGATCCACCTCTTCAGCATTCAGTTTTTTTTTCATTGATCCTATTATGGAGAAGCATCTAGTATGGTTGGAAAGATATTTGGAGGCAAGTTAGTCCACACCAGCTAGGGCATATGAGGGAGGAGACATGTAGGACAAGGGGTCTGGAGTTTGTTGGAAACAGATCTTGTAAGAAGGAAGATGTTTTTGAACAGCTAAGTTAGTTAGTTAGCTGTTGGGGAAAGTTTTTGTAATTTTTGTTTTTGGAGAGGAATTGTGAGGAGGGAAGGCTACCAAGTTCCACAGGGGTAGTGGTATTTAAGTAGAAGTATTAAGTTATATGATGTAAACAGGCTATCATATAATTTTCCTTGAATAGAGATCTGTTTAGGTTAGCTGTTGGGAAAGTGTACAACAGCTAACCATGTCTTTATACTTTTTAAAGTTTATGAAATGAATTTTTTCAGTTAATCCCTTTTACTTAGGCAAGTTAATCATTCCTAACATTGCTCTCAAAAGTTCAAACCTTTTTTCATCCATAGCTTTAGTTAGTATGTCAGAGACATTGTCCTCAGTACCAACTTTGGATAAATTAATATTTCCCTTTTCAACATGATCTCTAATGAAGTGATGTTTGACTTCAGTGTGTTTGGTTTTAGAGTGTTGAACAGGATTCTCAGTTATAGTTATTGTACTTGAATTATCACAAAATATGGGAATATTAGTGATATTTATACCAAAGTCTTGAAGTTGACTTTTAAGTACAATATTTGGGAACATCAGAGACCAGCTGCAATATACTTAGCCTCAGCTATTGAGGTTGCGACTGATGTTTGCTTTTTGCTAGACCAAGATACAATTCTTGATCCAATGAATTGACATCCACCACTTGTTGATTTTCTGTCCAGATTGCATCCAGCATAATCTGAGTCAGTAAAGCCAATTAGTGAGAATGGAGATTCATTAGGATACCACAAGCCATAATCAGGAGTTCCTTTTAGATATCTCAAAATCATCTTAACAGCAACAAGATGAGATTTTTTAGGATTGGCTTGAAATCTTGCACAGAGACATACACTGAACATGATGTCTGGTCTTGAGGCAGTAACATATAGGAGAGATCCTATATAGCTTCTGTAAAGTGTTTGATCAACACTTTGACCATCAGTGTCAGCATGAAGTTTTGTTGTGGTAGACAGAGGTGTCTTAGCTGTTGAGGCATTCTTCATATCAAACTTCTTTATCATGTATCTGGTGTACATAGCTTGGTTAATGAAGATTCCATCCTTCATTTGTTTGACTTGAAGACTTAGAAAGTAGGTGAGTTCTCCAATCATACTTATTTCAAACTGTTTTTGCATAAGATCCCCAAATTCTTTGCAAAGGTCCTCATTTGATGATCCAAAAATAATGTCATCAACATAAACCTGAATGAGTAAGGTGTCATCTCCATACTTTTTGATGAACAGAGTGTTTTCAATATGACCTTTGGTAAATCCTTTATTGAGAAGGAATTTAGACAAAGTGTCATACCAAGCTCTAGGAGCTTGTTTCAGGCCATACAAGGCTTTATCCAACTTTTTTCCTTGGCTGGGAACTTGGGGTGTTCAAATCCAGGAGGTTGAGCTACAAACACTTGTTAATTAAGTACTCCATTCAGGAATGCACTCTTGACATCCATTTGGAATACTTTCATCTTCTTGAAAGATGCAAAGGCTAGGAATAGTCTTATGGCTTCAAGTCTTGCTACAGGGGCAAAAGTTTCATCATAGTCTATTCCTTCTTCTTGTCTGTATCCCTGAGCAACAAGTCTTGCTTTGTTTCTCACTACAGTACCATCTTCACTCATTTTATTTCTAAATACCCATCTGGTGCCTATGACAGTTTAATTTCTGGGTTTTGGAACAAGTTTCCATACTTTATTCCTTTCAAACTGTTCAAGTTCTTCTTCCATAGCTTCTATCCAGTCTGCATCTTGAAGAGCTTAATGGATTTTCTTGGGTTCCATTTGAGAAATAAATGCACTCATAAAGATATCATAGTGAGGAATGCCTTTAGGAATGGTTTCTTTTTGGATAGGAATGTTAATGACAATGTTCTCATCATTGACAATGGGGATTGGAGTGGTGATTTGAGAAGGGAGTATTTGACAGCTAACAGTTTCATCTTGGCTATTGAGAAGAGGAAAGCTGTTGGGAAAGGGAAAGCTGTTGGGAAGAGGAAAGCTGTTGGGAGTATCCTTGGGCAGAACATAGGGAAGAATGGTGTTGTTTTCATTTGATGGAGAGGGATTATTGATTGTTGGAGATGGTTCTGGAAGATTGTCAGAATTTCCAATACTTTCATCAAAATCACACAAGTCAGTGTTGCTTTGATCATTGTTTTCATCAAAGTCAACATGAATTGATTCTTCTACAACTAGTCTTCTCTTGTTGTAAACTCTGTAGGCTTTTCTAGAGTTGGAGTAACCAAGAAAGATTCCTTCATCACTTTTGGAATCAAACTTATCAAGGTTGTTTTTCCCATTGTTGTGAATGTAGCATTTGCTCCCAAATCCATGAAAGTAGGATATGGTTGGAATCTTTCCATTCCACAACTCATATGGGGTTTTCATATGATACTTGTTGATGAGTGTTTTGTTCTGTACATACACAGTAGTAGTCACAGCTTCACCCCAAAAGTACTTAGGGAGATTATGTTCTGACAGCATTGCTCTTGCTGCTTCACATATGGTTCTGTTCTTTCTTTCAGCAACTCCATTCTGTTAAGGAGTTCTTGGGTCTAAAAAGTTATAATCTATCCCTTTTTGATTGCAATAGATGTCAACTCCAGCGTTCTCAAATTCAGTTCCAAGATCAGATCTTATCCTTTTGATAGACAAGCCTTTAAAGTTCTGAACTTTGTTGAACAGATGAGTGAGATTATGAAGAGTATCACTTTTGGATTCAAGAAGAATGATCCAAGTGAATCTTGTGAAGTCATCAACAACTACAAGGGAGTATCTCTTTCCACCTAAAGATCTGGTTCTAATGGGACCAAATAAGTCCATATGAAGGAGATCAAGAGGCTTGGTTGTGTCCAGTCTGGTTTTAGCAGAAAAGGATGTCTTCTTTTGTTTTCCACACTGACAGGCTCTGCATAACTTATCCTTCTTGAAAGGTATTTTAGGAAGACCTTTGACAAGATTAGATATGGATAATTTAAAAATGGTTTTTAGGTTTAGGTGGGCAAGTATTTTATGCCACAGCCAAGACATATCAGATTGGCTGTAGGACAAGAGGCAATGTGCAAAGGTGGATTGGACAACTTCAAGGTGGAGGCAGTAGAGGTTCTTCTTTCTAACCCCTGTTAGAATAACCTTGTTGTTCTTGTCTTTGACCTGGCATTGGTCCTTGGTGCATATAACATGATAACCTTTATCACAAATTTGGCTGATGCTTATTAAATTGTACTTGAGGCCTTCAACATAAGATACATCTATAAAGATGATCTCCTTGGTCACTTGGTTCCCTGAACCTTTGACTCTTGCTTGAGAATTGTCACTAAAAGTAACATTGGGACCATTCTTTAGTGTTAGCTGTTGAAGCCATTCCTGGTTGTAAGTCATGTGTATGCTACATCCACTGTCTAAGTACCAGATTCCTTTATTGGATTCCTACAAAACAAAATTAAAAATTATGGTACCCTTTATTCTTTTTGGGTCCAAAGGATTAGACTTTCTTTGGTACCCTAGCCTTGCCACCTGATCTTCTTTTGAAGAACTGGTTAAGGGTGTTATAGTAGGACATGATTTGCATCATGTAGGGTGTCAATGTGAAGGGTTAAGAGGAGTTATATAGGTTTCCAGTATTGTATGGGCTTTGATTTCTGTATATTGGTTGATGAAAGTGAGATTGCTGTCTAGAGTTTTGTGATTGGTAAGATGATCTAGGAGAAGAATTTTGGGACTGATAAGCATGGCTTTTACCATTGGAATATTGCCAGTTTTGTCTAGGTTGCCTAGAGTGCCTCTGCTGTCTAGCCTGTCTTGGCTGTCCAGTTTGCCTTGGCTGTTCAGCTTGTCTTGGCTGTTCATCTTGTCTTGTCTTTCTAGGCTTCTGTTCTTGCTTCCTTTTCTGAGATTTAATATCATCAGTACTGATGGAAGCTTGAGAATCAGGAATTGTGGGAGAATCCACTTTTAATTTACTCTCTTTATTCCTCTGTTTATATACATCTTCTTTTGTTTGAATATGGTAAGATGATTTCTTGGTAGAGAATGTGTTGAGACTTTGTAAAATCATAGTTTCAACAGCTCTATCACCAGTAGGTGAGGTGTAGGTTTTGAGTGTGGGATTATTTGCTCCTATTCCAGATCTGTCCCCAGGATGTCTTTGATTAAAGTGATACATGGATAAAGCATTGCTTGATTTGTTCCAGGAGTCAATTTTGCTTTTTAAAGCATTGTTTTCTTCATTCAAATTACTCATTTCCTGTTTATCATCCTTTTGAGACTCAGAACAGTCAGTCTTAGTTGTTGAGCTAAGTAAGTCATTTTCAAGTTTTTGACATTTTTCTTCTAGATCCTTTTTGGTTGTTTCAAGGTTAGTGTTTAGGGATTTGAGATTTTCAATGGTTTTTTATTGCTCAAGGTTTTCTGTGATGAGGGCAGCAAAGCTAGAGTCTTGTTTCTTCTTTTGAATCAAAAGGGTGCAAACTAAATTTTTAAAACCTTCTATATTAAGAGAGTTAAAATTATGTACCTCTTTAAGTTCTTCAGCAGCAGCTAAGGCTTCTATGTCCTCTTCATTATCTGAGTCATCACATTCCTGTGCAACCAAACACAGTAATGCATCTTCTTCCTCACTATCTGAGTCTGATGAATCAAATTCTTCATCACTAAACCTAGAAGAGTCAGCAAGCATGACTTGTTCTTTATTTTTGTCATTCTTAGCCTTGACACAATTATAGCAATTTCACCTAGAATTATGAATGACTTCTTTAGAATAGTTCATTCTTTTTGAGTGTTCTCTTGGTTTCTTAGGTTCTTTGCAATCAGTAGCATAGTGATCTGGTTTACCACAGTTGTAACACTCAATGCTCTTTTTAACAACTTCTTGAGTTGAGTTGGATGGTGAAGGACTGTATCTTCTGTCAAAAGCTTTCTTTTGATGTTTCATGGCATTTCTGACAGCCATGGATATAAGACTTGGAATGTCTTCTTGAGAAATTGGTTTTGATTCTTGTTTAGGAGTTATATTCAGTTTTTGTAGGGTATTAATTACAAGAGTGTCAATGTCTTATTGGGAAAACTGTTTCTGGGTTTGCTCTTGAGCAACAAGGGCAAGGGTTTGAGATATGGTGGATGCTGGTTGAATTTTGATCATTCCTTCTAGTTCATATGCTTCAAGTTTACCAATGTATTGTTCTATGGTCATACTACTCCATTCAGCTCCTTCTCTAATGGGAAGGGCTACTTTCTCATACTCTTGAGGAAGATTAGAGTAGATCTTTAAGCATAGGTCAGATTGTTCAAAGGTTTTTCCATGGTCTGAAATGGCTCTTACAAGATCTTCAAATCTTGGTCTTGCAGCACTCACTTTCTCTCCAGGGTAGAATTTGAAGTTGTCTAACTGTCTTAACAAGTTATAAAGATTCCGGGTTCTAACACTGGTGTGTTTAGTGAACTTGGTGCTAATTAATTCCCATGCTGCTTTAGCACTTGGTACTTTAGCTATTTTTTGAGCTAGGGAGTCATTGACACTTTTTTGCAGAATATTTTTTACTTTTAAGTTTGCAGTCATAAGCTGTCTTTGAGCTTCCGTCCAGTTTTCAAGAGATTTGAGTTTGCTACCTCCTCCATTAACTTCAGCTTGAGTGTGAGGTTCAACTTTATTTTTAAGACATACCAGTTCCATATACTATTAGCATTTAGATAGATTTTAATTTTTGAGGAGTAAATCTCAAAAGATCCACAATCATCAATGTGTGGAATGTCCTTTTCATTGTTTCTTCTTGGTTGAGCCATGGTGGGTTGAATGAATCTTTCACAAGTTGTTAGACTTTGTGTGGTGAATCCAAGCTCTGATGCCAATTGAAAGGCCTGTTTAACTAAATGAACAGATTAATTAAAACTTGAACAACTAACTATTTGAGGTTAGCTGTTGAGAAATAAATAAATAGAAGAAATGTGCAGCGGAATATAAATGAATAAATAAATGAAAGGACAAAGTGTATGTGTGTGTTAGTGTAGAGACAAAAGTGTACACAGTATTTTAAAGTGGTTCAGAGGCAAAACTCTTCTCTTACATCCACCCCCACTGTTGGAACAGTGAGATCAATCCACTATAATATTCTCTTCAATAAGAGTTACAAGAATTGATAAGGCAATTTCCTTTGAACCCCCTCTACTTAATTGACACTTCAATTAAGGTTGCTTCTTTCAAAGCGAGAAAAAGAAAATAACAAAAATCACAAGTGTGTTTTACAAAAGAAAATAGCTTGGCTGTTAGCTGGCTTTAAGTGGGTTGTAACTGGGTGCAAAGAGGCACAATATTTGCAGGGGAATATACAAATATTTAAGACTGCAGAGTGAGAGAGCAGTGAGGCTACAAAGGTTTGTAAGGGTGTAAAAAGGTGGAGAGGGTCTTAAAGGGTCACTTGACAACATGCCAGTATACTCCTTTATATAAGGGAGGAGATAGAGCCATTGGGGGACAAGGGTACAGTAGTAGCCGTTTGGGGAACAAGGGTACAGAGAAGTAATGGTTCCCTTTGACTTTGACTGAATGTTTGTTGTTCCTTTGTGTAAAGGTTGTCAAGGGGTAGAGAAGGTGTATTCACACTTGAACAAGCTTCAATATGAGTTATTCCAATGACTGGTTATATTGGAATAATCATTCTTCAAGGATCTGATGACGTGGAGATAGCTGTTGAAGAAGATCAGTCTTAGCTGTTGAAACAGGGGAGCTTAGCTGTTGGGCTTGTAGGGTCTTAGCTGTTGAAGCTTGTTTGTATATATCATCTTGATAATTCATTTGAGGTAGAGGGAGTCTGTAATAGGTAGTTCTTCAGTTTGTTGGATGTATAGATGATAGGTGGATCATGTAATAACTAGACTGTTGGCTTGAGTGGAAACATGGCAGCTTAGCTGTTGGGCTTTGTGAAGGGCTGCCTGTGCTCATGTCTTTTGTATACATCATATAATCAGTTGGGTTTGATTATTTATTTATCAAAACATATTTACTATGATTAATTGTGAGTTAAACATAGTGAGGTACTAACAGTAATAGTGTTTTTCTAGATTCTTTTTTTTGAAAGAAAGTAACATTTGAAAAATAACAACATATATACATGAATGTAATTATTTGTACAAGTAAATGTAACACTTTAGTAGATGAAATTGTAACAGATTTCTATAGATAATGTAAAACTTTTACATGTATCATGATAAATTGAACTCATTGTAACTTATTATTTGAAAACATATACTATTATACAAGTAAACGTAACTGTTTTACAATGTTATTATACAAGTAAAATGTAACATTCATTTATAAAAATTGTTACTTTCTTATTTTTACAATGTTACTAATTCAAGTGTTTTTAGTTCTAAAGTGTAAATGGTTGAATTATTACTTTTCTATACATATGTGTTACAATTATGTATAAACACTGTTACATATAAGTAACACGTTCATTACATTTTAGTTATAATAAGTATTACTTTTGGCAAATAAAAAAAACATAAAACAAACACTGTTACTTTTCTGTATATGTATTACTTTTATGTATACAAATTGTTGCATATAAGTAACACGTTTGTTACATTTAGTTATAGTAACTATTACTTTTGGCAAACCGAAAAAATACCAAAATAAAAATATAAAAACTAAAATAAAAAACAAAAAAAAAATGTTTTTTTTTTGCCTGCGGGTCATGGGTCCGGGTCATGGCTAAAAAATGACTCGTCTCTACTATGAGACGGGTCATGGTGTTCTCATACAAGTTTTTTTGTCTAACAAATAATCTGACTTCATTCAACGCATTTACATACTTGCTGATATTTTACACCCCTACCGATTCTTTTACCTTAAACACTGAGTTATCAGCCTGAATCATGTACTACTTTGTCTAGTTTAATTTAAGGTTCTTAGTTTGTCCCAGTTTAAGATTCTTAGTTTTTTAGAGGTTTATTTGAATGAACTTTGAGCAAGTAATAAAAAATTTAAAACTTGTTAGTGGTACACCATTATAAATACTATCAATAACAACTTTTAGATCTTCATTACGATAATTGGATTGACCAATAATTATTACTCAAAGTTATTTCATAGAAACACAAAAAAACTAAGAACTTTAAACTGGGACGGATGGAGTACCAAATAAGAACAATAAATCAGACAAAAATACAAATAAATGTTAGATGCCCTTAAGACAACTAATGACTTTGTCATGTTCCATTAATCTTGATCCTAGCCCTAATGAAAAGCATCTTTACACTGCCATATTAACGCCAAAACATTTTATTATAACTGGCCTAGTAATTTAACATCGGTTTTTCTAAAGTATGTTTTAAGGGAACACGTTAAGTTCATAATTATAATCGTCATTTCATTTATTAAATTTCTTTTTTACTAACTGTTTTTAATAATTATAAAAAATGCTTCTATAAATATGTGAGTTTACATATAACCATAATATGTGAGTTTACATATAACCATAGAAATATGCTTTAAGGTAGTCTAATATATAAACTGGCGGATATAATTATAGTCATGTGCACTTTGGGCATATGTTAGAAAAATCGATAAGAAATAAAAAGCAGATAAAAAATCTAATAAATGTAAGATGTCCTTATGACAACTAATAACTTTGTCATGTTCCATTAATCAATGATCCTAGCCCTAATCAAAAGCATCTTTACAAACATATATACTCTCAATCCCAATCCCCCAATCCCAATCCCAATCCCAATCAAGACTATTTTTATACAAAACAAAGAAACAAAACAAGAAAAACCCATGTCAAATCTCCTTAATCTAGCATCAATATCCTTAATTCCCCTCCTTTCTTTACCTCTCCTTTACTATGCATACAATCGCCAGCGCCGCCCAAAACAAACCAACCTTATCTTCTACGTCCACGACAATCTCACCGGCGATGATGCCTCGGCACTAGCCGTTGCCGGAAAAGACGGGCCTTCAACAAGCATCCTACGCTTCGGAACACTCCTAGCCGTCGATGATCCAGTAACCGAGGGCCCAGATCCAAAGTCAAAGGAGATTGGTAGGGCACAAGGTATGTACATAAACTCACAGTTGGATGGGAAAGGATTGTACATGGTTTTTTCTGTGATATTTACTGATGGAGAGTATAAAGGAAGTACTTTGGAGATTCAAGGGTCAGATATATTTGCAATGAAGGAGAGAGAATTTTCAATTGTATCTGGGACTGGTTATTTTCGATTTGTAAGGGGTTATGGGATTATGACTACAGAATTTCTTGATATTCCAACTTTGAGAGCAATTCTTAAGCATAATGTAACAGTGAAGCATTATTGAGACGTTCAATTAATTCCCTGCATTTTAAAGATTTGGACTTGTCATTATCAATAAATAAGTAATTTCTTCAGTTGCATGCTTTTACCTTCTTTTGAATGTTCAATGGAATAATTACAAAGAATATGGAATGCACTGTACCCTTATTTGCACTAAAGGTAACATGCTATAAATTGACAACATAATTTAAGGTACTTCTGAGTCATGTATCAGAAAATTTTGGGGGAAACTAGTTCCTCCATAAGTTATAAAAAATCATATTTTAAAACCTAAACTCACTGTTTTAAAGCCTAAATTTACTATTTTATTTTCTTAGTGTTTTAAGGCCTAAACTTGCTATTTTCATGATGTTTTAAGGCCTAAACTCACTGTTTTAAGGCTTACACTCGCTATTTTAAGAGTGAAACCCATATTAAAAAAGTGGACTTTTTATAACTTGAGAAACTAGTTTCCCCCCAAACCTACTCAACAATTAAAGTACCTTAGTTGGATGACTTTAAGTTTCATATATTAATGGAATGAACCAGCTCGTTAAATAAAATAACAATAGTTAAATAACATAAGGCTCACGTGAAATGCATGTGTGTGGATGAGATATTTACTATCAAATCTCATCTTTTGCCAAAACCCCACCTTCTCTATCTCATCTGCAACCAGCCTATCCATCACCGCCCCCCCACAAGACTCCATCACTACCGCCTTTCTCTCCACCCCATCCCACCACCTCCTCTCGCATCTTAACCCACTGTCACACCCCCTCTTACCCTTCCTTCAGTCATACAACTGCAATTTTGATTGATCCGACATAGATATTAACCCAACACCTCCACCTCCACCTACTCCCTCGATCCCGCCACTACCCAGAAGTCATACCAGACCAAAACCCAGAGTCACACTCTCTCTATTTCTCTCTCTCTCACACACACACACACACAAAACACTCATATTCTCTCCCTATTTACCTCCCCATTTGCCACGACTCCGGGCACCATAGCCATTACCGATGGTGGTGGTGTAATTGCCCTTTTCCATTCCCCTTCCCCCACCTCTGTTCACTTGTCCAAGCAAGTCGTCGACCTCTCTCTCCTCCTTGAAAACCCAGATCTGTGAAATTGATTTGTGATTTTGAATTTATAGGTTTTGAATTCTTGGTTTAAGTGGTTTGGTGTTCATGATGGTAGCGTGGCTACTTACAGTGAAATGAGATGGTAAAGTACGTAACATTAATATGTCAATTCTTAGATGTTCCATTAATTGCAAAAAACTCAATAGTACATTACCCCAATTTTTATGGGTTAATTGCAATTTAGACCCTGAAGTATGTTACCACACTTCCAATCGAGCCCTGTGAGTATTATAATACACATAGACCCTTTAACCTAGTTGAAATAAGTAAACGCACCGGCCAAATGAACACATTAATTAAGGGAGAATCATGCAAATCGACGGTAATAACAAATCATTGTCAATTGCAAAAAACAGACGAACAAGAGCGCGTACAAGGAAAACTGTAAAGAGGGTGATAAACTTATTGATTATATCGAGCCGCTTGAATAAGACTTTTCTAAGAAAAATGATTGCCCCGTACTGGTGTGATTAAGACTATCGACAATTTCCTCTAAATTTAAAACGATACCGTAGCCGCACCAATCAGAGGCGGACTCAGACATGTGCCTGCCATTCCCCAGGCAATGTTTTTTTTTTCTTCCTTTTTTTGCAAAACGACTTCGTTTTGACTATTTTATATTTTAAAAAAATAAAAACAAAATTCACTCATCCGGCGTCGTTTAGAAGAACAAACGCATAAACATAGCAGGGGCGGACATTACAGATGCAAAACGCAGCCCGCAGCCCCTGTGTCGCTCTCGCCTTTCTCCGTCTCTCGCCCAAATTCTGCCGCCCACAGCCACCGCGCCCACCGTCGAGTGCCACCATCGCCGGAATGGATGGAAATACTCCCCCTACGCAGCCCCCTCAAGAAAACAAGAAGAGATCGTCAAATCAAAGGTAAACCCTAAAATCTAAAATTGCGCAGGTATGTTGGCTACACTGTAGATAACCTGATGGTTGTCTCCGAAGGTATATATTCACGCAGGTTGGTTTTTGGAAGTAGTACTCGTTGCAGTGCTGGAGTTCGTTGGTTTAAATTTTATTGACCCAACATAAGCAATTGAGAGAATGAGTTTTTTTCTTCAACATAAGCAATTGAGAGAATGAGACTTACCATGCGGTTTACAAGCTTGTGAAGCTTGCTTTGCTTTTGCCGGTAGCAACCGCAAGTGTTGAGCGGGTCTTTTCAGCTATGAAGCATGTAAGGTCTAAGATGGGGTATGAATGGTTAAATGACCGTTTGGTAACTTTTGTAGAAAGAGATGTATTCATGACTATTAGTGATGATGAGATTTTAACTTATTTTCAAAAGATGAATCCTATGAAACATCAATTGTAAATTGCGTTTATTTTATATAATATTGACATATTGAAAGCCTATTATATTTATATTTGTAAACGTGTTGAATTTTAGTTTCGCGTCCTTTTTTTTATTTTTGGGAAAGAATAGGCAACACCAAACTTTCTGGTGTAGATCCGCCACTGGCACTAATAGAGGGCAATAATTTCTTCAGACTACTCGATCTAAAGCGATATGTTCCAACTCTCTTTGTTGTTTATTATGTACTGTTTTGGCCTAATCCAAGGACCGTTTATCTTACCAGGGGTCTGATAAATATCACACCGTTCCTCCTCTGTCCATGGCTAAACATAATTAGATTTGATTTCCTTTTTCTAGTTTCAATCCCTTCCTTATTTATCATTTATTGCGCATATCTTTAAGTTTGCCAATATGATCTCATGTATCTTTAGCAAGATCACAACACATTTGTGTTATAAATAGCGCTCTTGTGAATAAAGACATTATCTTTGTCAATTGTTTGCATCAATAACAATATATTTTGAAAAAAATTAATCAATAACAATTTTTAGTAAGGTGATTATTAATCTATAGTCATTGCTCAAAGTTAATCAAATAAACAACGAAAAAAAAGAAACATCATTTCTGCACAAAGAGATTATTAATTCAAACCAATTAATTTGTCAGTCATTTACAAAGCATATGTGACTTAAGTGAATTTTCTAACAAATTATGGTCAAAATCCCTGAATTGACAATTTTGGCAATTCAAGTCGTACATTGACCAAATTTGAATATGTCAAAAAGCTCTAGCTTTAGCGTCATCCAATATCTCTTTCTATATATATATATATATATGAAAAGTCATATTGGGTTTGTTCACCTGTTTTGGAGGATTTTAATCAAAATGGAACTCTGATAGAATCGTGCCTTGAATCAGCTTTAGAGAATTTCTGGTTCGGACCTACGCGACCGCATAGGTTCCGCATGGCTTAGAATATTTGACTGTATCACAATGACAACACATTACAAGCCACATGATTTTTTAGGAAGTTTGGGTAAATGGATGGTTCCATGCATGCACTAAGCATGCGCCCACATGAGGAGGTACATGTGCCTCCTTCGGATGTCTCCAGATTATTTTAAAGTCTTGGCCGATCTCTTTTGCTAAGTCGTGCAAGTTTCAATAGTAGTTCTCTCCCCCCCTTTATCTGATCCGATCTCTTGGTTGGCCTGGTCCTTCCATGAGGAAAAGGCTCGCAATGGCTTCTTTTAGTGAAAGCGTGAGCCTAGGTCAAGAGTATAAATACTCTTGAGCCTTCGCCTTTTTCCATATCAAATTGCTGTGCCTTTCTTTGGTCTATTATGTTCTGGTCTAGGGTTTAGACATCTGTTACACAAGCAAGTCAATCTATAATTTGTAATAAGATTTCTATTATTAAATCTACTCTCCCTCCACCTGTAGAATCGCTATCCCAGGATAGTGAATCACATAAATTTGTGTGTTCTTGTTTTACTTTATGTTTATGTTGTATATATATGTCGTATATATGTCGTTTGCTGAGTTACAATAGGTCAGACACTCAATTTCCACTAAATGCACTTTCAAATATAATTCTAATACTACCTCCGTCCCAGTTTAAGGTTCTTAGTTTTTTTTGTTGTTTGTGTTAGTACCTCACTATGCTTAATCACAAATTAATCATAGTAAACATGTTTTGATAAATAAATAATCAAACTAAGTTGATTACATAATGCATACAAAGACCTGAGCACAGGCAACCCAAGACAAAGTTCAACAGCACATGATGCATAGAAAGACCTGAGCACATGCAACCCAAGACAAAGTTCAACAGCTAAGCTGTCCTGCATTCACACAACTCAATAGTCAATACATTATATGATCTACCTATCATCTATACATCAAACAAACTGAAGAACCATCATTTACAGACTCCCTTACATTCAAATGAATTATCAAGATGCCAATTACAAACAAGCTTCAACAGAAAATGCCTCAAAAGCCCAACAGCTAAGACACCCGTTTGAACAGCTAAGCCTGCTCTTGGCCAACAGCTATTTCTGCCACCTCAGATCCTTGAAGATCAATTATTCCAATAATTGAAACATTCTCCCAATCATTGGAATAAACCCATATAGAAGTTTGATCAAGTCTGCATAGCTCTCTACCCAGATTGACAACTTGCATCCAACCAAGTAATTAATATGTCAGTCAACTTGACTTAAACCATTACTCCACTGCACCTTTGTCCCCCAGCGGCTATATGACATCCCCTATATAAAAGAGTATACTGGCATGTTGTCAAGTAACCTTTACAACCTTTAGCAACCTTTTACACCCTTTTAATCCCCTGAATTCCATTTTCTCACGCTCTCTGCAGTCTTGAATATTTGCATAAAACTCCTGCAAATATTGTGCCATCTTGCACCCAGTTACAACCCTCATTAAGCCAGCTAACAGCCAAGCTACTCTCTGTAAAACACTCTTGTGATTTTCTTTTTCTTTTCTTTTTTCGCCTTGAAAGAAGCAACCTTAATTGAAGTGTCAATTAAGTAGAAGGGGTTCTAGGAACTTGCCTTATCAATTCTTGTAACTCTTGTAGAAGAGAATATTATAGTGAATTGATCTCACTGTTCTTCAAAAGTGGGGGTTGATGTAAGAGAAGGGTTTTGCCTCTGAACCACTTTAAAATACTGTGTACACTCTTGTCCATACACTTACACACACACTACACTTTGTCCTTTCATTTCTTTACTTTTTTATATTTCGCTGCATAATTCATTTATTTATTATTTCTCAACAGCTAACCCAAAGTGTTAGCTGTCCAAGTTTTAATCTATCTGTTTATTAAGTTAACAGGGCCTTTCAGTTTGTCTGAAAGAACTTTGAGCAGTAATTAAAGGTTGATCAATTTATCCTAATGAAAATATAAAACTTGTTATTCGTACACCAATATAAATACTATCGATAATAAGTTTTAACTTTTCTTTAAGATGATTAAATTAAACTTTAATTACTGCTCAAAGTTCCTTCTTCAAACAGAAAAAAAAACTAAGAACCTTAAACTGGGACGGAGGGAGTAATAACTTTAGACATTCATTAATAAAATAGTCATATTTTTTTTTCAAAAAGAAAAAAAAAACACAAATAGGAATATGAAGAAATCTTACCTTAGAAATGCTCTGTCAAGTTGAGGCCTCATTTTATCATTTTGCCTTATAGGTACTAGATCTCTTTAACTCAATCGTCCCACAACTGTTTATTTATTGTTTGTCATTTCCATCAAGTTGATATTTTTATTTGAATCTTTTTATATATATATATTTATTTTTTCAACATCAAGAGGGTGATAAACTTATTGATTATATCGAGCCGCTTGAATAAAACTTTCTAAGAAAAATGATTGCCCCGTACTGGTGTGATTAAGAGTATCGACAATTTCCTCTAAATTTAAAACGATACCCGTAGCCGCTCCAATCAGGGGCGAACTCAGACATGTGCCTGCCATTGCCCAGACAATGTTTTTTTTTTTTTTTTTTTTTGCAAAACGAAGTCGTTTTGACTATTTTATATTTTAAAAAAATAAAAACAAAATTCACTCATCCGGCGTCGTTTAGAAGAACAAACACATAAACATAGCAGGGGCGGACATTACAGACGCAAAACGTAGCCCGCAGCCCCTGTGTCGCTCTCGCCTTTCTCCGTCTCTCACCCAAATTCTGACGCCCACAGCCACCGCGCCCACCGTCGAGTGCCACCATCGCCGGAATGGATGGAAATACTCCCCCTACGCAGCCCCCTCAAGAAAACAAAAAGAGATCGTCAAATCAAAGGTAAACCTTAAAATCTAAATTTGATTTATTTTCCCTAATTTGTTCTTCTTTCCGTCCCAATTTCTAACACTTCAAATATTTGGACTGTATATTAGGAGCAAAAATTAGTATGAGCTAAAAAAATTGCGGCCTGCCTTTAATTTCTAGAAAGGAGGGCACAAATGCTTTGTTTATATTAGTTTTTATGGGGATTAGGCAGTTGTCATGAAACTTAGTTCTAGTTCTGTGAAAGCTACTTGATGTTTGAAAACTTTTACAATTTGCAAGCTGAAAATGCTAAGGCAGAATGTGGTGTTATATGCGTTTAAGGTTTTGTTGAGAGACAACTAGAGGACAATGATTATGTCTGGACAAGACATGTGAATTTGCTTAGAAGTCTAACATGATTGGTTATTATATTGAAGCCATTAGATTTGAAACCCAGGAGTGAGCATGCTTTGTTATTCCTAGTTTACATCTCTTCCCTGGCTTTTAAGATGGGCATTAATCATTTGCGCAATTTTCTCTTATTGTTGACGTTTTTGCAAGTGAAGTTCTAATAGTACAAGTTTTGGTACTTTGATTGATCAGCGGTGCTTAATGAACACGGACTCCATAATGATACAGGTAGGATCGGTCTGTTCAATGTCGGTTTGCGAGAAATGAAATAATAAGCTAGGATAATATCCTCAAAGGTCATTCATTTTCTTTGTTTGAGTGAGGTCCTCCCTTTTGTTTAATTGGAGATAGAAATTTAGGTAGCGTTATGTTGGCTACACTGTAGATAACCTGATGGTTGTCTCCGAAGTTTCTAGGTATATATTCACGCAGGTTGGTTTTTGGAAGTAGTCCTCGTTGCAGTGCTGGAGTTCGTTGGTTTAAATTTTATTGACCCAACATAAGCAATTGAGATAATGAGTTTTTTTCTTCAACATAAGCAATTGAGAGAATGAGACTTACCATGCGGTTTACAAGCTTGTGAAGCTTGCTTTGCTTTTGCCGGTAGCAACCGCAAGTGTTGAGCGGGTCTTTTCAGCTATGAAGCATGTAAGGTCTAAGATGGGGTATGGATGGTTAAATGACCGTTTGATAACTTTTGTAGAAAGAGATGTATTCATGACTATTAGTGATGATGAGATTTTAACTTATTTTCAAAAGATGAATCCTATGAAACATCAATTGTAAATTGCGTTTATTTTATATAATATTGACATATTGAAAGCCTATTATATTTATATTTGTAAACGTGTTGAATTTTTAGTTTCGCGTCCTTTTTTATTTTTGGGAAAGAATAGGCAACACCAAACTGTCTGGTGTAGATCCGCCACTGGCACTAATAGAGGGCAATAATTTCTTCAGACTACTCGATCTAAAGCGATATGTTCCAACTCTCTTTGTTGTATATTATTTACTGTTTTGGCCTAATCCAAGGACCGTTTATCTTACCAGGGGTCTGATAAATATCACACCGTTCCTCCTCTGTCCATGGCTAAACATAATTAGATTTGATTTCCTTTTTCTAGTTTCAATCCCTTCCTTATTTATCATTTATTGCGCATATCTTTAAGTTTGCCAATATGATCTCATGTATCTTTAGCAAGATCACAACACATTTGTGTTATAAATAGCGCTCTTGTGAATAAAGACATTATCTTTGTCAATTGTTTGCATCAATAACAATATATTTTGAAAAAAAATAATCAATAACAATTTTTAGTAAGGTAATTATTAATCTATAGTCATTGCTCAAAGTTAATCAAATAAACAACAAAAAAAAAAGAAAAGAAACATCATTTCTGCACAAAGAGATTATTAATTCAAACCAATTAATTTGTCAGTCATTTACAAAGCATATGTGACTTAAGTGAATTTTCTAAGAAATTATGGTCAAAATCCCTGAATTGACAATTTTGGCAATTCAAGTCGTACATTGACCAAATTTGAATATGTCAAAAAGCTCTAGCTTTAGCATCATCCAATATCTCTTTCTATATATATATATATATATATGAAAAGTCATATTGGGTTTGTTCATCTGTTTTGGAGGATTTTAATCAAAATGGAACTCTGATAGAATCGTGCCTTGAATCAGCTTTAGAGAATTTCTGGTTCGGACATACGCCGACCGCATAGGTTCCGCATGGCTTAGAATATTTGACTGTATCACAATGACAACACATTACAAGCCACATGATTTTTTAGGAAGTTTGGGTAAATGGATGGTTCCATGCATGCACTAAGCATGCGCCCACATGAGGAGGTACATGTGCCTCCTTCGGATGTCTCCAGATTATTTTAAAGTCTTGGCCGATCTCTTTTGCTAAGTCGTGCAAGTTTAGGATGCCTTCTTTCAATAGTAGTTCTCTCCCCCCTTTATCTGATCCGATCTCTTGGTTGGCCTGGTCCTTCCATGAGGAAAAGTCTCGCAATGGCTTGATTCTTTTAGTGAAAGCGTGAGCCTAGGTCAAGAGTACAAATACTCTTGAGCCTTCGCCTTTTTCCATATCAAATTGTTGTGCCTTTCTTTGGTCTATTATGTTCTGGTCTAGGGTTTAGACATCTGTTACACAAGCAAGTCAATCTATAATTTGTAATAAGATTTCTATTTTTAAATCTACTCTCCCTCCACCTGTAGAATCGCTATCCCAGGATAGTGAATCACATAAATTTGTGTTTTCTTGTTTTACTTTATGTTTATGTTGTATATATATGTCGTATATATGTCGTTTGCTGCGTTACAATAGGTCAGATGCACAATTTCCACCAAATGCACTTTCAAATATAATTCTAATACTACCTCCGTCCCAGTTTAAGGTTCTTAGTTTTTTTGTTGTTTGTGTTAGTACCTCACTATGCTTAATCACAAATTAATCATAGTAAACATGTTTTGATAAATAAATAATCAAACTAAGTTGATTACATAATGCATACAAAGACTTGAGCACCAGCAACCCAAGACAAAGTTCAACAACACATGATGCATACAAAGACCTGAGCACAGGCAACCCAAGACAAAGTTCAACAGCTAAGCTGTCCTGCATTCACACAACTCAATAGTCAATACATTATATGATCTACCTATCATCTATACATCAAACAAACTGAAGAACCATCATTTACAGGCTCCCTTACATTCAAATGAATTATCAAGATGCTAATTACAAACAAGCTTCAACAGAAAATGCCTCAAAAGCCCAACAGCTAAGACACCTGTTTGAACAGCTAAGCCTGCTCTTGGCCAACAACTATCTCTGCCACCTCAGATCCTTGAAGATAAATTATTCCAATAATTGAAACATTCTCCCAATCATTGGAATAAACCCATATAGAAGTTTGATCAAGTCTGCATAGCTCTCCACCCAGATTGACAACTTGCATCCAACCAAGTAATAAATATGTCAGTCAACTTGACTTAAACCATTACTCCTCTGCACCTTTGTCCCCCAGCGGCTATATGACATCCCCTATATAAAGGAGCATACTGGCATGTTGTCAAGTAACCTTTACAACCTTTAGCAACCTATTACACCCTTTTAATCCCCTGAATTCCATTTTCTCACGCTCTCTGCAGTCTTGAATATTTGCATAAAATCCCTGCAAATATTATGCCATCTTGCACCCAGTTACAACCCTCATTAAGTCAGCTAACAGCCAAGCTACTCTCTGTAAAACACTCTTGTGATTTTCTTTTTCTTTTCTTTTTTCTCTTTGAAAGAAGCAACCTTAATTGAAGTGTCAATTAAGTAGAAGGGGTTCTAGGAACTTGCCTTATCAATTCTTGTAACTCTTGTAGAAGAGAATATTATAGTGAATTGATCTCACTGTTCTTCAAAAGTGGGGGTTGATGTAAGAGAAGGGTTTTGCCTCTGAACCACTTTAAAATACTGTGTACACTCTTGTCCATACACTTACACACACACACTACACCTTGTCCTTTCATTTCTTTACTTTTTTATATTCCGCTGCATAATTCATTTATTTATTATTTCTCAACAGCTAACCCAAAGTGTTAGCTGTCCAAGTTTTAATCTATCTGTTTATTAAGTTAACAGGGCCTTTCAGTTTGTCTGAAAGAACTTTGAGCAGTAATTAAAGGTTGATCAATTTATCCTAATGAAAATCTAAAACTTGTTATTCGTACACCAATATAAATACTATCGATAATAAGTTTTAACTTTTCTTTAAGATGATTATATTAAACTTTAATTACTGCTCAAAGTTCCTTCTTCAAACAGAAAAAAAACTAAGAACCTTAAACTGAGACGGAGGGAGTAATAACTTTAGACATTCATTAATAAAATAGTCATATTTTTTTTTTCGAAAAGAAAAAAAAAACACAAATAGGAATATGAAGAAATCTTACCTTAGAAATGCTCTGTCAAGTTGAGGCCTCATTTTATCATTTTGCCTTATAGGTACTAGATCTCTTTAACTCAATCGTCCCACAACTGTTTATTTATTGTTTGTCATTTCCATCAAGTTGATATTTTTATTTGAATCTTTTTATATATATATTTATTTTTCAAATTAGATATTTAATTAATCTATATTTTAATCTATTGCAGTAATGATACTTAAATAGTAAAATCTATCATAGGAGGAGACTGAACTTCAGACCTTTAGCGTAGATAGATGTACTTGATATCGTTTGAGGTAAAGTTTCAATTGAAGGTTTTTCTTATTATTAAGGGATTAACAAAACCTTAAATTTAATTTAATTAAATTTTTTTTATAATTACAGACATTTCAGCCTTTTAAAGATCAAAAAGACATTTCTAATTGTGTTTAACTTGTGTAATTTTTGTGTATGTCTGTATTCGGCAGAGTATAACCATTTGTTCATTTCCAAAGATGCTCATGAATTTGTTTTCTAATGATCTGGAATCTATTATTCAAAAAAGACAAACTCATCAAAAGACAGATTCCACGAGCATCTTTCGGAATTAACAAATTATACTTCATCTAATACAAACACGCACAAAAATTTTAGTAAGTTAAACACAATTTAAAATGTTTTTTCTTCTTTAAAAAGTTATACGTATATAAATGTTACCGAGTGACAATGCATGTATTATTGAGTGTCAGCATATGTGCATGCGCTATTGATCGAGTTTAAGTGCAGTGTTTGTAAGTTCTAGTGCATTTGTTTTTGACGGTCTGTGCATGTGTAGTTGTGCGTTTGTACATTTTTATGAATTGTAAGTCATTTGAATTTTAATGTCATACAGTTGTTTAAATAAAAATTTGAATCTTTTTAAAAATTACTTAAGAAATATATCTTGCCAAAAATAATATAAAATTATTAATTTGTAAAATTAACAATGACTCTTTTGTTGACTCTTTGAAGGGAGACGCATTTGTTTAAAGTTATAAACGTGACATTTTTGTTTAAAACTTAGAAAAGTGACATTTTGTAACAACAACATTGGTAATTTGTCAAATTAACATTGAGACTTTTAAGGTATACGCATTTGTGTGAAACCTGGTTTTTTTGTGTTTTTTGTTTCTAGTTGAATTGTGCATCTAAAAATTTAATCTTTTACAAGGAAAAAAATAATACTCCCTCCGTCCCAGCATAAGTAGGACTAGAGGAGTTTGCACACTAATTTTAATAAACTAGTAAATGTGTGGTAGAAAATGAAGAGATAGAATGAGTGGAGTAAGTAGTAGTATTAGTTGGATAAATTGAGTGATGGAAAATGAAGAGAGAGAATGAGTGGGATAAATAGTAGTGTTGTTTGAATAAATTAAGTGGTGGAAAATGAAGAGAAATAATGAGTGTAGTTGAAACATTTCCATTTTGGGCGGTCTCACTTTTAGTGGGACGAACCAAATGAGAAAGAAGTCTCACTTGTGCTGGGGTGGAGGGAGTATTTAATAAGAATTTTTATACTCCTTTCTTTTATTTGAATAAATATCTCATTCCTACTATAGATACATTTTTTTTTTTTAAGGTCATTGATCTATGTAGCTGCCGAAATAGTGTGCAGTTTAATCTTAAAAAAGCTTCAAGGTAGGTGCTCTCCTCTTATTTAGACCTCCTTCCACAAACTTCAAATCTATCAATAGCCATGTTAACAATCACATATGCTAGTGTTTACTCCTTCCTTATACACCCAACAACACTAGTCACTCTCCTTCTCTTTTCCCTCTTAACCAAGCTAAGATCTTACCTCAAAAAGAAAAAACATGGCCAAAAATTACATCACCCCCCTAGTCCACCTTCATTACCCATCATTGGCCACCTGAAATTACTAGGATTTGCAGTCACAAATCGGTCCTTAAGATCCTTATGCCTTCAATACGGCCCGTTTCTCAGAGTTTTTGTCGGTCCATCTGAAATGGTGGTTATAGGAAACGCGGCCACGGCTAAAGAAGTCTTTAAAACCCATGATGTAACATTTGCGGTCAGGCCAAAATATGGCGCCGAGGCCTATGACATATATCAAGGCAACATGTTTTCTTGTGCAGAATATGGTGACTATTGGCGTTTCTTGAAGAAGATTTGCATGACCGAGATTCTTTCGCCTACCCAAATCCTCCTCTTTGAGGATGTCCGAAGGGAAGAGGTGATCAATACGATGAAAAGTTTTGGAGAGTACGCGGAAAATGGACAAGGGTGTGATGTAGGGGTAGTGCTTATGAACATGACTAATAATATCATTTGTAGGTTGGGTATGAGCCAAAAGTGTTCTATGGATTCTAAAGTGAGGTCAGAAATAAGGGTGTTGAGTAAGGGAATTGGGGAAGTTGCTGTGAAGTTGGCTTTGGGAGAAGTTTTGGGTCCTCTTCAAAAGTATGATTTGTTTGGGCATGGTAGAAAACTGAAGGAGATGACTTTGAAATTTGATAGGTTAATAGATGACATAATGGTGGAGAAGGAGAATCATAGTGGTGATCAAAGGCAAATGGATATGCTGGATATTCTGATGAAGCACCAAAGGGATGAGAAGGCTGAGGTCAGGATCACAAGGTCCAATATCAAAGCCTTCTTCTTGGTAATTACTCTCTCCTTCACCCCCCACCTCTCTCTCTCTCTATATATATATATACTATATTATATATATAATCTATCTGTCTCAGAATACATATTTATCAAAGTCAATGTTTATAATCTTTTGGTTACGTTTACTTGACTGCCTTAACCTAATCATATACGGGTACATTGGCACTTCCGATAATAGCATTTCTCTGCAATGTTTGTGTCTATTACAATGAGTAGTATACAAATATAACCAGACTTCATGTCATATTTTTAATAATACGACATTTATTTTTGGACAAACTAAAATAGAAGCTTTTTTTTTTTTTTTTTTTTCTAGGACGGAGGGAGTATATGTCATCAAGTTTAGCTATTTTCACTTAATTATTAATTCTATTAGCTATACTAATTAACTTAACTTTGTGATATGATGCTAAAATTAAGGATCTTTTCCTCGGGGGAACGGACACCTCAAGTGTGGCTTTACAATGGATTCTAGGAAGGTTGATAAACAACCCAAAGGTTTTGAAGAGACTAAAAGATGAGATAGATTCAGTGGTCGGATCAAGCAGGATCGTCGAAGAATCCGACGTTCCAAAACTCGTTTACTTACAAGCCATAATCAAAGAGGCACTTCGAATGAACCCTTCGTTGCCATTGATATTCAGAAGGTGTAGGAGCGATTGTAAGATCAATGCCTACGATATCCCCATCAACACAAGGATGGAAATCAATGTGTACGGCATAAACCGAGACCCTGAACTGTGGGAAAATCCAGATGAGTTTGTACCGGAGAGATTTTTAAGCATGAGTGCTGCGAAACAATACAAGATTAATCAGTACTTGGTGGATATAAAAGGGCAGAATTTTGAGCATTCATACTTGCCGTTTGGTGGTGGCCGGAGAGGGTGTCCCGGTGCCGGACTTGCTTCGGCTATATTGCATGTGACCACTGCGGCTATGGTTCAGTGCTTTGACTGGAAAATTGATGGGGATATGGTTGATTTAGAGGAAGGGTCGGGTTTTTCTGTGGCCATGGCTCGACCTCTAGTGTGCTACCCTATTGCACGTTTGAAGCATCTTTTGGAGTGATTACATTTTATTTATAATTACATATATACATATTTATATGTTGTTTTTTTTTCTAAGAGAATATTTATATGTTGTTAGGGCTTTCATGGTGCAATGGATGTGTTGGCATATGTTTGATTAATGTAAGAATGTGATGTTTCAAAATTAAATAAAATCTGAATTACTTACATTTTTTTTTCCGAAAGGAATTACTTCAGTTTTTATCTGCTTGTATTTGAACATCATGAATTACCTAAATTCAACTACAGATTTTTGGCGGCCTCAAGGAAAAAGTAAAACTTCAGTTACAAAAACTGTTTACAAAATTTTGATTACGAGCAGTTGTTAATTAATGAATGATTAGATGTTCTGTTAGTAGACCCCACTACACATTACTGAAAACACATTACTGAAAAAGTGACAATCAACTTCAATATGTTTGGATTGTTCATAAAAAATCCAGATCATGAATACAGTTTACGATCCACTTCAATATGTTTGGATTTTTCATTCCAAACTGGGTGCTTAGTGAGATATAAAGTGTTGTGGATTAGACCCTCACAACCCAAGCAATAACCCCAAGAAAATAATGGCACACAAACAAAGCACAAGAAAATAACAGAGCAAAAGACACAGAAATTGTTTACCCAGTTCGTCAATATGTTTGACTACGTCTGGGGGCACTACCAAGCCAGGATCTTGCACTATAATATGTTATCTTGAAGTTACAATGAGTTTAGGGGCGGGACTTTACTTAAATATGTGCCCAGGAATACAAACCTAACCCTAGATGGACAAAGGAACCCGAAAATTGCCCTAAAATCCGAACCAGTTTTTGCCTCTCCCGACAAGTGGGCGGTCGCCCATATTGGTCCTGGGCGGTCGCCCATAAAACTGCTCCTCCGGATTGAACAGACTGATTAAGTAGCGGTCGCCCACCATCACCCTGGGCGGCCGACCAGAGCAACATTCACTCCGACGATTTTCTTCCTTTTGCTCCGAAGTCTAGTCCCGGTTGGTCCTCTATTCCAACAATCTCCCACCTAGAGATCAACCGCGCATACAAGCCCCGTATCCGTTCTTCAACTCATCCTTGGTGCCATAGTGCTCACCTCGATCATGGTAGTGCCTTCCTGCTCTCCTATTCTCCAAGCCCAATTGAAGCTTTACATAGCTTCAACTTTTCAAGGTTTACCACCTTGGTCAACATGTCAGCCGGGTTCTCTGATCCCAAAATCTTCTCCAGCCTTAAGATCGTTGTTGTGGATTAGACCCTCACAACCCAAGCAATAACCTCAAGAAAATAATGGAACACAAACAAAGCACAAGAAAATAACAGAGCAAAAGACACAGAAATTGTTTACCCAGTTCGTCAATATGTTTGACTACGTCTGGGGGCACTACCAAGCCAGGATCTTGCACTATAATATGTTATCTTGAAGTTACAATGAGTTTAGGGGCGGGACTTTACTTAAATATGTGCCCAGGAATACAAACCTAACCCTAGATGGACAAAGGAATCCGAAAATTGCCCTAAAATCCGAACCAATTTTTGCCTCTCCCGACAAGTGGGCGGTCGCCCATATTGGTCCTGGGCGGTCGCACATAAAACTGCTCCTCCGGATTGAACAAACTGATTAAGTGGGCGGTCGCCCACCATCACCCTGGGCGGCCGCCCAGAGAAACAGTCACTCCGACGATTTTCTTCCTTTTGCTCCGAAGTCTAGTCCCGGTTGGTCCTCTATTCCAACATAAAGTTGATTGACTATCACAGAAAAGAGGAATAGCTTTGGGAGGGGATGATAAACTCCCAAACTCGTCTTCATGGAGACAATTATGATGATTGGGCCGGTGATATTCAACTTGCTCTGGAAGCACGTCGTAAATTCAGCTTCCTTGATGTGGTACAATCACCATTTATTCCCCTTTGTACTCAGTCCGATTGGAATGCTATTCATGCCATGATAGTTTCTTTGCTCATGAACACCATCAATTCGGAGGTAAAGAGCACTATCTCCAAATACCGGGATGCCCGTCGTTTGTGGGATTCCTTCAAATCCAGATTTCTCTTGTTAATGGTCCCCGTATACTCAACAACTCAAAAGTTTAATTTCAAAGTGTGAGCAGACCAAAACCATGCCTGTGGCTACGTATTTCGGCAAATTGACTTCATTATGGGAAGAACTTCACAAGCATGAACCGTTAATTACGTGTGATTGTTGCACAACTTGTACAACGGGGCGTAGACACGAAGAACACCAAGCAACGGGGATGCTTCATGAATTTTTAATGGGATTATATTCTGATTATTATGCCACTCTTCGTACCAACATCCTCTCTCAAGATCCTTTATGATGCAGGCCTAAATGGCTGCAAGTTGTAGAAAACACAAGGGGATAAACCGGGACTCGCGCAACTGGTGGTAGTGGACTCACTCAACACTACTAATTACGGAATCACTTGACCCTACCAAGCCTTTGCTTTTTAAGAGGAATCACTCAACTCTCAAGCAAGTTAGTTGCAAACTTCTGAATTTTTTATTCATAACACTCTTCCAAATCATAACAATTCAAACATTATTTATAGATTCTATGGAACATCCCTTCAAGCATAGGCAATACAATGAACCAACCCTTCAAGTTCTATAACATTGTATCTAGATCTTTTGACCCAAAACTTGTTCAATGAACACCATACATCAGGTAAGGATAAACTTAAAAATTAATAGCAGACAAGAAGACATCAGACTTACTTGCTGGAACATTCCAGACTATTCTATTATTTTAGAGTTGCATCATTCTCCCCGTCTAAAAAAAGAACTCACCCTCGAGTTTGAATTCATATTGAACCGCAGTGAGGAATCTATCTTTTTCAGCTCTGTACTTGATATAGCAACTTCTGAACTTGGCTTTCCATACCAGTGGACAAGATATTGGCTATAAGTGCCGCGACGAGTTGTAATGGAAGGCATATTTAAGACATCAACTGATTGTCTAACCAAATCGGTACAAAATGAGGCAATGTCCTCTTTTGACAAAATTGGCTCGCCCTCATCACCATAAGATGAGTATAAATCACTAATATTGAACACATGACTGATCTTGAGACCATCAGGAAGTTCGAGACGATATGCATTAGGCCCTAATTTCTTTAGCATGCGACATGGACCAAATTTTCTTGACTTGAGCTTGTTATAACTTCCAACTGGAAACCTCTCTTTCCGAAGATAAACCATCACGAAATCACCCTCGTTGTACTCATGTCCCTGCGATGAACATCAACTTTCGACTTGTAAACTTCAGATGCCCACTTCAATTGTTCACGAACTTGATTGTGAATTTCTCTGATATGTAAATCAAACTCCACTGCATCCATGCTAACCAGACTAATTTTGCAAAGGAATGAGGTCCAAAACTTGGTTCACTTTTCGACCATAAACAATTTCAAAAGGTTCTTTTTTTATAGACTTGCTAAAGGAGCTATTTTAAGAAAATTCAGTTTGTGGAAGGATAAACTCCCATATCTTAGGATTTTCACCCCCACCAAACTTCGAAGCATATTTCCAAGAGAGCGATTAACAACGTCAATTTGACCATCGGTTTGTGGATGACAAGTGCTGGAAAATTTCAATTGCGTCCCTAGGAGCTTCCAAAGAGTTTTCCAAAAATAGTTCATAAAACGAACATCACGATTTGAGGTAATAGACTTTGGAATACCATGTAGATGCACCACCTCCTGAAAGAACAAACTCACTACTTGGGAAGATTCAGTAGAGTTTTTACGTGGTATAAAATGAGCATTTTAGAAAAATCTATCCACCACAACAAATGGAGCTTGTTTGAGTCCATACAAAGCTTTACGGAGTTTGTAGACATGATTTGGAAATATGTGATCTTCAAATCCGGGAGGTTGAGCAACATAGACTATCTCTTGAAGTTCACCGTTGAGGAATGCACTCTTCACATCCATTTGATATAGCTTGAATCTTTTGTAAGAGGCATAAGCTAAGAATATCCTTCTAGCTTCAAGTCGTGCAAGGGGGAAAAATGTTTCATCATAATCAATGCTTTCTTCTTGTCTATATCCTTGTGCAACCAACCTAGCTTTGTTTCTTGTGATGCTTCCATTCTCATCCATCTTATTTCTAAACACCCACTTTGTACCAATCACTCATTGATCTTGTGGTCTTGGAACTAAGGTCGAAACTTTACATCTTTCGAATTGGTTGAGTTCTTCTTGCATAGAAACAACCCAACTTGAGTCTTGGAGTGCTTCATCAACTTTCTTAGGTTCAACTTGAGATATGAATGCAGTAAGAGTATCATAGTTTGATCTTTTTGTTGGGTTTTGAGGCATCATGCGCAGTGGAATAAATATAAGATCAAACACCCATGAGCCCGGATCTGTGCATGTTAATTAAATTAAATACAAGATGAAAGAAACATACCCTTAAAGATCGAATCCATGAACACAGACTTTAGGTGTTGAAAAGCGAACACCCTCTACTGGAATCCACACGTCGAACGGACTCAAGAACACCTTCTTGATTGATTGCTAGATCTAAGGCTTGGTGAAGAAACGATTTCTTCGTAGGAATTATTTTGCTCCCTTGATTATTGTATTTTGATGATTCTCAATCTCAAAATAAATAATCTTGCTTCTCTATCTTTTATTGTTTCTAAAACAATGTATTATGATTTCCAAAATCAACATTAGAGGCTGTCAAACACGGCTGTATATATTTATATGAGGGTTTGACATAATTCCTTTTGGGATCGAGATTCCTTATCACACAAGAAACCTTAACAAACTAACCAGATTCGGGGAAGTGAGCCGTACGGCTCCTTAGGAGCCGTACACCAGCCTTGCAGCCGTACGGTGCTCAGTTTCAAAATCCCTGATTTTCAGCCTTTTCCAATCCGTTCTATTGTGTGTGACCCAATATGATTATACTAAGTTGGCAATGAGTCCGAACTATTCAGAACTCGTAAGTCATAAGCGGACTCTAGCAAGCCATTATGACTACTCAATTAGTATAACTTTGAAAGTCCAAAGTTACCTTATAGAACATATCACAATCCATTTGTCACACGATATCGTATTGGACATAAATCATGGTCCACGTCAACTTATGTTGTCCAATGCTTTCTCAATCCTGAGTAGATTGATATGAGCAAATGACATTGATCACATCAATTCATTTGGGTATGGTCATACACTATCATCAATCTCACTCATCGAGTGGCCAAGCAGATATATCTCTTGAGAGAGGGACAAATCCCATCTTGACTTATCATTCTTCCCTACAAGAATCCGATCATGCCAATCATAGCCTTTATAACTACCCGGTTAAAGGTAGCGTTTGATTATGTCAAACATAATGTTCATCATGTGGAAGACCATGATAATCTCAGGTCTAAGGATTCAAATGGTATGACTATTATGAGATTTAATTATGACATTTGACCATGACATAAATCTCATAACGGGTCTATCCAGTACCTTGTTCTCCAACAAGTACCCACAAGTTTAATCTGCATCCTATGCACCATATTCATCACATGATTATCCATTAAACTCATGCTAGCCTTTCATAAGTGTTAGGGACAATGATTATTATAATAAAAATGCACAAGATATAATAATCGGGTTTGTTATCTCTATAACAATGAAGCTATGATGTAATGCATAGGCCTTTCTCCAGGGCCTAGGGCATAATATCCATCAGATAGAGGGTGGAGCATGGTGGCTCATCATCATCACAATGGAGGAGCTTAATGCTCGGTGTTACAATATTCGAAGGAGGTCATCTTCGTGGTTGGAGTTTGATGGAACAATTTCTATACTTATAGGTTTAGTATCCAGGTGGGAGATTGTTGGGATTGGAGTCACCTAAAGGGAAGCAAAGGGGGAAAAGGAGTCTAAGTCAAAGGGGGTGGAATAGTCAAAGAGGTGTTTAAAAATGAGAAGGAAATAGCTTCCGGAAGGAGTGGGAGGCAACCCAAAATGAGGTGGGTGACAGCCCAAACCATCAGGAAGGTTTAGGGCTACTTTTGGTCACATTGGACGGCCGCACACCTAAAAGTGGGCGACAGCCCATTCTTGTCGGGAGTAAACCCTAATTTGTTTCCTATTTTGATTAGATCTCTTCCAAACCGACTTAGGGCTTCCTTGTACACATATATAAGAATAATTTCATCCAGAATATTGTGTGCTTAATAGGAGAAAGTTAGGATATAAAGGAGCGCTACAAAATAGTGTCTAGGAAGGGGCCGGGGGCCTAGGAGATCCATTGGGGTGATCATACAACCCGACCATGACCGTGTTGTGTGTGTTCTTAGGGAGAGATAATAATATGTAGGAGAGAGTTGTTCATGGGGAGTAGCCATGCTAGATTTGTGTGAGTATATGTGCTAAGTTGTAACAACTACATATATTATTATAGTGATATCCTGGCTTGGTGCCTCCAGATGTAGCCATGTGTTGGTGAACTGGGTTAATAAATTTATGGTGTTCTTTTTCTTTCATATTATATTATCATGTGTTGAATATTTTCTCCATATTGATGACTGGTAGTATGAGCTAGTGGATGTGGAGATCCCCCCAAATCCCCAACACAGAGTATAGTAAATTTGATATTTCTAAGGGTCCTAAACCTTTTGTAGATAATACAAGGGGAAGAGACACTGGAAGACTAATTTTCCCATGAAAAAGAGTGAGCAGAATCTAGTAAATCTGATGTTACTGCTACTATACCAAGTAATAATAGTTCTGAAGAGGAAGATTATGCCCTATCATCATTTGTCAAGAACATTACTTTCATTGATGCGTGGATTCTTGATTTTAGGAAGTCTTATCATATGTGTCCGAGAAGGGAGTGGTTTAAAATCTATGAGCAGGAGGATGGTGTTAATATTCATATGTCCAACAGTGATGCGTGCAAGGTGTTTGGTATTGGCTCTATAAGGTTATAAACTTATAATGGTAAATTCTGCACTTTGGATGATGTGAGACATGTTCCACTTATGACAAAGAATCTGATATCACTTAGTCAACTGGACATCAAGGGGTGCAGTTTCAAAGATGAAGATGGAGCAGTATATGTCCGCAGTGGTTTAAAAATGATTCTTAAAAGTTTAAAATGTGGATCCTTTTGTTTCCTCCAAGGTTCTACTCTTTTTGTTTTAATGGCTGTTTTGTCTTTAGAGGTGAATGAGGAGAATATGACCATGTTGTGGCATATGAGGCTGGTATTGGGTTATGGAGTCTAAACCGACGATAAACATAACTGGGGTGGAAGTCTAAACAAAGGAGTAGTTTGAGTTAATGTACTAAAAGAGGAGGAAAAGGAAGAGGAGGAGGATATCAACTCAGAACAAGTTTAGGGCTTTCTTAGACCCTCTATAAACTTAGGTGACAACCATAATCATGCGTGCTTGGAGAGAAAGCCCGGATTTACATGAGAGAGCCACAAAGAGTGTTAATGAATGGGACTAAGGTACTGCGATCGAGACCTATGAGGGGCGATCTAACAACCCATCCATGATCAAGATGTGTGTGTTCTTATAAAGGAGATAAAATATATACTCCCTCCATTCTAATTAAGTTGAAACATTCATTTTGAATTTGGGAAATTAAGGATACTAATATTAAATTAAGAATGAAGGTAGTGAGGAAGAGAGAGAATTAGTGGGGAAGGAAAGAGAATGAGTGGAGAATAATTAGTGGTTGGGAGGAAGAGAGAGAATGGGTGGAGGATTATAAAAGTAATATAAAGCTTCCATTTTCGGATTGTTGTAGGTAATAGGTCAATCATTCGCAATGATATCTTCCTAATTACTTTCTATTACGAGAAATCAATATTTCGTGTTATAGATAGTATCCTATCAGTTATGTAGATATCTTGTGTATACTTGAACGAATTTCCACAACTCCTTGTGAAACTTTGTTCAACTTCCATCTTAGGTTCTATGTCATTTTCTGGGTCTCGAACTCTTCGAGATATATTTTACTCCCACTAGTTATTTAGAGATAAACAATTTATCTAGAAAGTGCTATTTAGAGCAACAAACGATTTGTACTCTTTAAAGGGTGTAAAATCAATATCATTAAGATATCCCATGAAAATACATTAATTATATTTGGGTGTGATTTTGTCCAAGACAACACTTTTCTCAAAAGTATCACATCACAAATCTTTATGAAAGACAGACCCATTTTTCTCTCATTATATCTAATATGGTATCAGTCAAACCTCCTTAGATGAAACTCAATTTAGTGTAAGCGCAGTTGTTTCCAGCACATAATCCAGAAGGTTAATTAAAGATCAACTTTGACTTATCATGAGGCGAAGAACAGCAGTTTCCAGACAATCTGCAGATTTCTATAACAGTAGCCATACGGCTCATTACTAGGCGTATGCCTAAATTGCAGCCGTACGGTTGTTGTCTTCAGATTCTGTTTTTCTTATTCTGCAAACTTCTGCAGAATTCTTATCAAGTCTATGGTTCAAATATTCATTACTTTGATCAGATCAGAGTACACTAATACTTTTACCATGAGATACCGAAATCCCTTTCCAGGCAATGTTACTTTAATGAACTACATACATCAATATTGCACTAGGCCTAATCAACGTGTATCCATTACCCATTGAGCTAGTTATGATCTCCATCATTATTGCAAGCGAGCTTATGTAAGATGATTATCCTTGTTATCATCATATGTTATTTTGCATATTTTGTCATCTCCCATCTTGGACGATTTATCGAATAAGATAGAATTGTCCGAGTATATGTTTAGATAAAACATTAGCCCCTTGGATTGTGAAATAACAATTATTGACACAATGAAGGTCTATAAAATTAGTGACACTAGAAACAATTTCTAGTTTACTAATTAGTCTCTTAATCCAAACAAATTTCTAGTTGCATCTAATGCTACTAGATACTCAACCTTTTGTAGAATAGTAATGGTACATTTAGAACTCTTATAACACAATTATTAAACATAAACATGTATTTATACTGCAATATTTATCTTTGTTGGTTTGTAAGAATGCATCTATGTAACTATTACAAGATCATCTTTCATTCCATCAAAGATCAAGAATGCATCCTTTAGTTCCTTTTAAAGAACATAAGGGTGCTTCTTATCTAGTGACTGTGCCTAGGATCCGATTGGTATCATCTCATCATACTCCAAGTATATGAGACATCTGGTCTTAGTACATCAATATGGCTTACATGATAGATCCAATTGCCGAAGCATATGGAATCCTAATCATGTACTCTTAGTCATTAGTCTTCCAATAAGACTAAATCTTGTCAAGAGTAGTGCCATTGGACTTTTGCAAGTAGCCTCTCCAAGAGTCTTGCATAGTGAACTTTTCACTATCTTGTCTATGTTCAGTACTTTGACATCAACCAATCATCCTCTTAGATTTATCTCCATAAATCTAAGTTCCAAGGATATAGGCGGCTTTATCCAAGTCTTTTATTTAAAAACTCTTTCAAAATGAATTATATGTTAACCACATATATAAGACTAGGAATAATCTTACGCTCCCACTAAATTTATTGTAATCACAAGTTTCATCTTTGATGCATCCAAACTCTTTGAATACTACATCAAAAAGAAATTTTACTCCAAGTAGTTTGCCTCAATCCATCTAATGGATTTCTGCAACTTGCATATTTTATTAGAATTTTATGGATCAAAACTTTTAGGTTGTATGAAACACATCCTAAAGTATGTTCCTGTTAAGGAATATAGTTTTGACATCCATCTGTCATATTTCATATTCAAAATATGAGGTCATGACGATTTCAATTCTAATATCCTTAGCATGACTGTAGGTGACAAAGTTTTATCATAATCGATATTATGAATTAACTTTACTCATGGTGACAAAATCCACTATCCAGGATGAAATAGGTGTAACTCTCAAAATGGATTAATTTCCGCCCAACAAAAAAATAGGATTAAAATCTGTTATCCTGACTGTCAGGCTGGATGCCTCGTATGAGACATCTATGTCTTGTACGAGACACCCTCCCTCTGTATGTGATTCTGCCCATTTGGTCAACTTGAAACTCATTAAAACCAACTTGTTGGGACCCTAGCCTGGATTTGACACGATTTCTGAACCTTAGGTCCGTCCGAATCAGCAAAGTAGCTCCACACTCCCAACACAATGTATGCCCGTGAATAAATGTCTCCCCGGAAGCTCTCCCAAAACCTTCGCTTCAAGATGGAAGCAACTGGAGGATGGAAAGAAGGTTTGTCTGATAGGGAGGTCCCAAGAATCAACATTGCACAAGAGTTCCGCTCGTATCCAAGATCTCACGGTCCGTGTTCCGTTAAACATGGTGGCGACTCACAACAAAATCAAGCAACAATCAAGTCCTTACACCAAAACCAATCCAACGCAAATGACAAAAAGGATGCGCGCTCACACTTGGGACATTATATTGATATGTAACTAACCATAATATTCAGAATAAAGGCCCATAAGAAACTGGTGAAGCTTCTTGTTGCCTCTGCTTTGTTCGTGTTGACTTCTTGTTGCCTCTGCTTTGTTCACACTTAGCATTAAAAGCCTTATGTTGTGGAATTTGCGGGCCATTCACCACTCCAAAATGAGACTTTAACGTGTCCCACAACCGCTTAGCATCTCTATGTATTGAAAAAGATAAATTTACCTTGGGATGAGATAATCATAGAATAAATTGTAGTCCAATCGAATTCAGTGTAAGGAGGGGAATAGGTTGTGATGGAACCATCTAAGAACCCAAACTTCCTTCGTTCTTCTAAAGCTATTCAAATGTCTCTAGTCCAATCATCATAATTATCATCATGAAGACTTGTAGTTGTTATAAAATCACATGATCAATCTTGCAGACCAAGGAAGAATTGGGATTTTGGTTCAATTTTTAGGGGATGAGTAGGGGTAGGTTGGCTGAAACTTTGGCCGGATTCAGATATTATTGATGATCAATGTCCGAAATACCAATTGATACCATGTTAAGAAACTATAATTTTGGGTTTTAAACTTGTATTCTTCGTTGATTATGATAAGCATATGTAGTACATAGAAAAACTATTTTGCAAATGAATCTTAATCAACTAGGTAAAAAAAGAATAAAAAAAGTAACTAGTTTCCTAATAAGTATAGAAAACTAAGTATGTAAGTCACAGGAACGTCGACACGATTGTGGATTTGATCATTAAATTCTATTATTTTATCCAATACATCTAACAATTTTTTTGGCATCTATAGTAACTACCACTAACCTCATTATTATTTTTCCGTTAAGTTAGTCATATGCATTGCACATGACACTTTTTAAGTGGTATTTTTGCTAGTGCACCCCCGCACATCCACAGTCTTCCCCTCCTCTCTTCATTAGTGATTCTTCCTCATCTCTCTCACACCCAAGAACCATCACACCACCCTTCTTCCTAAACCTCAACCCACCCATCCCTCATCGCCACAAACCACCACCTATCAACCCTATCGCACCAACCAACAATTCTAGTATACAAAATCAAACAAAACTCAACCACCATCATCCAAAAAAGGGAATTATTAGTAAAATACCATTAAATTGAGGTGATTATGATGTCAATCCAGAGAAATACAAAACACAAGGCATCTCCAAAATGATTCATATTTATTCATGAGATTGGCACGGTCATGCCTTATAACAAAATAAATAAAGAGTAGTTTTAAGTCTATGGGAGAGAGCACAAACAAAAATTATGAAGAGTCATAATCAGAAAGATGTAAATAAATAATTTGTTAATTTTTTAACTCATATGTTTAGTGTTGGGTAAAATTACAAGAAAGAAACTGAGTAACAAAATAAGATACTAAATAAAATTAAAATTAAAGCAGAAACTGAACAATCGTTGATGTGAAATGATCAGTTTTATACAAGACCCTAAAGGTTAGCTAGTTTGAGTAAGCCAAATCGGTGCTACATTCGTGTCTGCAGGACGCGCGTACACTCAAGTTTGGTAGTCTCAAGACAAGTTAGATCCATGATTTGCACTCTTTGAGAGAGAGAGAGAGAGAGAGAGAGAGAGAGAGAGAGAGAGAGAGAGAGAGGCCCTCTATGCCATACAATTAGCTTGCACACTACAAAAGTGCCCAAGCCTTTGTACTTGCTCATTTTCACATCTTCTTTCCATGTAGGATAAACTCATTTTCTCAACTTCAACCCTTGATATCTTATTCATCCAAACACCAAATGTTGTGGTATAGACCCTGAAAGAAATATGCAGCTAGGACTGTTCTGGGAACCAACCAACTGTGAGTACAACTGTGCTCACAAGTGTCAAGACAGTTGTCTTGTCAACTGCCGAAGAACGCAGTGAATGAAAAAACTCAGAAAACGCAGCGGATTAAAAACGAATATAAATTAAAAACACTTCAGCAAGAAATAACTTGCTGGAAAACTTTCATTAATAAAAGGTCTTGCAGAATACAAGACAATGAAAGAACCAAAACAACGAAAAGATCAAAACCTATTCTATCTTGAATAGACTAAACACAAAAAAACACTTGTAGTTCTAAAAGGTTTAGAACTCCAAGAACAAATGAACTCTCTCTAATAATTCTGTAAAAGGCGTGTGTTGCAATGAAGATTGAAGATGTGATTTATAGTTTCACTTGGCCGCTTCTAATCAACCGAGATCTTCAAACCGGCCAATCAACATTTCTTTTTGAGAGTCCACCTAAAATACACTCCTAAAATACATAACAACTTTCCAAAGATAAGCATCAATATGTTAGTGAAATAAATCCTAAATATAATAGTAATTATAAATAAAATATATATACTAATAACTAAAATATTCACAAAGATATACACTAAAATCAGAATCACAAAGATTAAAATATAATAGAGTATTTTCATACTCTTCAATCTCCCCATATCTTTGTAGTTCTGATCAAAATCTGCAAAACAAAAATCTCTCCCCCTGAATTGTACATTGGATTCTATTCCCCTACATACATCTTTAGAACACATCTTTCTCCCCCTGAATATGAAGACCACATCTTTCTCCCCCTTTTTGAGAAGAACCATCAAACACAAAGAAAGAAAATTTTTGAAAATATCTTCCACTCCCCCTAAATTTGAATCTCCCTAACAAATATACCTCTAACTGGATGCTTAACAACAAAAATACCTCTGCAGACTTACCAGATGACTTACCAGTTGACTGTACAATTGACTGTACAGTTGACTGCCCAGTTGTCCGCACAGTTGCACAAACAAGTTGCTTAGCTCCAACTGGATGCTTAACAACAAAAATGCCTGAGCTTGATCAGAGCAGTGGTAAACAATCATTTTGTGTCACACACAATCACTTAGAGTTTCTACTGAATTCTCGGATTTATCTGCAAAAATGTTAGAGAGAGAGCATTTGCAGAATAGGAACAAGATGAGATGAGAGAAATGTAGCTAGAAAGCATGAGGAAGAAGATATACTCAACGATAATTCACAACCATATTCGACAAGGAGGAAATATCAAGGGAGGACATTGATTCTTCCTAAGAACTCGGGTAGGCCAAGGAGTGGGGAGAACCGAGTGACTTTGAAGTACCCATTTGAATTCCAAAACAAACAAGGATTTTGATTTTAAAATACAAATGTAATGACCCGAATCCTTAGATTTGATATGAACCATAGAATTCGATACGTCATTTCTACTTAAAAAAGGATAAAATTTTAAGCTAAATACAACTATACTCCTTTAATGGATTAGGAGCTACACTCCTCAAGATGGTTTAACACATTACCACCTTCACAATCTTACTTTAACATTCTAAGTTCTATTCATCAACTACTTGGCATAAAAGCTGATAAACAAAAGAAGACAACTTTATTTACATATACACAACTGTACCCAAAAAAAAATCTGAGTTTAACATACTCAGTCTAACCAACGTCCTCACATAACAAAAGTACAATAACCTACCCCAAAAGAAATCTCCCTTAGCACAAAAACTGGATACTACGAACCTCACCTCGAGCTATCGCTAGCCATCTTTGGATCTAAGGAAAACACAGAAACAATAAACAAGGTGAGATAAAATCTCAATAAGTTACTACGAAAATAATATGATATGCAAAAATATACAATGAAGCATAGGAGTATCATATATAGAAATATATATCAAGTAGCACATCATAAGAGTAGTAATCCTACCCATTAAACATCACGTATAGCTAAGTACACATTACAAAGGATATTCCTTCCCTCCTTATTACTCCATATCCATTCATAACGTTGATATAGATCTTCATATTGAAGGCAGCTTCACTATATCAAAGGAGACCCGTTACCCAGTATCTCAAACCAAGAACCAAGAACAAAAGAGCTATTAAATCATTGTGCATAATGCTCCAATCATTGAGAAAGCTAGACCCCTACCGTGATCAAGAGTAGGAGCAAACGGTCACAGATGCATAGATTCACGGTTATTACTCAGCCCCAGCTCTCATAATAAACGTGAACCTATACACCCCCGAAACACCTAAACCAGGTGGACTCACAAACAAGTACACAAGCAATATTTACTTGACATAATGAAACTAGTACTAGGCCCAAAGTAAGAGACTAGTTTATTAACCATATAAGTCACTTATGCATAATTGCATAATTTTATAAATCAACTTGTAACACATTTACTATGTATCATTTATCAATTCATCTTCTAGTAATCATGAAGAGTTTAAACAATCATTTACTTAACAATATACTTTCTTATAATACATACATAAGACTCCTATCCTTTCCCAAACTTATGAATAAAAATTATCAAATGAGGCTGAAAATAGGGGAAGGGGTGCGCACGCCTCCCCACCAAGGGTGCGCGCGCCTCCAAAAATCAGAAATGAGCCCTTGCCAATTTGGCTAAGGGTGCGCACGCCTCCCCACAATGGGTGCGCGCGCTCTCTCCTTCTGAAGCTATGAAATTCCCAAATTTATAGGGTGCGCGCGCCTCTCCCTAAAGGGAGCGCACGCCTCCAAATAACCGCAAATAATTCAACTTCAGATGATGGGTGCGTGCGCCTCCTTTTATGGGGTGCGCGTGCCTCCATCTCGAAATTCAGTTTTCCAGATTGCAGTTCTTGGTTGTTCTTGCCTAGTTTTCATGTTATAACAATCACACAAACCCAGCAACCTAAGTTATTTTCCCAAACTCACCTAGGCTGATACTTGAGTTCTAACAACAAAAATTAAACACAAGAACACCCCCCATAACACCCATCAACTCAGAACTTGGAAATCAAGGGCCAAAACCTAAAAATGCACACATTTCATATAACTTCATAAAAATTAATTCAAATCATATATTCCTCATATATAACCTCATACAACTCAAGAATGACCCTTTTTAAATTTAAATAGGGGAATTAGTAACTTACTTATTTCGGGACAGTACCGTAGCAATAATTTCTGAACCGGTAGAAACGACCTATTCAACGCCCTGAGCAACTTTATATATTTAGAGTTCAAAACGGAGAAGTAATTAAATTGATATGAATTTATACATGACATTTTCTTACCTTGTTCTCCTATGCTTCGTAGGAAAGAAGGAGTAATTGCTATGTGTGTGATACAGAGAGAAAGAAAAAAAAAAGGAATGGGATAAAGATCCCCAAACAAGATCTTTATATTCATTTCCTAGTTTTCCGTACTAACCATCTCTAATTCTTCTAATACCACTAAAGGACAATTCTCCTCAATACCACATAAGCCCACCATGTTACTAACTCATTTAATCCCCAAAACAAATATTATGACTAGCAATATCATCAACACATATACTCGAATAATATATGTAAGTTTAAGAAATTATTATCTAACACATAAAATGCGCACATAAATCAAATAATAGATTTTAATTATGTAAAAATGAGAAGTATGAAAATAAAATTGGGTGAGGCGTTACATCCTCCCCACCTTAAAAGAAAATTCGTCCGCGAATTTTATTAATCTAAATGACCAAATTACTTACCAAAATTATCAAATAAACTCGGGTACTTCTCTCGCATTTCCCGCTCAGTTTCCCACGTAGCCTCTTCTATTTCATGGTTCCTCCACAATACCTTTACAAGGGGAATCCTCTTTGTACGCAAGACTTGTTCCTTCCGGTCAAGAATCTCTACCGGTAACTCCTCATAGGATAAGTCAGGTTGGAATTCAATAGGTTCATACTCAAGAACATGAGATCCATCCGCAATATATTTACGAAGAGTAGAGACATGAAACACATTATGTACCCCGGACAATGATGGCGGTAAAGCAAGTCTATAAGCCAATTTCCCAATCCTCTCAAGTATTTCAAATGGCCCTATATACCGAGGAGTCAACTTCCCTTCCTTACCAAATCGTTTCACACCTTTCTGAGGCGACACTTTCAAGAACACAAAATCACCGACTTGGAATTCAAGATCCCTTCTTCTGTTATCAGCATAACTCTTTTGACGACTTTGAGCTGTCCTCAATCTATCCCGAATCAATCTCACACTCTCCACAGACTGTTGAACCATTTCGGGTCCCAAAGATTTGCTTCCCCGACTTCATCCCAACATATAGGTGATCTACATTTTCGACCATACAATGCTTCGTAGGGGGCCATTTCAATACTAGACTGGTAGCTGTTGTTATAAGCAAATTCAACTAACGGTAAATGAACATCCCAACTACCTTTGAAGTCAACTGCACACGCTCGTAACATATCCTCAAGAATCCGTACAAACCTTTCCGACTGCCCATCTGAATGTGGATGAAATGCTGTACTGAAATTCAATTTAGTACCCATTGCCCCTTGAAGAGCTTGCCAGAATCGGAATGTAAAACGAGGATCTCTATCGGATACTATACTCACAGGAACCCCATGAAGCCGAACTATCTCCTGGACATATAGAGAAGCCAACCGAGTCAATGAATACCCCATGGAAACAGGCAAAAAGTGAGCCGACTTGGTTAACCGATCTACTATAACCCAAACTGCTTCATAACCCTTTCGAGTACGCAGTAAACCAGTTACAAAGTCCATAGTGATATGCTCCCATTTCCATTCAGGTATCTCCAGAGGTTGTAATAGACCTGCAGGACGTTGATGTTCTACTTTCACTTGTTGACATGTTAAGCACTTAGACACATAATCAGCAATCTCCCTTTTCATACAGTTCCACTAGAAATGCTTCTTCATATCTTGATACATTTTCGTGCTTCCCGGATGTATAGTATACTTTGTCTTATGAGCCTCCTCCAATACTCGCTGTTTAATCTCTCCATCAGCTGGAATACAAACCCTACCACAAAATGTAAGAATTCCATCATTATTCAAGGCAAAATCGGGTTGTTTACCTTCTTTCATTCCACTAACAATCTTTTGCAATTCGGGATCAATCTTCTGAGCTTCTTTAATCTGTTGAAGTAGAACAGATGTAGCCTTTATATTCGCGAAACTCATGCCATGACTCGACTCATAAGGATTCCAGTCTCGCAAATCTTCTAACAATTTCCACTCTCGTTCCATCAAATGTGCAACATAGGTGTTCCTACTCAAAGCATCTGCCACCACATTAGCCTTTCCCGGATGATACAAAATTGTACAATCATGATCCTTCAATTTTTCCATCCATCTGCATTGTCTCATGTTAAGTTTTTTCTGGGAAAACAAATACTTCAGGCTCTTATGATCTGTGAACACTTCAAATCTAGCCCCATATAAATAATGCCTCCATTTGTGTAACGCAAATATAATCGCAGCCAATTCTAAGTCATGAGTAGGATAATTCGCTTCATAAGGAGTTAATTTTCTCGAGGCATAAGCAATTACCTTACCATTTTGCATTAACACACAACCCAACCCTTCTTTGGAAGCATCCGTGTAAACAACAAAATTATCTGACCAACTAGGCAAAGCTAACACTGGTGCAACCGTCAATCTTCTTTTCAACTCCTGAAAACTCGCTTCACATTTGTCATCCCATTCGAAGGCTATAGATTTTCGATTCAAACTTGTCATTGGTGTAGCAATTTTTGAAAATCCTTCAATAAACCTTTGATAATAACTTGCCAATCCCAGAAAACTACGTACCTCGGTGACTGTAGTTGGTCTCTTCCATTTAACTATGGCTTCTATCTTCGAAGGATCAACCGAAATACCGGCCTTTGACACCACGTGTCCCAAGAAAGAAACTTCTTCTAACCAGAAGGCACACTTACTGAATTTGGCGAACAATTGCTTTTCACGAAGAACACCCAATACTAGCCTCAAATGTTGCTCGTGCTCCGCCTTGGATTTAGAATAAACTAAGATGTCATCTATAAAAACCACCACAAAACAATCTAGATAAAGTTTGAAAACCCGGTTCATCAAATCCATAAACACCGCAGGAGCATTCGTCAAACCAAATGGCATAACCACAAACTCATAATGTTCGTACCTGGTACGTAAGGCTGTCTTCGGTATATCTTCTTCTCAAACATTCAATTGGTGATACCCACTTCTTAAATCAAGCTTCGAATAAACCACGGACCCCTAAAGTTGATCAAACATGTCATCGATGTGAGGTAACGGATACTTGCTTTTAATTGTTACCTGATTAAGTTCTCGATAGTCTATACATAACCGTAGAGTACCATCCTTCTTCTTCACAAATAATACTGGTGCACCCCAAGGAGACATACTAGGCCGGATAAACCCTTTCTCCAATAACTCCTCGAGTTGCTTCTTCAATTCTCTTAACTCAGCGGGAGCCATTCTGTATGGAGCTTTAGATATCGGTGTGGTACCTGGTAATAACTCAATACAAAACTCAAGTTCCCGGTCCGGTGGCATACTATATTCAGTAGGAAACACATCCGGAAACTCACACACCACGGAAATATCCTCCAGCTTTGCTACAGACACACTCTTGTCAACAACACAAGCAAGATACCCAGTACAACCCCCAGACAACAACTTCCTAGCTCTCAAAGCAGATATAACATGAAAACTACACATAGGTCTATCACCTTCAAAAATAAATTCAGGCAAACCCGGCACAAAAAAAGTAACCACCTTTTGATGACAGTCAACAGATGCATAATGCATATAAAGCCAGTCCATACCAAGTATCACATCAAAATCCCTTATGGGCAACACTACTAAATCAGCTTGAAGGGTATAATTACTCATAAGCACATCACAATTCCTATATACCTCTGTAGCTAACATGCAATCTCCCATAGGAGAAGATACTTCTAACACATAAGGCATAGAATCAGGAACAACAGGTAAATGAGACACAAAATGTGATGCCACATAAGAATGAGATGATCCTGGATCTATAAGAACTCGCGCTCGCGTACTAAAAAGAAAAATAATACCTCCTATCACTGCTGTCGACTCAGCCACCCTGTGCTAATCAATAGCAAACACTCGACCCTGAACCTTAGGCCGACCCCCACTATCTCGCTTACTACCCGAAGCCTGCTGTCCGGTACCCTCTCGTGGAGTTCATTTACTCTTTGGGCAATCCTTTTTGAAATGTCCACCATCACCACAGTTTAAGCATTTTCCTTGTTTCAACCAACACCTGTCTTCGGTATGGCCCTCCTTGGAACAATACTTGAAAATCCACTTAGAACCTGAAACATTTGGCTTCGAACCCACTGACACACTTCCCATACTTTCAGGTTGACGCTGAGGTCGTCCCCCTGATCGGCTATATCCACCTCTTTTATTTCCTGAGCTCTGAGCCTTATCTGGAACGCGTACTGATGGTTGACCTCCCGTAGCAACTCCCGGTTTAACTTTATGTTCATTAATGTCATTCTCAATTGCATATTCCTTCTCAACTGCTTGTCGGTAACTAGTGAGTTGTAAGAAAAGAAGTTGTTTCCTATACTCTGTCTTTAATCCCTTCACGAACCGTTGAGCCCTCTTTATTTCAGTTGGAACCAAATGGCTACAATACCTTGCTAACTTGCTGAATTCAGAAGAGTATTATCCCACCGTCATATTTCCTTGCACTAAGTTCAGAAATTCCATCTCTCTTCGGTCTTGGACAACTGAGGGAATAAACTGTGAGTTGAACTCCTTGAGGAAGTCCTCCCAAGTATGTTGTATATCTTTCTCTTGCTCCCAGCTTTGACATAACACTTTCCACCAATGCTCCACAGCTTTCTCCAGTTTAAAGGTTGCAAATGTTACCTTCTCTTTGTCTTCACATTTCAAAGCAGTGAATATCTTCTCAATACTCTCAATCCATTCTTCAGCTTTCACTGCATCGGGTTCTCCATCAAAGCTACGAGGTTGCATTTTCAGGAACTTAGTAAGACGACTGGCATAACCCCTATCTTCCGTTCCTGACTGTGCTTGCCCCGGATTATTCTGTCCTTGTTGGTTGGAGACTATTTGAGCCAATAACTAAAACATCTGCTTGTAATCCACATTATGATCATTACCCACTTCCACAGAAGGATTTTCTGATTCGTCATTTCCCTGAGTACTACTACCAATATCCTCTGACTGACTCATCTCCACCCTACACATAAACACTTGACGTTAATAACACACCCAAAAACCAACACACTTAGGCCATAGACCCTATCCAGGCTTAGAGCTAACCATACCTCTGATACCAACTGTAACGACCCGAATCCTTAGATTTGATATGAACCATAGAATTCGATACGTCATTTCTACTTAAAAAGGATAAAATTTTAAGCTAAATACAACTATACTCCTTTAATGGATTAGGAGCTACACTCCTCAAGATGGTTTAACACATTACCACCACAATCTTACTTTAACATTCTAAGTTCTATTCATCAACTACTTGGCATAAAAGCCGATAAACAAAAGAAGACAACTTTATTTACATATACACAACTGTACCCCCAAAAAAAATCTGAGTTTAACATACTCAGTCTAACCAACGTCCTCACATAACAAAAGTACAATAACCTACCCCAAAAGAAATCTCCCTTAGCACAAAAACTGGATACTACGATCCTCACCTCGAGCTATCGCTAGCCTTCTTTGGATCTAAGGAAAACACAGAACAATAAACGAGGTGAGATAAAATCTCAATAAGTTACTACGAAAATAATATGATATGCAAACATATACAATGAAGCATAGGAGTATCACATATAGAAATATATATCAAGTAGCACATCATAAGAGTAGTAATCCTACCCATTAAACATCACGTATAGCTAAGTACACATTACAAAGGATATTCTTTCCGTCCTTATTACTCCATATCCATTCATAACGTTGATGTAGATCTTCATATTGAAGGCAGCTTTACTATATCAAAGGAGACCCGTTACCCAGTATCTCAAACCAAGAACCAAGAATAAAAGAGCTATTCAATCATTGTGCATAATGCTCCAATCATTGAGAAAGCTAGACCCCTACCGTGATCAAGAGTAGGAGCAAACGGTCACAGATGCATAGATTCACGGTTATTACTCAGCCCCAGCTCTCATAATAAACGTGAACCTATACACCCCCGAAACACCTAAACCAGCTGGACTCACAAACAAGTACACAAGTAATACTTACTTAACATTATGAAACTAGTACTAGGCCCAAAGTAAGGGACTAGTTTATTAACCATATAAGTCACTTATGCATAATTGCATAATTTTATAAATCAACTTGTAACACATTTACTATGTATCATTTATCAATTCATCTTCTAGTAATCATGAAGAGTTTAAAACAATCATTTACTTAACAATATACTTTCTTATAATACATACATAAGACTCCTATCATTTCCCAAACTTATGAATAAAAATTATCAAATGAGGCTGAAAACAGGGGAAGGGGTGCACGCACGCCTCCAAAAATCAGAAATGAGGCCTTGCCAATTTGGCTAAGGGTGCGCACGCCTCCCCACAATGGGTGCGCGCGCTCTCTCCTTCTGAAGCTATGAAATTCCCAAATTTATAGGGTGCGCGCGCCTCTCCCTAAAGGGAGCGCACGCCTCCAACTAACCCCAAATAATTCAACTTCAGATGATGGGTGCGTGCGCCCCTTTTATGGTGTGCGCACGCCTCCATCTCGAAATTCAGTTTTCCAGATTGCAGTTCTTGGTTGTTCTTGCCTAGTTTTCATGTTATAACAATCACACAAACCCAGCAACCTAAGTTCTTTTCCCAAACTCACCTAGGCTGATACTTGAGTTCTAACAACAAAAATTAAACACAAGAACACCCCCCATAACACCCATCAACTCAGAACTTGGAAATCAAGGGCCAAAACCTAAAAATGCACACATTTCATATAACTTCATAAAAATTAATTCAAATCATATATTCCTCATATATAACCTCATACAACTCAAGAATGACCCTTTTTACATTTAAATAGGGGAATTAGTAACTTACTTATTTCGGGACAGTACCGTAGCAATAATTTCTGAACCGGTAGAAACGACCTATTCAACGCCCTGAGCAACTTTATATATTTAGAGTTCAAAACGGAGAAGTAATTAAATTGATATGAATTTATACATGACATTTTCTTACCTTGTTCTCCTATGCTACGTAGGAAAGAGGGAGTAATTGCTATGTGTGTGATACAGAGAGAAAGGAAAAAAAAAAAAAAAAAAATGGGATAAAGATCCCCAAACAAGATCTTTATATTCATTTCCTAGTTTTCCCTACTAACCATCTCTAATTCTTCTAATACCACTAAAGTACAATTCTCCTCAATACCACATAAGCCCACCATGTTACTAACTCATTTAATCCCCAAAACAAATATTATGACTAGCAATATCATCAACACATATACTCGAATAATATATGTAAGTTTAAGAAATTATTATCTAACACATAAAATGCGCACATAAATCAAATAATAGATTTTAATTATGTAAAAATGAGAAGTATGAAAATAAAATTGGGTGAGGCGTTACAATTTTTTTTCTTCGTGTTTTGTGATAAATTGTCCGTCTCAGAATTAGAACTTGCCAAATTCAACTGAATCCATATATCCACAATGTACCATAATTTCCACCAACTGCACAATGAAACTTGAACATCACGCCATTAGATTATCGTTAATCACATAAAAAGCATCAATCTTTAACACTTAAGAACAACAATTCAATTTGCCGATGGAAATACCAAGGAGAGAAGAAACCTAGAAAAAAATTATGCCTAAACACACAAGTGAAGATTGTCTCAATTTTGGTGTGACATAGAATGATCAACTCAGTCCATGGCTCAGTTTCAACTCACAGGAATTCAATGAGAATTACCTTCAATCATGCAGCCTCTAGAACACTCCCATTGAAGGCTTATGACTTATGAATCAGTTACAGGGAGGAGCTCTTCACTCTCACAATACAGTGTTACCCTGATTCTCAAGTTATGTATGGATACACATCAGCAATTTGTTTAAATGAGTAGTAACTTCAAAGACTGGAGGCAGCTTTTTTTCCCCGTAACCTTAGATTAAGTGCCTACTCCATGATAAACAACACGAATGAATTAACAAGATAATTTTTATTATCAAGTTAAGAAGGATCTCACATTCAAGGGTTAAAGCTCGGAGTCAAGGAACTAAAGAAGACCAAGTGATCACAAGAGACAATCGTGCAAGGAATGAATGCAGTTTTTTTTTTTTTTTGTGTGTGTGACTGTAATATACAATTATACAGTTATGCAGTCAGTTGTCTGCACACTTGTGCAGTCAACTGGTATCACACAGTCCGAGAGACTTCTTAAGTGAATAAAATCTCTCGAAATCCAAAGCCTTGGTAAAGATATCAGGAAGTTGACCCGTTGTGCTTACATGTTCTAGAGTAATGATTTTTTGATCAACGAGATATCTAATAAAATGGTGCATAATATCTATGTGCTTTGCTAGGAAATATTATACCGGATTCTTGGCAATATTCAAGGACCATAAGCTATCACAAAATACGGTCAAGATTTCACTTCTAAGACCATAATCCTTGATTATCTGGTTCATCCTCAACAATTGAGTACAACAAGTAACAACTACCATATATTCAGTATTAGATGGCCTACAAACCAAGAACCTAACATCTTTCTTTTCAAATTTTACCACTTCCTCTTGCATGACATTGGTACAATTATTGACTTTTAAAGTTTCTGACTCATCCTCATGCTTAAAATTAGCAACGAAATAACAAGAGCTTACCCGATGGTACGCGGATCCAAACCAGCTAATTCCTGGTAATTTATTCGTTTCCCTCTTGTTTTTATTCCTTCATCCACTCCCCCAATGACCTGGGAAGTGGGATGATCTCCTTGTAACCTTGCTGTAGCATCATTACCTCTGGTTTCCTGATCTTTCAAGATTTCAGAATCTGAACCAGAATCAGCTGCTGTATGACCATCTATCGTGTCAGTTGACTGTTCATCTGGACTGTCAGTAGTCCTCACAGTTGGTGTATCTGCAGATTCTGTTGTGGACTTTGGATCAGATTCATCATTAATCTTTTCATGCTCCCAAGTGCACCCTGTAATGCAATTCTCAACACAATTGACACTAAGATCAGGAGCATTATCAAAAATTGGGTTAAAACATGAATGATTTTCAACCAACTCATAAAAATAATGAGAGGATCTTACACCTTTCAAAACACATCTGTTTGAATCATCGAAGACCTCACAGATCTTCTTATCAAACTTGACATGTAGATCATCATCACACAATTGGCTTATGCTAATTAGGTTTGCCTTTAACCCATCAACATGCAAGACATTATGGAAAACCATTAACATTCAGAGTACCTTTGCCAATTACCTCACCTTGAGCACCTCCACCAAAATAGACCTTTCCACCTTTAAAGGCTTCATAGTCTTTGAAATGCTCAAGAGAGCCAGTCATGTGGCAGGAGCAGCCACTGTCAAAGTACCAGGCTCCTTCCTCACTGTTCTTCAAGGAGGTAAACACCACTTGACACATTAGAGTGTCGTTTCGTACCCATGTGGCTTTTGGAGCAGACTGCTGTTGACTGGGCAGTTGTGACTCCAACTGTGCCCACAGTTGTCTTGTCAAGTGGCCGCTGTTCTTCTCCAAGCCAAGTTCCTGTTTCAACTTGTAACAAAATGGACGTATATGTCCAGGGTCAAAGGTGACACACGTATCTCTTTTTTTCGATTTCTTATGTTTTTTGTGAGGAGACACGTGATTAACATTAAATCTCTCATTGTTTTTCGAAGTGCCCTCACCTTCCTTAACAAACACTGGATCTCCATAGCCTAAACCTGATTTTCCTTGGTTCCCCATATTCAGAACATCTTCCAATTTAGCCTTGACATTGTTAAGTTTATTGAGTGTAATGGTTTCTTTTTCAAGATTGCTTTAATATTTCTCACACTCATTGTCATTTTTGGTAAGCATGACTTCTAACCTAGCTATGGAGTCCTTTTGAGTATCACTTTCACTCGACAACCTCTCATTCTCAGCTTTTAATTTCAAATTGTCAGAGGCGAGTTTTTCATTTACCTTCTTGAATGCCTTGAGTTGTTCCATTCTTTTGGACCAATCTGCATGAAGCTCAACATATGTATTATGTAGATCTTCATAGGTTGCACTATCTTCATCCTCCTGATTGGATTGCTCAGTTTCACCTGCAGAAGTGGAGTTAAAATAGGAATACATGTTAGCACCATCTGAGTAGTCAGTTGTGCCGTTAGTTGACAACACGTCCTCACTATCAGATTCACTGTCAGAAAGGGAGGATTGTGATGATCGTAAAAATGACAGGTTTGCTGTCTAATCGTCATCATCTGAATCAGTTAAGGTTGCAGAAAACTCATCCCTCTCTTTTTGAGTGTGTTAGCACACTCATTGGCATAGTGTCCAAATCCTAAACAAGCTCTACACTGAACGGACTCAATAGATCTTTTGTTTTCAGAAGAAAATTTGTTCTTACTTGTTTATTTCTTGAATGATTCAATCTTAGGGGAAGAAGCAGTAACCTTATTAGAAAACCTTTGTTGACGTTTTTTGTTCAACATATTATTGAATATTTCAGAGATCAAGTCACATTCATCTTCCTCTAAGTTTGAGTCATCAATATCCTTTGATAATTCAACAAGATCTTTGGACACAGTAAGAGCACTACCAAGAGAAATTGAATTTACTTTGCTAGTTTGTTGCACTTCAAGGTTCAATTCAAACGTAGTTAGAATACTTAGAACCTTTTTAAGACTCACGGTCCGAGTATCACAAGTTTCTTCAATGACAGAGACTTTGATGTTAAATTTTTCTGGGAGAGTTCTTAAAACTTTACTAACCAACCTTGCATTGGAGATGGATTCTCCTAATGCAATGGATTCATTTGAAATATCCATTAATTTAGCAGAATATTCTTGAATCGTTTCATTTTCTCCCATTCTTAAATTTTCAAACTCTGTCATCAATCTCCTTAATTTTGTTTGTTTGACACTATCAGACCCTTCACAATGAAGTTGTAAAATATCCCAAGCAGTTTTGGCCACGGTATGGTTAGAAAATAACCGATACAAAATGTGATCAACATGATCAGATATGGCAGCCATTGCCTTTGCATTGTAGTTTGCAAGGGCAATTTCTTTCGTGTTCCAATCTTGCTCAGGTTTTGGGACAATTTTTTTTTTCCTTTTTCTCCTCACTAGTTTCAGGAGCTTTTGCTTTTGGATCAACTACTTCTATAGTAGGGGATGTATATCCCACAAGAATACTAACCCAAGCACGATGATCTATGTTTTTAATGTACATGATCATCTTAGCCTTCCAAATAGTATAGTTTGAACCATCTAGTGTAGGCGGCTTATTACAAATATGAGTACAGTCCATAATAGTTACTTTCAAAAGATCGATCTCAGTATGTCGAGACCAGGCTCTGGTGCCAATTAAAAGAAATATGCAGCTAGGACTATTCTGGGAACCAACCAACTGTGAGTACAACTGTGCTCACAAGTGTCAAGACAGTTGTCTTGTCAACTGCCGAAGAACGCAGTGAATGAAAAAACCCAGAAAACGCAGCGGATTAAAAACGAACAGAAATTAAAAACACTTCAGCAAGAAATAACTTGCTGGAAAACTTTCATTAATAAAAGGTCTTGCAAAATTCAAGACAATGAAAGAAACAAAACAACGAAAAGATCAAACTCTATTCTATCTTGAAAAGACTAAACACAAAAATACACTTGTAGTTCTAAAAGGTTTAGAACTCCAAGAACAAATGAATTCTCTCTAATAATTCTGTAAAAGGCGTGTGTTGCAATGAAGAATGAAGATGTGATTTATAGTTTCACTTGGCCGCTTCTAATCAACCGAGATCTTCAAATCGGCCAATCAATATTTCCTTTTGAGAGTCCACCTAAAATACACTCCTAAAATACATAACAACTTTCCAAAGATAAGCATCAATATGTTAGTGAAGTAAATCCTAAATATATAAGTAATTATAAATAAAATATATATACTAATAACTAAAATATTCACAAAGATATACACTAAAATCAGAATCACAAAGATTAAAATATAATAGAGTATTTTCATACTCTTCAATCTCCCCTATCTTTGTGGTTCTGATCAAAATCTGCAAAACAATAATCTTTCCCCATGAATTGTACATTGGATTCTATTCTCCTACATACATCTTTAGAACACATCTTTCTCCCCCTGAATATGAAGACCACATCTTTCTCCCCCTTTTTGAGAAGAACCATCAAACACAAAGAAATAAAATTTTGAATATCTTCCACTCCCCCTAAATTTGAATCTCCCTAACAAAAATACCTCTAAGAGCATCATCAATCTCAACTCACATCGCAGCAAACCTTTATAGACCAGCGAGTTCTGCAGACTTACCAGATTACTTACCAGTTGACTGTACAATTGACTGTACAGTTGACTGTCCAGTTGTCCGCACAGTTGCACGAACAAGTTGCTTAGCACCAGCTGGATGCTTAACAAAAAAAATGCCTGAGCTTGATCAGAGCACTGGCAAACAATCATTTTGTGTCACACACAATCACTTAGAGTTTCTCCTGAATTCTTGGATTTATCTGCAAAAATGTTAGAGAGGGAGCATTTGCAGAATAGGAACAAGATGAGATGAGAGAAATGTAGCTAGAAAGCATGAGGAAGAAGATATACTCAACGATAATTCACAACCAGATTCGACAAGGAGGAAATATCAAGGAAGGGCATTGATTCTTCCTAAGAACTCGGGTAGGCCAAGGAGTGGGGAGAACCGAGTGACTTTGAAGTACCCATTTGAATTCCAAAACAAACAAGGATTTTGATTTTAAAATTCAAATTTTTTCGTGTTTTGTGATAAATTGTCCGTCCCAGAATTAGAACTTGCCAAATTCAACTGATTCCATATATCCACAATGTACCATAATTTCCACCAACTGCACAATGAAACTTGAACATCACGCCATTATATTATCGTTAATCATATGAAAAGCATCAATCTTTAACTCATAAGAACAACAATTCAATTTGCCGATGGAAATACCAAGGAGAGAAGAAACCTAGAAAAAAAATTATGCCTAAACACACAAGTGAAGATTGTCTCAATTTTGGTGTGACATAGAATGATCAACTCAGTCCATGGCTCAGTTTCAACTCACAAGAATTCAATGAGAATTACCTTCAATCATGCAGCCTCTAGAACACTCCCATTGAAGGCTTATGGCTTATGAATCAGTTACAGGGAGGAGCTCTTCACTCTCACAATACAGTGTTACCCTGATTCTCAAGTTATGTATGGATACACGTCAGCAATTTGCTTAAATGAGTAGTAACTTCAAAGACTGGAGGCAGCTTGTTTTCCCCGTAACCTTAGATTAAGTGCCCACTCCATGATAAACAACACGAAGGAATTAACAAGATAATTTTTATTATCAAGTTAAGAAGGATCTCACATTCAAGGGTCAAAGCTCGGAGTCAAGGAACTAAAGAAGACCAAGTGATCACAAGAGACAATCGTGCAAGGAATGAATGCAGTTTTTTTTTTTTTTTTTTTGTGTGTGTGACTGTAATATACAATTATACAGTTATGTAGTCAGTTGTCTGCACACTTGTGCAGTCAACTAGTCAACTGGTATCACACAGTCCGAGAGACTTCTTAAGTGAAGAAATCTCTCGAAATCCAAAGCCTTGGTAAAGATATCAGCAAGTTGACCCGTTGTGCTTACATGTTCTAGAGTAATGATTTTTTGATCAACGAGATATCTAATAAAATGGTGCATAATATCTATGTGCTTTGCTAGGAAATATTATACCGGATTCTTGGAAATATTCAAGGACCTTAAGCTATCACAAAATACGGTCAAGATTTCACTTCTAAGACCATAATCCTTGATTATCTAGTTCATCCTCAACAATTGAGTACAACAAGTAACAACTACCATATATTCAGTATTAGATGGCCTAAAAACCAAGAACCTAACATCTTTCCTTTCAAATTTTTCCACTTCCTCTTGCATGACATTGGTATAATTATTAACTTTTAAAGTTTCTGACTCATCCTTATGCTTAAAATTAGCAACGAAATAACAAGAGCTTACCCGATGGTACGCGGATTGCATGCATACCAAACCGGCTAATTCCCAGTAATTTATTCGTTTCCCTCTTGTTTTTATTCCTTCATCCACTCCCCAATGACCTGGGAAGTGGGATGATCTCCCTGTAACCTTGATGTAGCATCATTACCTCTGGTTTCCTGATCTTCTAGGATTTCAGAATCTGAACCAGAATCAGCTGCTGTATGACCATCTGTCTTGGCAGTTGACTGTTCATCTGGACTGTCAGTAGTCCTCACAGTTGGTGTATCTGTAGATTATGTTGTGGACTTTGGATCAGATTCATCATTAATCTTTTCATGCTCCCAACTGTACCCTGTAATGCAATTCTCAACACAATTGACACTAAGATCAGGAGCATTATCAAAAATTGGGTTAAAACATGAATGATTTTCAACCAACTTGTAACAATGATCAGAGGATCTTACACCTTTCAAAACACATCTGTTTGAATCATCGAAGACCTCACAGATCTTCTTATCAAACTTGACATGTAGATCATCATCACACAATTGGCTTATGCTAATTAGGTTTGCCTTTAACCCATCAACATGCAAGACATTATGGAAAACCATTAACATTCAGAGTACCTTTGCCAATTACCTCACCTTGAGAACCTCCACCAAAATCGACCTTTCCACCTTTAAAGGATTCATAGTCTTTGAAATGCTCAAGAGAGCCAGTCATGTGGCGGGAGCAGCCACTGTCAAAGTACCAGGCTCCTTCCTCACTGCTCTTCAAGGAGGTAAACACCACTTGACACATTAGAGTGTCGTTTCTTACCCATGTGGCTTTTGGAGCAGACTGCTGTTGACTGGGCAGTTGTGACTCCAACTGTGCCCACAGTTGTCTTGTCAAGTGGCCGCTGTTTTTCTCCAAGCCAAGTTCCTGTTTCAACTTGTAACAAAATGGACGTATATGTCCAGGGGCAAAACAATGGTGACACACGTATCTCCTTTTTCTATTTCTTCTGTTTTTGTGAGGAGACACGTGATTAACATTAAATCTCTCATTGTTTTTCGAAGTGCCCTCACCTTCCTTAACAAACACTGGATCTCCATAGCCTAAACCTGATTTTCCTTGGTTCCCCATAATCAGAACCTCTTCCAATTTAGCCTTGACATTGTTAAGTTTATTGAGTGTAATGGTTTCTTTTTCAAGATTGCTTTTATATTTCTCACACTCATTGTCATTTTTGGTAAGCATGACTTCTAACCTAGCTATGGAGTCCTTTTGAGTATCACTTTCACTCGACAACCTCTCATTCTCAGCTTTTAATTTCAGATTGTCAGAGGCGAGTTTTTCATTTACCTTCTTGAATGCCTTGAGTTGTTCCATTCTTTTGGACCAATCTGCATGAAGCTCAACATATGTATTGTGTAGATCTTCATAGGTTGCACTATCTTCATCCTCCTGATTGGATTGCTCAGTTACACCTGCAGAAGTGGAGTTAAAACAGGAATACATGTTAGCACCATCTGAGTAGTTAGTTGTGCCGTTAGTTGACAACACATCCTCACTATCAGATTCACTGTCAGAAAGGGAGGATTGTGATGATTGTAAAAATGACAGGTTTGCTGTCTAATCGTCATCATCTGAATCACTTAAGGTTGCAGAAAACTCATCCCTCTCTTTTTGAGTGTGTTAGCACACTCATTGGCATAGTGTCCAAATCCTAAACAAGCTCTACACTGAACGGACTCAATATATCTTTTGTTTTCAGAAGAAAATTTGTTCTTACTTGTTTCTTTCTTGAATGATTCAATCTTAGGGGAAGAAGCAGTAACCTTATTAGAAAACATTTGTTGACATTTTTTGTTCAACATATTGTTGAATATTTCAGAGATCAAGTCACATTCATCTTCCTCTAAGTTTGAGTCATCAATATCCTTTGATAATTCAACAAGATCTTTGGACACAGTAAGAGCACTACCAAGAGAAATTGAATTTACTTTGCTAGTTTGTTGCACTTCAAGGTTCAATTCAAACGTAGTTAGAATACTTAGAACCTTTTTAAGACTCACGGTCCGAGTATCACAAGTTTCTTCAATGACAGAGACTTTGATGTTAAATTTTTCTGGGAGAGTTCTTAAAACTTTACTAACCAACCTTGCATTGGAGATGGATTCTCCTAATGCAAATGATTCATTTGAAATATCCATTAATTTAGCAGAATAGTCTTGAATCGTTTCATTTTCTCCCATTCTTAAATTTTCAAACTCTGTCATCAATCTCCTTAATTTTGTTTGTTTGACACTATCAGACCCTTCACAATGAAGTTGTAAAATATCACAAGCAGTTTTGGCCACGGTATGGTTAAAAAAACCGATACAAATTGTGATCAACATGATCAGATATGGAAGCCATTGCCTTTGCATTGTAGTTTGCAAGGGCAATTTCTTCCGTATTCCAATCTTGCTCAGGTTTTGGGACAAATTTTTTTCCTTTTTCTCCTCACTAGTTTCAGGAGCTTTTGCTTTTGGATCAACTACTTCTATAGTAGGGGATGTATATCCCACAAGAATACTGACCCAAGCACGATGATCTATGTTTTTAATGTACATGATCATCTTAGCCTTCCAAATGGTATAGTTTGAACCATCTAGTGTAGGCGGCTTATTACGAATATGAGTACAGTCCATAATGGCTACTTTCAAAAGATCGATATCAGTATGTCGAGACCAGGCTCTGGTGCCAATTGAAAGAAATATGCAGCTAGGACTGTTCTGGGAACCAACCAACTGTGAGTACAACTGTGCTCACAAGTGTCAAGACAGTTGTCTTGTCACTGCCGAAGAACGCAGTGAATTAAAAAACCCAGAAAACGCAGCGGATTAGAAACGAACAGAAATTAAAAACACTTCAGTAAGAAATAACTTACTGGAAAACTTTCATTAATAAAAGGTCTTGCAGAATACAAGACAATGAAAGAAACAAAACAACGAAAAGATCAAAACCTATTCTATCTTGAATAGAGTAAACACAAAAAAACACTTGTAGTTCTAAAAGGTTTAGAACTCCAAGAACAAATGAACTCTCTCTAATAATTCTGTAAAAGGCCTGTGTTGCAATGAAGAATGAAGATGTGATTTATAGTTTCACTTGGCCGCTTCTAATCAACCGAGATCTTCAAATCGGCCAATCAATATTTCCTTTTGAGAGTCCACCTAAAATACACTCCTAAAATACATAACAACTTTTCAAAGATAAGCATCAATATGTTAGTGAAATAAATCCTAAATATATAAGTAATTATAAATAAAATATATATACTAATAACTAAAATATTCATAAAGATATACACTAAAATCAGAATCACAAAGATTAAAATATAATAGAGTATTTTCATACTCTTCAGACCCTCCACACTAAACCGATCGCAAGAATAATATATGCAAACCCAACAAGCAAGAACGAATAATTAAAGCGAAAGAACAAAAGAACACAAATAAATTGTTTACCCAGTTCGTCAATATTTTTTACTACGTCTGAGGGGCACTACCAAGCTAGGATCTTGCACTATAATATGTTAATATGAAATTACAATGAGTTTTGGGGCGGAACCCTGCTTATATACACAACCTAAAATAAGTTCCAAACCCTAATATGTTAATATGAAGTTACAATGAGTTTTGAGACGGAACCCTTCTTATATACACAACCTAGAATAAGTTCCAAACCCTAGATAGAGAAGGAATCCCGAAAATCTAATTATTCAGCCCAACCCGTTTCCCCGGCATAGTGTGCGGCTGCCACTTTTAATGTGTGCAGTCGCCCACTTTTCCTTAAAATGACCCTAAAACAAGCCTGATGGTTTGGGCGGCCGCTCACCCTATTTTTGGGCGGTCGCACAGTCCATCTATGCTGCTGTCTTGATTTTCTTCTATCGTCTCTGATCGCTAGTCCGGTTGCTCTTCTACTCTAACACCAAATTTGATAAATAAATATATTATCTCAACGTTTTCATGGAGTAGAACACAAACCCACAAACAATTTTGTCATTTGACAAATATTTATCACAAAAATAAATCAAATTTCCTTAACAAAATACACATTTTCCCAACATTTAGACCTATAATTTTCATCAAAAAATCAAGGATTCGAGTTCCCTCGCATTGCTATATTTGAAATAATATAGGGTAGTTTGAAAAAGAAAAAGACAATTATCTAAAGAAACAACCCACATAATGACAAATCCATGACAGATGAGATATAGTTTTTTTTTTTGGAAGGAAGACAGATGAGATATAGTTAAGAACATCAAACAAGCGAACCGCATAATGACAAATCCATGGCAGATGAGATATAATTAAGAACAACCAAACATGATTATTTAAAACACGAGTAATATTCATGCTCTTTCATTTATTTTGCCATTTTCATTTTTTAAGCACTAGCAGACGAGTAACCTGCACTAGCATCTTTACGAAGGGACAAATAGGTATAATCCGTATTATACAGACAAGCAAAAGCGCATAACTACAAATCCATGGAAGATGACGTATAATTAAGAACAACTAAACATGATTATTCAAAACATGAGTAATATTTATTCTCTTTCATTTCTGTTGTCATTTTTATTTTTTAAGCAATAACAGACGAGCAAACTGAACTAGCATCTTTATGAAGGAACAAATAGGTATAATCTGTTTTATAAAGACAAGCAAACTCCAAAATTACACAGATTAAACTAGATGTATTACAGAGCAATTATTTTATTTTAAAGTTAATCTTCCTTTATTTATTGAATGTTAATCATTACTATAATGCCTTTCAACTAATTTATACTCCCGTTCGAAAAAAAAAACAATTAGGGCTCGTTCGGAGCGAAAAAGGCATCTTTTAATTACATTCTATTATTTCGCAATAGGTAAGTGAAACCCATACCTCGGGGTTATGATACTTCAAAAATATTTGTTGCGTCTTATAATAAATACTAACCTCCGTTCCATCTTAACGTGTTGATTTTTTCAGTTCATTCAATGAGATGGTCTCTTGTAAAACACGTTTTTCCTAAAGGTTAGGAAAAACGTGTTTTTCAAAATCATTTAGCAGTCCTCAACACACTAACTGGACATTCGTAACACAACAACTGGACATCCTAAACATTGTCACCGGCTATCTATTAAAACTTCTGTTCCTCTCGAAAAAATTCAGAAAAAAACTTCTGACTATCACTTTCAAAGGTTCTGGCTATCACTTTCAAAGGTTCTGACTATCAATCTCATATCCAGAAGGCTTTATATTGATATCCAGGACCCTTCTAGCTATCACTTTCAAAGGTTTTGTCTATCAATCTCATATCCAGAAGGCTTTATATTGATATCCATAACCTTTCTGGCTATCACTTTCAAAGGTTCTGGCTATCACTATCATATCCAGAAGGTTTTATAATTATATCCAGAACCGTTGAAATGTTCTGATTATTTACAAAAATGCCACTGCATTTTTTTAGAAACACGTTTTTCCTAAACGTTTAGAAAAATGCGTTTTCCCAAGATTTTGCGTAATTCAATTGATATTTGACCATAATTTTATGAAAATCTAGTTATCACTATGCAATTTTATAAAATATTATTAATACAATCCGTAACGATGAAACAATAACAAGTTTTAAAATTGCATATGAATTTATGCATATTCATAAAATTATGGTCAAAGTTTGATTGATTTGACCAAATGAACAGTGAAAGTGCGCATTGAGCTGAGACATTGGTTAGTATTACTTACTCTCTCCGTCACATAACAATGTGCACAAACTTTGTTTTTGGCTTCTCATTGATAAGTCACACTTTCCTTAGATGGAAATTTTATATTTTTTTTATTCAATGAGACCCACTTGTCATTCTCAAAACAAATGTCTACTACTATTCTCTACCTCACTGTCTCTTTTCTAATTCACTTTTCACACTTACAACAACTACCCACTATTATTTACCACTTAATTCCCGTATACACTCAATTTTGTTCATATAGTTATGGGACGGGGGAATATTTCTTTTTTAACATTTCATAAAAAATGTTAGTACTATTTTACAAAGAAAATTTAGGAATACTTATTTGTTTATTAAGAGACCCATCTGCCACTCTTACAAGTCACAACAACAAGTCACTTAGACATTGTTTATCAACAATCCAACCCAAACCCAATTTATAAATAAAATATTATTTTTATATTTTCCAAAGACACAACCTACAACCCCAACTTCTTTATATATATATATATATATATATATATATATGTAACACCCATCCTATTTCTTGTTAAATATTTGATATATTTGTTAAATACTTGAACTTGCATATTATGTGCTAGTTTTATTTGGGTTAAAGTTTTAACTGCTTTAAATAGTTAAGGTGGTTAAATGTCTAGTTTTGACTTTTGGGTCATTTGTGAAAATTGGACTTTAGGGGCCTTTTTGTTATAAGTGAAACTTGAGGGGCCTAAGTGTCATTTTTGAAACTTCCAAGTATAAACTTGTTGGCTTTTCTTCTCTGAGTAATTCTTCCCCAAATCCTTACGTATACTCTCTCTGTTTTATAACCTAGGGTTAAAAGTTTTCCCTATTCCCGACTCCTCGAGTTTAATTATCCCTCCGTTCTTGATTCCGATCCCGGATTAATATTCGTGGCGTTGAATAGAGCGTTCCAGGCCGAACAGAAATAAGTTTTGGTCAACTTGAATTTTGACTAGGTAAGTTATTAGCTTCCCCTTACTTGTAATAACATGCATAAATGTTATTCCCGATAATTGTGAATGTTAATTTTGTGTTTGGGGCAAATTTTGTGGTACTTGTAATTGTGGGACAAAGGGAGTATACCCTACTGTATAAAGTAAGGAAATTGAAATGAAAGTATTAGTTTTGAGTTGTTGGTATCCCTGGGAATGTGTAAATTGTTAGTGAAAAGTTACTCCTACGCTTGGGGACGGAGATTCCTAAGCCTGGGAAAGAATTGGGGTTTTGCTGATTTTTGGACCAGGCGCCCGCCCGGTTATGGACCAGGCGCCCGCCCTTTGGCCAGAAAGTTATGGGTTTAAGGAAATTTGAACAAGCGGCCGCCCGGTCTACCTCGAGCGCCCGCCCGGTCCCCTGTTCCAAACAAAGTGTTTTAAACCTAAATCAAATTGAAAGCTTACCTCTCCTAAGGCATATAGCCTTAGTATAAGATGTACTAGCAAGTATAATGGTACCTTTTGAGGGCATTAGAACTTAGTCTTGAACACTAATACTTATAGAACTCAAATGAGAACATAAGTATAAGAGTAGTATCTCTTCTTTATGTCTTGAAAGTGCTATAAACAAGCACTAATGTGTTATACTTGTTGTGAATCCAATGATTGGTCACCTTAGAGGCATTAGCATAAGGTCTTAGACTTGAACGTCCTAAGAATAGGATTGGGATTTTGTAAGAGTAAATGTATAACTCTTATACTTGTTTGAATGTCCAAAGATTGGAATTATAACTTGAAGTATAAGACATTAAAATCTTGTACGTGACTTGAACATCCAAAGAATTGGATTATAATTGAAGTATAAGATAATAAAATCTTGTACATGGCTTGACACCAATACATATGTATGGTAGTGAACTTAAAAGTGCTATGAATAAGCACTAACTTGTATGAGACATGTTCTTGTTGTGTATGTGCAAACATTGCATATAGTTGCTTGATAACAAGGTGACTTCTTGATTACTTGAAGCATGTTCCTTGTTGAGCTAGTCCACTACTTTTGGATTAGTTCTTCTCTCGTAGTTCAAGTAAATATCTACTTGTACCTTCTTGTGTGAGTCCAGCTGGTTCTCCTTGCTTGTTCGAAAATATATAGGTTCACGCTTGTCGCGAGAGCTGGGGTTTAAGTGACAATCGGGTCCCTATGTATTTCCGCGTGACCCCTTACTACCGGCCATAGTAAGGGCATAGCTTCCTTAGTTGGAGCAATAAGCCTGACTTAAGTGAATGCTAAACTCTTGTCTTGATCACCTCGTGAATATTCATGAGTCGTGATATGGGAATGACACTGGTTACCGGGTCTTCTGATACATACTGAATAATCAGTTCCTGTTATTGATCGTGATTGTCAAAGTAATACAAGCTACGACAACAATGGTATTCTTGGGAGGAATAAGGAAGGAAGCAATATCCTTATAACTTGCTTGTTTAGCTTTATGTGCTACTTGATGAGTGGATTATCCTCTCATATACTTGTTACTTGATGATACTTGATAAATGATTACTTGAGTATCTACTTGAATTGCATGATAACATGTCATGTAGTTGCATCTAATAGCTTACTGAGATTTATCTCACCCTTTATTTGTTTCCCCCCCCCAGGAAAAGAAGGTTAGTGCGCAGTGAGGCTCGACATAGTTGGGAGCTTGCTTCGCAGGTCGTGATCATTTTGGGGCTTGTGTCCTTTTTCACTTGGTGAGGACGATGTATGGGTTGTATAACCTCTTATTTTGGGGTAGACATCTTGTATAGTACTCTTAATGCTAGCTTATGTGCTAGGCATGTTTCCGCTGTGTATGTATTAAGTTTGGTTTTTAATTTTCTTGTCTAGAACTTGTGTTGTGAGCTAGTATAGCTCCTTACTCTAGAGATATATATATCATGTCAATTTGTTAAACAAATGTCATTAAGTTTCTGGTTAAGTTTCTTGTTCCTCGTTAGGCACTCCCATCCAGGTTCGAGGTTCTATTAGGGGATCCCGGGACCTGGGGGCGTGTCAGGTTGGTATCAGAGCTACCCTGGTTTAGCTACCCTGTTTAGCTACCTTGGTTTGCTCTAAGTCTGGATAGGGTCTATGGCCTAGGTATGGGTGAGTCTTGGGGTGTTATTAATAACGCTGAGTGTTTACCTACAGGTACAATGAGTTCTGAAGGTACAAGTGGTAGTAATCAGCTGAGATCTATAACTCCTCAAGAAGAAATGGTTGATAATGTTGACTAGGATTATCCTAATCGCCTTACAAGGTTCTTGAAGCTGAAACCTCGTAGTTTTGACGGGGAATTTGATTCTAAGAAGGCAGAGGAGTGGATTGAAAGTATTGAGAAGATCTTTACAGCTTTGAGATGTGCAGGTGGTGATAAGGTAACCTTTGCAACCTTTAAACTTGAGAAAGCCGCTGAACATTGGTGGCAAGTGTTGAGTAAAAGTTGGGAACTGGAAGGTATACCACAGACATGGGAGAATTTTCTTAAAGCATTCAAGTCACAGTTTATTCCAACAGTAATCCAAGATAGGAAAGAAATGGAATTTCTTAATCTGGAGCAGGGAAGTCTGACCGTGGGGCAATACTCAACCAAGTTTACAGAATTGGCAAGGTATTGTGATCACTTAGTTCCAAATGAAGCCAAGAAGGCACAGAGGTTTGTTAAAGGGTTGAGGATTGAGTATAGGAAGCAACTTCTTTCTCTACAGCTCACTAGTTATCAGCAAGCAGTGGAGAAGGCTTATACTATTGAAAATGATATCGAAGAACACAAGGTGAAATTGGGAACAACCATGACTGGTCGTGTATCAGAGAAAACTCAGGGATCTGGTTCTAAAGGCGGTAAATCTGGCCGCCAAGATCGTCGATTCCGACAGCCAACCGAAAGTAAAGGTAGTGTACCAACTGGTTCGAGGACAACAGTCCAAGGTCCCAGGAGAGTATGTGGATTTTGTTCGAAAGAAGGCCATTCTGAAGACAAGTGTTGGCTAAAGCAAGGAAAGTGTTTATTGTGTGGTGAAGTGGGGCATTTTGCTAGAAATTGTCCTAAAATAGAGGAAATCAAGTTGGGGGTACAAGTCAGCCAGCCTCAGGTTCCAAGAGAGATAGTGGGGTCGACCAAAAGTTCAGGGTCGAGTGTTTGCTTTAGATCAGCAGGGTGTAGCAGAGTCTTCTGCAGTCATAGGAGGTATTATATTACTTTCTAGTGCGAGAGCGCGAGTCTTGATAGATCCAGGCTCATCTCATTCTTATGTGGCATCTCATTTTGTGTCGCATTTGCATGTTCTTCCTGATTCTATGCCTTATGTGCTGAGAAGTATCTTCCCCTATGGGAGATTGCATGTTTACTTCTGAGGTTTACAAGAAATGTGAGATTCTTGTGGGTGATCATGCCCTTCTTGCTGACCTAGTCGTGTTACCTATAAGGGACTTTGACGTGATTCTTGGCATGGATTGGCTATATGTGCATCATGCATCTGTTGATTGTTATAGAAAAGTAGTAACTTTTTCTTATTCCTGGTTTGCCTGATTTTACTTTGAAGGTGATAGGCCTTTATGTGCTATACATGTTATTTTCTGCTTTAAAAGCTATAAAACTTTTATCTCGTGGTTGTGCCGGGTATCTCGCATGTGTACTTGATCAGAGTTTATCTGTTCCCAAGATGGAGGATATTCCTGTTGTGTCTGAATTTTCAGATGTGTTCTCTTCTGAGTATAGCATGCCACCTGATCGAGAGCTTGAGTTCTGTATTGAGTTATTACCAGGTACAGCACAATCTCTAAAGCACCTTATAGAATGGCTCCAGCTGAGTTAAGAGAGTTGAAAACACAGCTTGAGGAATTGCTTGAAAGGGGTTTCATCAGACCTAGTGTATCACCGTGGGGTGCACCAGTGTTATTTGTCAGAAAGAAAGATGGGACTCTGCGATTGTGTATTGATTACAGAGATCTAATCAGGTAACTATCAAGAATAAAATATCCGTTACCTCATATTGATGATTTGTTTGATCAGCTTCAGGGTTCAGTAGTGTATTCGAAGCTTGTTTGAGAAGTGGTTATCATCAGTTGAAAATCAGATCTGAGGATATACCAAAGACAGCTTTCCGTACCAGGTATGGGCATTATGAGTTTATTGTTATGCCATTTGGTTTAACAAATGCTCCAGCTGTTTTATGGATTTAATGAACCGTATCTTCAAGCCATATCTTGATTGTTTTGTGGTGGTATTCATTGATGACATTCTTGTGTATTCTAAATCACGGGCTGAGCATAAACAACATCTCGGAGTGTATTACAAGTTCTTCGTGAGAAACAACTATTTGCAAAATTTAGCAAATGTGCTTTCTGGTTGGAAGAGGTTTCATTCTTGGGGCATGTTGTGTCTGCTACTGGTATTGCAGTAGATCCTTCCAAAGTTGAAGCAGTTGTGAATTGGAAGAGGCCAACTACAGTGACTGAAATCCGTAGTTTCTTGGGCTTGGCTAGTTAGTATCGGAGGTTCATTGAGGGATTCTCCAAGATTGCTACTCCATTGACTAATGACTCGAAAAGCTATTTCTTTTGAGTGGAATGACAAATGTGAAGCAAGTTTTCAGGAGTTAAAAAGGCGTTTGACTACAGCTCCAGTCTTGGCTTTGCCTAATGGTTCCGAGCATTTCATGGTTTATACTGATGCTTCTAAAGAAGGATTGGGTTGTGTTCTGATGCAAGATGGCAAGGTAATAGCTTATCTTCTCGAAATTATCTCCTTATGAAAAGAATTATCCTACTCATGATTTAGAGTTGGCTGCGATTGTGTTTGCTTTGCATAAATGGAGGCATTACTTGTATGGAACCAAATTTGAGGTTTTCACTGATCATAAAAGCTTGAAGTACTTTTTTTCTCAAAAGAGCTTAACATGAGGCAACGTAGATGGATGGAGAAATTGAAGGATCATGATTGTACTATCCTTTATCATCCGGGAAAAGCAAATGTTTGTAGCAGATGCACTGAGCAGAAAGACTTATATTTCTTGCCTGATGATTCGTGAATGGAAGATGTTTTGAAGACTTGTGTGATTGGAGTCCCAGTGAATCAAATTATGGAGTTATCTTTGCTAATATAAAGTCTACTTCAGACTTACTCAACAGATCAAAGAAGCTCAGGTAATTGATTCTGAATTGCAGAAAATTATTAGTGGAATGAATGAAGGAAAGCAACCAGATTTTCTTTTAATAGTGATGGAATTCTTACCTTCGAGGTCGAGTTTGTATTCCAGTTGATCCGAGATAAAGAAGAAAGTTCTTGAAGAGGCTCACAAAGCCAAGTATACTATTCATACTGGAAGTACTAAAATGTACCAAGACTTGAAGAAACATTTCTGGTGGAACAATATGAAAAGAGAAATTGCTGAGTATGTTCTAAATGTTTGACTTGTCAACAAAATAAAAGTGGAACATCAACGTCCAGCAGGTTTGTTGCAACCATTGAGAAATTCCAGAGTGAAATGGGAGCATATCACGATGGATTTTGTGACTGGTTTGCCACGTACCAGACGAGGCCATGGATGCTGTTTGGGTTATAGTGGACAGGTTGACTAAATCAGCTCACTTCTTGTCTGTTTCCATGGATATTCATTGTCTCAGTTGGCATCTTTATATGTTCAGGAGATAGTCCGACTGCATGGGGTTCCTGTGAGTATTGTATCTGTCAGAGATCCTCGTTTTACTTCTCGATTCTGGCAGCTCTTCAGGGTGCCATGGGTACTAAATTGAATTTCAGTACTGCTTTTCATCCTCAATCTGATGGGCAATCTGAGAGACTTACAGATTCTCGAGGATATGTTACG
>JAOWBW010000734.1:1101083-1155493 GCA_026119855.1 Campanula takesimana
TAGTTCGGGGGAGGTACAACTCGGGCAGGCGAGAAGACCAAGGTGGAACAAACAATGCTCAAGAATTGACGCAGGGTACAATCGGAGCGGGGGGTACATCTCAGAATCCGGGAGATGACCTAATTCAACATCAAGATGAGTCGCATTTCTGACTCAGGGGATGGTATTTGACCAACAACTTGTAAAAACGGCGACTGAGTTCACCGGGGTGAACTTCTTACGTATCCCTCCATGGAATCAAGTCGAGTCGTAGTTCTGACTCAAACCAACTCAATCAATCAAGAGAAGGCTTAAGATACATTACTCGAGGATTGACGCAAGGTACAATCCGAGTTGAGGTACATCTCAAAATCCGGGAGATGACCTAAGTTCAACATCAAGACAAGTCGTATCTGACTCTTCTGGGGAAAGACACCTTGAAATCTAGGAGGTGACCTAATTCAACATCAAGTCGAGTCGCATCTGACTCTTCGGGGGAGGACACTTCGAAATCTAGGAGTGACCAAATTCAACATCAAGTCGAGTCGCATCTGACTCTTCGGGGGAGGACACTTCTGTCACGACCCAAAAAACTAGGCTCTATTTTATTAGTAATAAATAATAATTATTTATTTATTTGCTTAATTATTTATTAAATTATTATTTATTTAAATATTTTGTGTGCATTTTATGTTCTCATAATTATGCTTAGCATTTTATTTGAGTCATTCGGGTTAGTGTAATATTGTTGGGTCTTAATAGTTAGTAGGGAGTGTAGTATTTTTGTGTAGTGTAGAGGAGGGGCCCGAGTGTAAGTTTTGGAAATAATTCCCTACTCCCTCTCTTTCCCTCACCTCCCTACTCTTTCACCCTCACTCTTCATTTCTCTCTCCCAGCTTTCTCCCTCTCCATTTGTCAAAAAAAGGGTAAGTTTTCTTTCTCTCTTCTCTCTCATTTTCTCATCTTCCTCTTCATTACTCTCTCATTTCTCATAACTTGAATCTTGTTTAGATCGTCGATTAGGATCGCGTAGAGTCAAAAAATATTTGAAATCCATCAACTTTGAGAAAATCGGGTAAGTTGCTTTTCCCCATAATATGCTAAATTGTTCATATCATGCTTATATAATGCTTTAGTTGTTATATTTGAAGTTTGGTTGAGTTTAGAATTTATTTGGAATTTATTTGAGTTTTGGCAAAAAAATGGTGTTCTTGGAATGTTGGGGGTTTGAATCTTGTTGTGGGTAGCTAGATGTTGTTATTTAGGTACATTTCAAGTTCACAAGTTGTTTTGATGCATTATTATGCTTATTGGAAGTCTTGATTTTGAGTATTAGAGAAATGGTGAAGTTTTGGGTAAAATTTGGTTACCTGGGTTCTTCTGCGTGTTTTTCTGAATTTAGGAGGTGCTCGGCCGAGCGCGTCCCTTGACTCGGCCGAGCGGAGCAGACCAAGAGAGTCATAATGTTGGAGCCGAGGTTGCTCGGCCGAGTCATATAGAACTGCTCGGCCGAGCACCCCTCTTTTTCCAGTTTGTCCGTTTTCGTTCGATTTTCCGGAGGCCATAACTTTCTCATCCGGGACTCCGTTTAGGCGTGTAAACTATCGTTTCGAAGCTCTCTTCGAGTACTACAAGATGGTATATAGGTTTTTCAGTTAAGTTATAAGTTTTATACTTCGGGATTTTATTGGGGTGTTTGAGGTTAAGAGGAGTTGTATCGATCCGATTGTGAACAAGTTTTGTAAATCCATTGAGTGACTTTATTTAGTTGTTATGATCATTTTGTGATATAAGTGAGGACATCATACCTGAGACCCTTTAATTGAAGTTTATTTTACTGATCGGAGATTGATTTAGAATAAGACTTGGTCTAGGTTTAGGGTGATATCCTATAGTACCTAGAGGGTTGTTTTGGAACACTAAGTGTAGGGTTTAGTCCGGTCGTGATCATGTTCTTAATAAGGGTAACCTTTTGGATTCGTTTGGGGTGTTAGAATTGGTTCGTTATAGGCGGAGGTAAAGCGTGAATGGCTATTGGGTACTTACGGTTTGATTAACCTTAAGGTTTATTCATTCTGATTTCCTACTTTGGAATTCCAGGTGTGATGAATGGTTGTTTCATAGTCCTAGTATATCTTATGAGTAAATGCTTAGGGTCATTTTGGTAATAGTCATTGTGCCATTTGTGAGCGACCGTTTGGGTTGTGCTCTTTATGATTTACTTGTGGGTATCATATTTAGGATGTATTTGATACGTGCCTTGTCTTGGAATCATCTTGTTTTAATGATCAATGTTGTTGTGCTCTTTATGAGAAATTCCGTTATCGTTGTTGTGCTCTTCATGAGAAACTCTTGTTATCGTTGTTGTTAAACTCTTCATGAGTACCCGTTGCAACTTTATGGTGATTATTTGGTATGGTTCCCTACTTTAGAATCCTTAGTTGTTTACCGTGCTAGTATTTTATTTCTTAGCATGATTGAAAGTCCAGCTGGTTAAAATTGTGTATCGAGTCAGGCAATGGATAATGCTATAATGGCACGAGCCAAGTCCAGTATAGCTCGCCCATTGGTCCTTCTGTCCTCATCCAGATTGGCCTTGGTTGGGATGAGCTAGCTCCGTTGTGGGTATTCTAGCTAATCGTTTTGGAGCATGACTTTGTGGCATGGCTCCCGCCCCTTGTGGCACTTTACATTGTTATTGGTTCCGGTACCGGGTTTCTCTTCCGCTTTTATGCTACTATGAAGATGGTTTGTTGATTGATGGGTTGATTGGTCGCTTCTGACTGGGGATTCTCTTAAGCTTTCATGCTATTATGAAGATGATGAATTGTTGGTTATTGAAGCTGCGCAGCGACCTTTATTTGGTTCTTTCAGTTGGGAAACCTTGGCTAATATCCTTTGTTATGTGTTTACTTTCCGCTGCTATCTGTTGACTGTTATTTGTTACATGCTATGTGATATTTATCATTGTTTATTGCTTATTGCATTATAGCATGTCATGTAGTTGCATTAGTAACTTACTGAGATTTTATCTCACCCCGTTTATTTCCATCTTTGTTTTTCCTTAACCCCCCAGGAGGAAAAGGATTAGGATTCGTGGATCGAGGAGGACGTCGAGAGGATTGAGATTTTGGGGCAGGTTGTTATGGATTGGTTTACATTATTTAAATGTATAACCTTTTGGGGATAGTTTTACCATTATTGACGTCATTAAGAATTGTATATTTTATTCTTTTGGGTATAAGCTGTGGAGCTTATGTTAGATGTACCTTGTTGATTTAAACTTGGATTTGTAAAACCTTGTGTTATCATCTTTTGGTTAAAATGGAATTTTTAACTTCTATATTTTAGAGTTTTGGTTTTAAGTCGACGTCCAGCTCGCGTATTCCGGACCCGCGGGTTCGGGGTCGCGACAGTTGGTATCAGAGATATGGTTTAGCTCTATGTATAAGTATAGGTGGATTAGTATGACCTAGGAGGGTAATGTGTTCAGAGTGAGTAACAATTGTTGTATTATGCAGGTACTTGTTTGAAATGTCTCGAAGGAGAAGTGGTGAAAGTAATACCGGTAATGCAAATCAGAATGAAACAAGGGATGAAGCCCGTGCAATGTTTCAGGGCATGTTTGAGGCGGCCATGAAGGCCATACATGATCAAGGTCCGAGGGTAGAACAAGCACCACCACCCCGCTACGGATTGGAACAATTTCTGAAATTGAAACCGGTTGAGTTCAATGGGGAACCCGATGTAAGGAAGGCCGAGCTATGGATTGAGTCGATGGAGAAAATTTATGATGTCTTTGGTTGCACCGATGAAGACAAGGTCCGGTTTGCGGCTTATAAACTTGTGGGTGCCGCCGAGCATTGGTGGAAGGGTGTTAAAGCGAGTTGGGATAATACTCACACAGTGTATGCATGGGAATTGTTTGTGCGAAAGTTCAAGGAGCATTTCATTCCGGTAGTGGATCAAAACCAAAAGGAGATCGAGCTGCTCAACCTGGAGCAAGGTTTGTTGTCTATAGCTCAGTACTCGGCTAAGTTCACAGAATTAGCCCGGTATTGTGACTATCTTGTGCGGACCGAGGAGCAGAAAGCTATGAGATTCATCCGGGGTTTGAAGACTTCTATTCGGACTCAGCTTATAGCCCAGAGGATTGTGACATTTCAGGATGTGGTAGACCGGGCATACTTGATCGAGCAAGATATTGGGGAACATAAGAGGAAGACCGAGGTTGCAAATGCGGGTAAACAAGTAAGCCATGCTAAATCTCAACCACAACACCGTTCAGATAACCGAGGTAATTTGGGTGCACCATCTCAGTTTAAGGAACAAACCGCGCTAGGGAATCCGGGTACTACTCCGAGGAAACAAGGGAAACAAGGTAGGTGGCTTTGCACTTACTGTCAGAGGGAAGGCCATTTGGAGGATAAGTGTTGGAAGAAGCAAGGAAAATGTATCAATTGTGGTCAACTGGGTCATTTCATAAAAGACTGTCCGAGGTTTAAGGTTCAATCATCAGGAACAGGAACCAGTACTTCACCGGGTCAGAAGAGAGATGCTTCGGGGAACCCTAAGGTATAGGGTAGAGTAATTGCGATCAATCAGCACTCACCAGGTAACGGATAAATTTCAGGAGGTATTATTTTGCGTCGTGAGAGCGAGCGCGTGCATTTTAGGATCATCGCATTTATGTGTTTCTGTGCATTAGTTGCATTTATTTCGTCTGAGTCTTTGACTTATGTGTAGTAGGTGTCTACTCCTATGGAGGAGTTTAGGGTATCTGATGAAGTCTTATGTGCTTATGATGTGATTAAGTATGGTTATGTCTCACCTGCTAGATTGGCCATGTTGCTATTATAAGATTTTGATATTACTATTGCTTTAGCCTATTGTTGTAGGGGGATTGTTATATTCTCCATTCCTAATTTCTTAAAACTGTTTGAGACCGTTCCTTTGGGTAGAGTTATACCTATCTTTCCTTAATTGAAATCCGAGTATTTAGTTTCGGTAAATTTGTTGGGTGTATTTATCATTCGTAAGATTTTCATTTTCTTCCGAATAGTACTTAGTGTTCGAGGAGAAGCTTGGGGTTAAATTGCATTGTTGTGGTACAAGGTTGTAGTACTGATAATTAGATCAATATCTATATTGTAACGGTTGAGTTGTAAAAGTTAAGGATTCAACCGAGGGTTTCTTGTTAGGATATTTTGTTTACTTTAGTACATCTCCGTGAGTACATCGGAATTGATTAGTATGGAAGGATGCGTGAATTGTTATGGGTAATGAGTGTATGGTGGAATTTATAATCGATGATGGTGGTAAGCGTGTTAAGTTAGAAAAGACTAATAAGTACATTTTGTGAGAGTAACAATTTCTCGATCTATGTTAAAGGCATTTTGAATTTTGGTTAGAGAGTGGTTCTATGGTCCTAAATCTCTCCTTGGTGGCGTTTCCCGAATTGGATCAAGAGTATGTGAAGGAAGTGGAGTATCAATACTTGGGCATAATTAAGGAATATCATGGCTTGGTATTGGGTCAGTCGGAACGTTGCTAGCTAATTGGTTTATTATGATGGTAGTGCTATTGAGCCTAAATATCATTAGGTTAATAAATGTATGCGTGAAAGACTAACTTGGGTTAGCTATTGAGGATTTGAGATTTGTCGATTTCCTTGGGTATATGAGCACAGGTTGTTAACTAAAAAGGGAGTTAGAGGAAATCCCTTGAAGATAAAATTTAGATCATTTTCGGACTATTGAGTATTCGTAATTATTTTAGGCTTTCAAGGAGTGGAGTGTTATGACGATGATATTATGGCGCAGATGTAAGTGAACCTTTTGTATTAAAATTTTGGGTTTATATTACACCTCTAGTTTAAGGTGCTACCTAGGGCGAGAGAACTATAATGGTAATCCATAGAGATATAGCCATTTCGATGAATATTGTGGAAATAGAAATTTCTTTAGCCTTTTTATATTTTAAAAGCTAATTAGGCTCGGGATGGTGATGTTTTGAATTTCTGGGGAATACTACTAAGTATGCGATTTACAAAAGGAAACAACTTTGCAGTGTAATTAAGGTTATGAATAAGGTGAGCTTGGGATATCTCGAGAGTTATGATTGGGAGCAATTGGGATTCTCCAATTTTGATTGTGGATTCTAATTAGTAGTGAAGGTTATGATTGAAGGAAGTTATGTGCGAGAGGTCGTGGTATCGTGAACATTATTTAAGGTTACTACGTGATGGTTTAGAATGGACAATTGAGGAATTTGAGAAATGGCGGAACTATCGTATCCGTAGCTATTTGGTCTTTCGGGTAAGTCCCGTTAAAATTCGGGTCGAAATTTCTTTAAGGGGGAGTGAATGTCACGACCCAAAAACTAGGCTCTATTTTATTAGTAATAAATAATAATTATTTATTTATTTGCTTAATTATTTATTTAAATTATTATTTATTTAAATATTTTGTGTGCATTTTATGTTCATCATAATTATGCTTAGCATTTTATTTGAGTCATTCGGGTTAGTGTAATATTGTTGGGTCTTAATAGTTAGTAGGGAGTGTAAGTATTTTTGTGTAGTGTAGAGGAGGGGCCCGAGTGTAAGTTTTGGAAATAATTTCCCTACTCCCTCTCTTCTCCCTCACCTCCCTACTCTTTCACCCTCACTCTTTCATTTCTCTCTCCCAGCTTTCTCCCTCTCCATTTGTCAAAAAAAGGGTAAGTTTTCTTTCTCTCTTCTCTCTTCATTTTCTTCATCTTCCTCTCATTATCTCTCATTTCTCATAACTTGAATCTTGTTTAGATCGTCGATAGGATCGCGTAGAGTCAAAAATATTTGAAATCCATCAACTTTGAGAAAATCCGGGTAAGTTGCTTTTCCCCCATTAATATGCTAAATTGTTCATATCATGCTTAGATAATGCTTTAGTTGTTATATTTGAAGTTTGGTTGAGTTTAGAATTTATTTGGAATTTATTTGAGTTTTGGCAAAAAATGGTGTTCTTGGGAATGTTGGGGTTTGAATCTTGTTGTGGGTAGCTAGATGTTGTTATTTAGGTCCATTTCAAGTTCACAAGTTCTTTTGATGCATTATTATGCTTATTGGAAGTCTTGATTTTGAGTATTAGAGAAATGGTGAAGTTTTGGGTAAAATTTGGTTACCTGGGTTCTTCTGCGTTTTTTCTGAATTTAGGAGGTGCTCGGCCGAGCGCGTCCCTTGACTCGGCCGAGCGGAGCAGACCAGAGAGTCATAATGTTGGAGCCGAGGTTGCTCGGCCGAGTCATATAGAACTGCTCGGCCGAGCACCCCTCTTTTTCCAGTTTGTCAGTTTTTCGTTCGATCTTCCGGAGGCCATAACTTTCTCATCCGGACTCCGTTTTAGGCGTGTAAACTATCGTTTCGAAGCTCTCTTCGAGTACTACAAGATGGTATAGGTTTTTCAGTTAAGTTATAAGTTTTATACTTCGGGATTTTATTGGGTGTTTGAGGTTAAGAGGAGTTGTATCGATCCATTGTGAACAAGTTTTGTAAATCCAATTGAGTGACTTTATTTAGTTGTTATGATCATTTTGTGATATAAGTGAGGACATCATACCTTGAGACCCTTTAATTGAAGTTTATTTTACTGATCAGATTGATTTTAGAATAAGACTTGGTCTAGGTTTAGGTGATATCCTATAGTACCTAGAGGGTTGTTTTGGAACACTAAAGTGTAGGGTTTAGTCCGGTCGTGATCATGTTCTAATAAGGGTAACCTTTTGGATTCGTTTGGGTGTTTAGAATTGGTTCGTTATAGGCGGAGGTAAAGCGTGAATTGGCTATTGGGTACTTACGGTTTGATTAACCTTAAGGTGTATTCATTCTGATTTCCTACTTTGGAATTCCAGGTGTGATGAGATGGTTGAGTTCATAGTCCTAGTATATCTTTATGAGTAAATGCTTAGGGTCATTTTGGTAATAGTCATTGTGCCATTTGTGAGCGACCGTTTGGGTTGTGCTCTTTATGATTTACTTGTGGGTATCATATTTAGGATGTATTTGATACGTGCCTTGTCTTGGAATCATCTTGTTTTAATGATCAATGTTGTTGTGCTCTTTATGAGAAATTCCGTTTATCGTTGTTGTGCTCTTCATGAGAAACTCTTGTTATCGTTGTTGTTAAACTCTTCATGAGTACCCGTTGCAACTTTATGGTGATTATTTGGTATGGTTCCCTACTTTGGAATCCTTAGTTGTTTACCGTGCTAGTATTTTATTTCTTAGCATGATTGAAAGTCCAGCTGGTTAAAATTGTGTATCGAGTCAGGCAATGAATAATGCTATAATGGCACGAGCCAAGTCCAGTATAGCATCGCCCATTGGTCCTTCTGTCCTCATCCAGATTGGCCTTGGTTGGGATGAGCTAGCTCCGTTGTGGGTATTCTAGCTAATCGTTTTGGAGCATGACTTTGTGGCATGGCTCCCGCCCCTTGTGGCACTTTACATTGTTATTGGTTCCGGTACCGGGTTTCTCTTCAGCTTTTATGCTACTATGAAGATGGTTTGTTGATTGATGGGTTGATTGGTCGCTTCTGACTGGGGATTCCTCTTAAGCTTTCATGCTATTATGAAGATGATGAATTGTTGGTTATTGAAGCTGCGCAGCGACCTTTATTTGGTTCTTTCAGTTGGGAAACCTTGGCTAATATCCTTTGTTATGTGTTACTTTCCGCTGCTATCTGTTGACTGTTATTTGTTACATGCTATGTGATATTTATCATTGTTTATTGCTTATTGCATTATAGCATGTCATGTAGTTGCATTAGTAACTTACTGAGATTTTATCTCACCCCGTTTATTTCCATCTTTGTTTTTCCTTAACCCCCCCAAGAGGAAAAGGATTAGGATTCGTGGATCGAGGAGGACGTCGAGAGGATTGAGATTTTGGGGCAGGTTGTTATGGATTAGTTTACATTATTTAAATGTATAACCTTTTGGGGATAGTTTTACCATTATTGACGTCATTAAGAATTGTATAATTTATTCTTTTGGGTATAAGCTGTGGAGCTTATGTTAGATGTACCTTGTTGATTTAAACTTGGATTTGTAAAACCTTGTGTTATCATCTTTTGGTTAAAAATGGAATTTTTAACTTCTATATTTTAGAGTTTTGGTTTTAAGTCGACGTCCAGCTCGCGTATTCCGGACCCGCGGGTTCGGGGTCGCGACAACTTCGAAATCTAGGAGGTGACCAAATTCAACATCAAGTCGAGTCGCTTCTGACTCTGGGGGAAGGAACAACATAATTTCAATGGTGAGATCTAAATTTTCTCAAGCCGAAATTGATTTTGAGAGCTTTAAGAGGCGTCTCGGCCTAGAATGATTTTGATAATGAGAACTTTAATAGGCGTCACGGCCGAAAAGGATTTTGAGAGCTTTAAGAGGCGTCTTGGCCTAAAAGATTTTGATAATGAGAACTTTGAGAGGCGTCTCGGCTGAAAATGATTTTGAGAGTTTTGAGAGCCATCTCGGCCTAAAGATTTTTATAATGAGAAATTTAAGAGGCGTCTCGACCGAAAATGATTTTGAGAGCTTTAAGAGGCGTCTCGGCCTAAAATGATTTTGATAATGAGAACTTCAAGACTACTATCATGAAGATAATTTCAAGGATACGCTGCATTCTGAGCCATGCCCAAATTCTTCGGCTTCGCTTTGCTGTGTGATGAGATTTTTGTGCTTTGTTAAGCACCGAGCCATCGCTTCGCGTGGCCTCTTGGCATTGTATTAAGTGCTGCAACTTCATTTTGGATTCCCGTTCACCCTAAAAGGGTTTTTTGATTTTTTCACAGTCAAGCTTCTCCGCTTCTGGAGTTGCTGAAACATTACTTTGCGTGGTCCGTCGGCACCATTTTGAGTGCTGCAACCTCATTCTGGATCCCTGTTCACCCAAAAAGGGTTTTTGATTCTTTCACAATTAAGCTACTCCGCTTTTGGAGTCGCTGCAACTCTTGACAATTGATACCGGGTTGGAATCATTCAATTTTGACTGAAGTCTCACGTATATCAGGAGAAATGACACGATCAACATTGTCTATTGTGACCTGCAAGTTAGATCTTTGGTTTTGCCATTGCTGTGGGATTTTGATCGCTTGCAATGAGCAACCTCTTTGTGAAACCAAGATGTGATTCGTTGTGTGGTTCCAACTTCGTACCTGCATAAGATTTTTTGCAAGTATGTGGTCGTGCCTGAAAATTCAAGCTGCCTACGTATCTCTTTTGAGAATCAAACCAACGTAGTTCGACTTTAGCAAATCGAACAAGTTATTTTTCAAAAAGCCATTGGGAAATTTCATTTCCTGAGCATTGCTGTTGGCGAGGAACTTTTTGTGAAGACCATGATGTGGCAAAATGGATGATGTGTACCTGCAAGAGATTTTCAAGAGCAAGCAACATATATCTTGATATTGATGAGGACCCTCTTGTGAGGACCATGATGCGGAAGGGTGGATGACATGTACCTGCAAGAGATTTTCAAGAGCAAGCAGAATATATCTTCGATATTAATGTGCTCGAGAGTGTCATTCATGTGCAACAAAAGTTTTAGAACACATACATTGATTGAAATCTTTAAGATCAAGAGATTCGGAGAAAGATTGGGACAAGATTACATTCCCTCTTCATTTTGCAACCATATTTCTTTTGAAGGGTGAAAGCCAAATTTCTCCTTTTGCATGATGATTTTTTATTCGCATTTGATTTTTTATTTGACACATGTGCATTGCTCGCATCTCAAACTTTATTTTTTATCAATTAATGACTGAAAGTTTATGAATAACTAGAGGGAGAATCATGAATGAAATGGATTGTGCACTTTATTGTTACTTTTGCATTTTTGTGAAAATGAGGAATATGGAGATGTGTATGGTGAAGCAAAACCGAAAGCCTAGCACGAACACTCAAAAGGTCAATTCCGAACACCCATTTGATCAAGACTACTCAACGGTATATCTCCGGATGCTATGGTTGGGTTAGCCCCAGTCGTCGGATGAAGAAACCCCATTTGTTCTTTCTGACATCGACCCCCAACATTTTGGCTGCTGAAGCCCCAGTGTCTCTTAAATATCAAACTCAGATGTTGGATACGGAAGCCCCAATCATGTTATAGGACAAGCCCTGATTCTGGCATATGAAGATCTTGTTTCACTTGAAGGATGAATCTCATGTTGATCCTAAACTGTCGTATTGAGACCACTTCATGTTTTGGCATTTCAACCTTTGGGGGCTCTAACTGTCATTGAGAGTTATTCAAATGTTCGATGTCTCGCTGTTGGAGGCAATTCACAATTTCTGACATGCAATACCCAATCGGTAGGGAGTCAACTGTCTTTGAGAGTTGTTCAATCATTCAATGCTTCTTTGTCTGAGGCAATCCACAATTCCTGACATGCGATACCCAATCGGTAGGGGGTCAACTGTCTTTGAGAGTTGTTCGACAGGACACAATCCTGATGTTACCGAAGAACGAGCTTTGGGCTTGGTGGGCCATACTGTCAATTCGAGATGGCGCTGCGTTCTAATGATCCACACATAAGGCACCGACTGTCTATGAGAGTCATCCCTCATTCGATGCTTTACTGCTGATCATAATTCACGTGTTCTAACATTCAATACTCCTTCTTTGAGGAATCAACTGTCTTTGAGAGTTGTTCGGCGGGACACAATCCTGATATTGCCGAAGAGCGAACTTTGAGCTTTGCGGGCCATACTGTCAATCCGAGATGGCGCTATGTTTTGATGATCCACACATTAAGGGACCTAACTGTCTATGAGAGTTGTCCCACATCCTTTATATTCTCAATCTTGAGAGTTACTGAAACTGATGATGATTCTCAAAAGTTAATCTTTGCATTTCTGAGTCCCTTCAAAAGATTAACTGTCAATGAGAGTTGTCTTGTACCCTGGCGTTTTTGCCATCTGAATTTCCGTGTTACCTGGAGCAAACCATTCTCAACGAATCGTATTTTCACGAAGCCACATCATTGCTTTTTGAAACTTACCTAAGACTCTGATATGCAGCCCCAGTTTGTGTTCATTCATTCAAGATCAATTGCCGACATTGAGAGTTTGAAATCTAAGGAATAGCATTCCTTTGTCTCTTTTGCTGTGACAACTTACAGGAGTTGGCAGGGGAAGGCACGAGGCCAGTGTTTTGGGAAGCAAAGGGAAATCCCAGTGGGATCTCCAACATCGTATTTGCGCAGAAGTGAAATGACGGAAGGACGAGAGTAGGGGGAAGCCCCTACACTCGGTAAAATATGCATACTCACACATTGAAATCAAAGACTCAAGACTTAAACTTACGTTATCTTTCAAATGCCTTTAAATCAATAATTATGGACAAATCATTTGGACTTAAATTAGACCGCGACAAATTGACTTGAGAATATCATTGGGCAAATGTTGTGATTCGCGCCGCTGTTTGACCTCATTTGGCGGGAGGCCTTCGTCGTTGTCTCTTCTTCTTGATATTGATCACACCATTGGAGACTGCATGACTTTTTTTGGTTCTTTGGCCCCCTCAGTGTAAGGGGGTGGTAGAGCACGTTGGTCTCCAACATAAGTCACCAGTTGTCGTCGTTGATGGTACTTTGCCCAAAGTTGAAAGATCGAGATCTTCTTTAGTGCAGATTGGCCTCGCATGCACGGTGATCCTTGAAATTGATGATGTCACATGATATTGTTGGAACCTCGGTCCATGTCTTGTCTTTGTTCAATGAGCGGTGAAGTCTTCAGTATGAATTGTCAACTGCCGTTGTTGAAGGCACTCACATGAAATTGAAGTGTCGGGATATCCTTTCTAAAACAATTGAATTAAACAATAAAGAGAATGAAATATATGCAAGAATAAATAACTGATGTTTCTTCTTCTTTTTTTTTTTTTTTTTTTTTTTTTACTCAAGAAGAAACATCATTGCTTCTGAAACATAACAATTTTACAAGATACAAATTTATAAAATGCGAAAATTTACAATGCATCATACATTAAAAGAAAATCGCCGACACTTGCAGTTGCGTGATATCTTCACCCTTTTCTATTTGATTGGCTTCTCTGATCATGCCCTTGATTGCACCCTGAATTCTTCATTCGTCGGGTGACTTTGTCGATTGCCTTCGTGCGCTTCGTTGATTGCCTTCGGCCCTAGTTCCCATCTCAATTAATCACAGTCTAAAATATGTTCAGATTTCATTGATTGCTTTTAATTAAGTGAGATTCATTTTAAGCTTTATGATTCAAAAGGCATTTGATAATAATGCAAATTCATTCACTGAAACGACTATGTTACAGGACAAGCCATAAAATAAAAGAACGAAGACAACACACTCTTAGACTTCTAAGACAAAGAAGATGTGTGAGCACATTACTAAGCGATACGCAAAAGGGACAGGATTAAGAGTAGGGGCGGTGATCCTAGTCACAAGAAAAAAGAGATCTAGGCACTGGAAGCTAGAAATCTCCAAAAGTTTGCAAAAGTGTTGCATCCTTGCAAGCTAGTAAACCAAAAGTCTGTCCGTTTATTACCTACGACGTCAGAGTGAAAAGCAAACAGGTGGCTCGGGAGTCAGTGAGCCCCAAAGAAAAAACATTCCCATATCAAAATCAGGTCTGAGGTTTTACCAACCGCCTCGTTATCGATGAGGTTCTGAATTGCATTCTTAAGAGACCAGCACGAATCTGTATTATGTCCCAGATATCGGTGGTATTTGTAGTAATCCAGGACATCCCAACCTTTAGGCAATGGCTGGGGTGATCGATATTTCTCCATTGGTTTCAAAAGTCCGTAAGCAACAAAAACACGCAAGATTTTAGACATGGGGGCACCGAAGTTATCAAACACCCGATTTGTTGCTGATGTGGGCTTCTCTATGACCTCTTCATCGATGAGGCTTTGGATGGCATGCCGAAGAGAGAAACAATTGTTGGTGTCATGGCCATTCGATTGATGATACTGGCAGTAGGCAGTAGACTCCCATCGCTTGGGTATGTTGTTCGGTAGCTTGTATCCTTCCATAGGTTTCAGAAAGCCTTTGTTCATGAGGTCATGGAAAACCGTGATCATTGGAGCAACAAGCCCATCAAAATGCCTATCATGGCGGCTAAACCTCCTCAAACTAAACTTATCCCTCCTTGCAGAAAATGCCAGAATTTGGGGAGTATTCTTGAAAGTTCAGTTTTGGTTGCAAGACCATGAGAACCAAGACATTGTATCATGTTCATATTCGGTCATACACATTGCACTTTCTGTCATGCCCCGGAAATTCTAAAAATCCATAAATATAAAATTTACATAATATACATCTCCAAAATGCAAAATACCAAACCGGGCGCGTGAATTCAACTATGGAACCAATACCATCAAACGACACCTCAACGAGATTATAACTCGGAGACTAGAAACAAACGCGGAAGCAAGAACAACTATTAACAAAAATACCCAAAGTACAACCGTATATACAAAACACTGAACGACTACGAACCCACAATAAAATACATAAAGGCTCCGAAGAGCAACTATCCCAAAGGCGATCAACCTGCTCAGAAGATTCCCACTACAACGGAACTCACAACGCTACCACTTGCTTTCCTGGGGGGGGGGGTTAAGGAAAAACAAGGATAAAAGAAACGGGGTGAGATAAAATCTCAGTAAGTTACTAATACAGCTACATGGCATAATATCATGCAAATCAACGGTATAACTGAACAAGTAAATCACATAACAACAAATGAGAAAGCTCCCTATCGCCAACTGTCCCATACCAGTTGGAAATAACGACTAACTCATCATGCAGCACATAAGACTGAAATAAACACGTTACAAAGGATACCGAGCCAAGGTTTCACCAAACTGATAGAAAAATCGCTGTGCAGCTTCAACCGATCAACCAATCAACAATAGCAGCATAACAGCTGAAGAGAACCCCGGTCAGAACCGACCAATCAATCAATCAACCAATCAAACCATCTTCGTAGTAGCATAATAGCTGAAGAGAAAATCCCGGTACCGGAACCAATAACAACAAGGGGACGATTGTCACGACCCAAAAACTAGGCTCTATTTTATTAGTAATAAATAATTATTATTTATTTATTTGCTTATTTATTTATTTAAATTATTATTTATTTAAATATTTATGTGTGCATCTTATGTTTCATAATAATTATGCCTAGCATTTTATTTGAGTCATTTGGGTTAGTGTAGTATTGTTGGGTCTTAATTGTTAGTAGGGAGTGTAAGTAATTGTGTTGGTAGATGGGGAAGGGGCCTAAGTGTAATTTTTCAAATCATTTCTCCTACTCCCTCCCTACTCCTTCTCTTCTCCCTCACCTCACTCATTTCCCAGCTCATCTCTCTCTCTTCCTAGATCAAGAAATAGGGTAAGTTTCTCTCTACGTTCTCTCTTTAATCTAACCATCTTCCTCTTGTTATTTCTCATTTGTTAAAACATGAAACTTGTTTAGATCGTCGTTAGGATCGTAGAGGGCTAAAAATATTCGAGTTTCGGCAACTTTGAGAAAATTCAAGTAAGTTGCTTTTCCCCCATTTTTATGCTAAAATGTTCATATGATACTTATATTATGCTTGGGTTGTTATATGTGAAGTTTGGATGAGGTTGCAATTTATTTGGAATTTATTTTGGGAATTATTTGGGTTTTTGGGTTAAAAATGGTGAATATGTGAATGTTGGGTTTAAATCTTGTTTTGGGTTGTTAGATGGTGTTGTTTAGGTTCCCTTGATGTTTAGACGTTGTCTTAGTACCTTGGAATCTAGTTTGAAAGCTTTGATTTTGAGCATTTAGTGAAGGTTGTGTTTTGGTTCGAAAATGGTGAACCCAGCTCTGTTTTTCCGGTAAGAACGCAGACCAGGCGCCCGCCTACATCACCTTTTCCAGCAGCCAGACCTTCTGGTCATTTAAGCGCCCGCCCGCCCCTGGGCAAGCGCCCGCCCGCCCGCCTGACTTGGAAACTTACCTTTTTGCTTGTTGAAACTAGATTGCTTCCCTAGTTTTAAATTATCTACTTAAATTAACTTAAGTTAACATCGTGGAACACTTTATTAATTGGAATTGGTTCCTTTGTGAAATAAATGTGTTATAAAATTTATTTAAGTACCGTTTTAGGAGTGTTGGACATCTTTGATGTATGTTTTGGATTGGTGTACCATTGTGGTAATTTAATTGGAATGATTCCCTACTTTGGAATCAATAGTTGTGTATCGCGCTAGTATTTTATTACTTAGCTTTTATTTGAAAGTCCAGCTGGTTATTTGTGTATCGAGTCAGGCAATGGATAATGCGATAATGGCACAAGCCAAGTCCAGTATAGCATCGTCCATTGGTCCTTCTTTCCTCATCCAGATTGGCCTTGGATGGGATGAGCTAGCTCCTTTTGTGAGTATTCTAGCTAGGCGTTTTGGAGCATGACTTTGTGGCATGGCTCCCGCCCTTTGTGGCACGTTACTTGGTTATTGGTTCCTGTACCGGGGGTTTTCTCTTCAGGCTTTCATGCTATTATGAAGATGTTGATTGTTGATTATTGAAGCTGCGCAACGACCTTTATTTGGTTATATCAGTTGGGAAACCTTGACTAATATCCTTTGTTAAATGTTTATTTCCGCTGCTATCTGTTAATTGATAAATGCTATGTGCTAAGTGATATTTGTTATTGTTTATTGCTTATTGAATATTAGCATGTCATGTAGTTGCATTAGTAACTTATTGAGATTTATCTCACCCCCTTTCTTTTTATCTTTGTTTTTCCTTAACCCCCCCCCCCCAAGGACCAAGGAATTAGACTCGCTGATCACGAGGACGTCGCGAGGGTTGAGCTTTTGGGGCAAGTGTATATTGGTGGGTTTACATTATATAAATGTGTAACTCTTTTGGGGATAGTTGTACCACACTTTGACGTCACTAAGATTTGTATGTTTTATTATTTTGTAGTGTGAGCTTATGGGGCTTACACTAGTTAATTGTTGTTGTTAAATTGATTTCCAAAACCTTGTGTTATCATCTTTTGGTATAAAAGGAAATTTTTATCTCCGGTATTTTGGTATTTGATTAGTAAGTCGACGTCCAGCTCGCGATCTCGGGCCCGCGGGGTTCGGGGTCGCGACAACGATGACACACAGTCAAAGCCCAAAACCAATAGCTATAATGCTCACAAAGGGGCTAGCTCCTCTCACATCCAAGGCCAATCTGGAGGAGGGTAATAATGGGGTAAAACAATGGTCAAGAATTATAATGGACTCAGCTCATTGCCATTATAATCTTTCGCATCGCCCGAAACACACAAATACCAGCTGAACTTTCAAGTAAATGCCAAGTAATAAATACTAGCTCGATAAACAACCAAAGATTCCAAAGTAGGGAACCATACCAATTAATCACCATAAAGATGCAAACGATTACTCAAGAAGAGTTCAACAACAACAAACATAAGAAGTTTCTCATAAAAGATTCCAACAACGATAAACGAGATTGCTCATAGAAAGCCCAACAACATTGACCATTAAAACATGATGATTACAAGATAAGGCACGTACCAAACACATCATAAATATGATACCCACAAGTTACTCATAAAGATATACTAGGACTATGAACTCAACCATCTCATCACACCTGGAATTCCAAAGTAGGAAATCAGAATGAATACACCTTAAGGTTAATCAAACCGTAGGTACCCAATTGCCAATTCACGCTTTACCTCCGTTCATAACGAACCAATTCTAAACACCCCAAACGAATCCAAAAGGTTACACTTATTAGAACATGATCACGACCGGACTAAACCCTACACTTTGGTGTTCAATAAAAACCCTCTAGGTACTATAGGACATCGCCTAAAACCTAGACCAAGTCTTACTCGAAAATCAATTTGATTGGAACAATCACGAACACATCATAAGATGCCCAAACATTCCCAAACAATACTTGATCAAATTACATAACACCATTGTTCACAAAGGAACCAATTTCAATTACTAAAGAGTTCCACGGTGCCCAACTAAGTCAACTAGAATAGTACTACGGAACCTAGACCGAGACTACACCTTGATCTTAAACCTCAATGAAAAGACAACCATTCTGATATGGAACCATGTGGCCAATAGAACCATTTCATAGTACTCGAAAAGAGATTTCCAACAATATTTTACACGTCCGAAACGGAGTCCGGACGAAGAAGTTATGGCCTCCGGAAGATCGACCTAAATTCTGGAAAAAGTGGGCGGGCGCCCGGAATTGAGTAGGCGAGCGCCCGGAACCCTGTTACCAAGCTAAATGAGGCTGATTTAGTGGGAGGTCGCCCAAAACTAAGTGGGCGACCGCCCAGACCCCAAAATACACCCGAATTTCACTCCTTTTGTCCTAAATCCTAATATATAAACCCTTATACCTCCCCACCATTGTGGAGCTCGACCCAAACCAATTCTAACTCCATTAAAACCCCATTTAACTCCAAATATATCAAACAACACATAACTCATCATCCCAATCCAACAATCCATCACCTAATCTTCACAAATCACTTCAAGAACAACAATTTCTTCCATGGCTTCCAAAATCAAGTTCATATGAGTTCTTGCACAATTTCAAGTATAAATTTCTAAAACAAGAACATAAACCCATATATCAACACATACAACATACATGATGAATTTTAAGCATAAATAGGGGGATTTAGTAACTTACCTCTTCCAAGCTAGATGATTCAAACACCCAAATTTATAAATTTCACAAAGATGGATAAATTACAAATAAATTCCAAATCAACCAAAGAAGCCATATATATCAACTAGAGCATCAATGGAGTTAAAGATGAACATTTTTAGCATAAATGGGGGAAAAGCAACTTACTCGGATTTTATCAAAGTTGATGGAATTCGAAATTTCTTTGCTCTACACGATCCTATCGACGATCTATACAACTTTCATAAAATGAGAAATGAGAAATAGTGGGATGAAGATGACTAAAAAAAAGAGATAAGGAGGAGAGAGACTTACCCTTTTCCCATGGAGGAGAGAGAGAGAAAAAGAGTGTGTGTGTGTGTGCAGGAGAAAGTGAGGGAGAGGGTGAGGGAGAGGGAGGGAGTAAGATGATAAAAGAAAAGGTTTCACTTAGGTCCCTCTACAATCACCTAGAACAATTAAACCCATTTTTCCCCATTATCAACTAAGACTCACTAACTCCACACTAACACAAATGATCAAGTAAAATTGCTAGTCATAAAATATTATGAAACACAAAATGCACACATAATTATTTAAATAAATAAATAATTTAAATCAATAAACAATCTAAATAAATAAATAAGAAATAAATAAATAATTAAATATTTATTACTAAGAAGTAGAGGCGGGTTTTCGGGTCGTTACAATCTACCCTCCTAAAAAAAAGAATTCGCCCGCGAATTCACTTATAAAAAAATCTCTATACGCAGTCACAACGAGGCTACAAAATATCGATTCTCATATAGCACTCATAACCCCAAATCAAGTACCTATTAAAGATTTCCAACATAGTCTCCATGACTCAAATAAACCAACACATATTGAACACATATATATCTCAAGTATACTCGTATTAAACATTCTAAAGTCAACTTCTTCTTTCATCCGGGATTTCAAATTCCCACGACTATCACTTGATCACCAATTATGAAACATAACTAATTTGATCCTGATTAGCGTTATGCTCTCAATCAACCCTTAAATCACCAACATTCATCGGTTTTATTTTTTCATTATCCCAATAGTATTTGGAATAAACTCCACTACAAAAGTCATCTTCCTTATGTAATACAACTAATACAATCATAATCTTTGTATTTCTCAACCTACTTGAAGAACATATAACTATCCAACATTGATAACCCATAACATCATTTCTAAACTTGGTCCCATAAAAACAACTATAGTTTGCTAAGGCGATATCAATAAAATCACAATCAATCCCTAGTCATAGATAGCTCTATTTATTAACCCGAATTTTAGAATACTTACCCGAATGATCCAATAGCCACGGCTACTTTAGTTCCGTCTCTTCCCGAATTTCCCAATTATCCACTTTAACCCATCATATAGTAAACTTAAGTAATGCTTACAACATAGTAACCTCTCGTACCGAACCTTCTTCAATCACTATCTTCACTCCTAACTAAAATCCATACCCAAGGCCAAAATTGAAGAATCCAAATTTCTCTTAAACATAATTCTCGAGATACTACAAACTTGTCTTATTCACAACCCTAATTATACTGTAGAGATACTTCCATTAGATAATCGCATACTTAATATTACTTCCTAGAAATTCAAAACATTAAACCACCTCGAGCTTACTCAACTTCTTAAACTATGAAAAGCTAAAGAAATTTCTCATCCTCCAAATGTTCACCGCGTGACTATATCTCTAAGGATTACCATTAAAGTAGCAACTGTAACGATCCGAAATTTTCACAATCTTTATTTTCATAAATATCAATATATTACAACTTACAACTCTAAAAGATATTACAAATGATCACTAATAATCCGAAATATTCAATAACTGCTCCGTCCCAATACAGAATCATAGTATCCTTTAATACGCCAAAGTATCTATACTCACTTTCCTTTACAAATCCTTAATCCAAATGAGGACGCCACCAAGAAAAGATTCAGAACCATGTGACAACTGTTCACTAAAACCCAAAAATGCGTTTAATATTGTTCGAGGAATTCTCACCTTCGCTAAATATGTCTAGACCTTTAAACTTAACGCGCCCACCATCATTAATGATTATAACTTCCACAAGATACTCATAACTCGTATTGCTTTAACTCAACTCCAGTCATGTATTAAAATGATCACAAAAGTATCATAACTCAACTTCTTAATATGACCCATAATAAATTAAGTATTTCTTCATACTAAGCAATTCCGATGCCCTCACGTAGATGTACTAAAAGTAAAGAAAAATCTCCTATCAAGAAATTCTCAAATTGAATCTTTAACTCTTTTACCCCAACCGATACTATATGTTCACTGATTCACCTATCAGCATTATAGCCCATATCAACTCATCATATAACCCAAGTTCCCTATCGATCGAACGACCTATCGCACCAAGTATAAATTATACCCAAGATTTCAAAGTTAATACTGCCAACAGAGTAAGCTAACTTCCCAGCACAACCTTATAATGAAGATTTTCTGATTTTCAATATAGAACCTGAACATTATATATATATATATATACCTAGTATGCTTCTAAACAAAGTCAAACATACCAATATAGAAGTAGTATTCACCACCTATCGATGGCACCCAAGAAATTCATAACACATTGAAAGCTAGGCCATACTACTTAAGTCGTCAATACCCTCTATAGGTGACATAACCAAATCACCTTACCTCTATCAGGAGCAATCACGAAATTTCGTACTCGAGAATACACCTCAACATAAATCACTTAATGAGAACAAACATACGAATATAGCACAAGACATTTCCACTTTACGAAATAGGTACGTCCAAGTCTTCAAAACTCGCACTCTCGATTCCCAAACCAACTAACCCCAAGGGAACCAACACTATTAACACCAATCTATACTTGATATACCACAAGAGAAGAAACACTCGACGTCAATATCACGACTCATAACTCAAGCAACTTCTACCTTAACCTCATCTTTTCAAGAAAACTTAGTTTCTAAACCGCTCAAAATCATAACACCCTAGTATTGAAACCTATTCAATATCAGAGTTCTTATCCTCCTTCAAGTTCTAAAACAATTGCTCTGATACCAACTGTCACGCCCCGGAAATTCTAAAAATCCATAAATATAAAATTTACATAATATACATCTCCAAAATGCAAAATACCAAACCGGGCGCGTGAATTCAACTATGGAACGAATACCATCAAACGACACCTCAACGAGATTATAACTCGGAGACTAGAAACAAACGCGGAAGCAAGAACAACTATTAACAAAAATACCCAAGTATAACCGTATATACAAAACACTGAACGACTACGAACCCATAATAAAATACATAAAGGCTCCGAAGAGCAACTATCCCAAAGGCGATCAACCTGCTCAGAAGATTCTCGCTACAACGGAACTCACAACGCTACCGCTTGCTTTACTAGGGGGGGGGGTTAAGGAAAAACAAGGATAAAAGAAACGTGGTGAGATAAAATCTCAGTAAGTTACTAATGCAGCTACATGACATAATATCATGCAAATCAACGGTATAACTGAACAAGTAAATAACATAACAACAAATGAGAAAGCTCCCTATCGCCAACTGTCCCATACCAGTTGGAAATAACGACTAACTCATCATGCAGCACATAAGACTGAAATAAACACGTTACAAAGGATACCGAGCCAAGGTTTCACCAAACTGATAGAACAATCGCTGCGCAGCTTCAACCGATCAACCAATCAACAATAGCAGCATAACAGCTGAAGAGAACCCCGGTCAGAACCGACCAATCAATCAATCAAACCATCTTCGTAGTAGCATAATAGCTGAAGAGAAAACCCTGGTACCGAAACCAATAACAATAAGGGGACGATGACATACAGTCAAAGCCCAAAACCAATAGCTATAATGCTCACAAAGGGGCTAGCTCATCTCACATCCAAGGCCAATCTGGAGGAGGGTAATAATGGGGCAAAACAATGGTCAAGAATTATAATGGACTCAGCTCATTACCATTATAATCTTTTGCATCGCCCGAAACACACAAATACCAGCTGGACTTTCAAGTAAATGCCAAGTAATAAATACTAGCTCGATAAACAACCAAAGATTCCAAAGTAGGGAACCATACCAATTAATCACCATAAAGATGCAAACGATTACTCAAGAAGAGTTCAACACCAACAAACACAAGAAGTTTTTCATAAAAGATTCCAACAACGATAAACGAGATTGCTCATAGAAAGCCCAACAACATTGACCATTAAAACATGATGATTCTAAGATAAGGCACGTACCAAACACATCCTAAATATGATACCCACAAGTTACTCATAAAGATATACTAGGACTATGAACTCAACCATCTCATCACACCTGGAATTCCAAAGTAGGAAATCAGAATGAATACACCTTAAGGTTAATCAAACCGTAGGTACCCAATTGCCAATTCACGCTTTACCTCCGTTCATAACGAACCAATTCTAAACACCCCAAACGAATCCAAAAGGTTACACTTATTAGAACATGATCACGACCGGACTAAACCCTACACTTTGGTGTTCAATAAAAACCCTCTAGGTACTATAGGACATCGCCTAAAACCTAGACCAAGTCTTACTCGAAAATCAATTTGATTGGAACAATCACGAACACATCATAAGATGCCCAAACATTCCCAAACAATACTTGATCAAATTACATAACACCATTGTTCACAAAGGAACCGATTTCAATTACTAAAGAGTTCCACGGTGCCCAACTAAGTCAACTAGAATAGTACTGCGGAACCTAGACCGAGACTACACCTTGATCTTAAACCTCAACGAAAAGACAACCATTCTGATCTGGAACCATGCAGCCAATAGAACCATTTCATATTACTCGAAAATAGCTTTCCAACGATAGTTTACACGTCCAAAACGGAGTCCGGACGACGAAGTTATGGCCTCCGGAAGATCGACCTAAATTCTGGAAAAAGTGGGCGGGCGCCCGGAATTGAGTGGGCGAGCTCCCGGAACCCTGTTACCAAGCTAAATGAGGCTGATTTAGTGGGAGGTCGCCCAAAACTAAGTGGGCGACCGCCCAGACCCCAAAATACACCTGTTCACTCCTTTTGTCCTAAATCCTGATATAACAACCCTTATACCTCCCCACCATTGTGGAGCTCGACCCAAACCAATTCTAACTCCATTAAAACCCCATTTAACTCCAAATATATCAAACAACACATAACTCATCATCCCAATCCAACAATCCATCACCTAATCTTCACAAATCACTTCAAGAACAACAATTTCTTCCATGGCTTCCAAAATCAAGTTCATATGAGTTCTTGCACAATTTCAAGTATAAATTTCTAAAACAAGAACATAAACCCATATATCAACACATACAACATACATGATGAATTTTAAGCATAAATAGGGGGATTTAGTAACTTACCTCTTCCAAGCTAGATGATTCAAACACCCAAATTTATAAATTTCACAAAGATGGATAAATTAGAAATAAATTCCAAATCAACCAAAGAAGCCATATATATCAACTAGAGCATCAATGGAGTTAAAGATGAACATTTTTAGCATAAATGGGGGAAAAGCAACTTACCCGGATTTTATCAAAGTTGACGGAATTCGAAATTTCTTTGCTCTACACGATCCTATCGACGATCTAAACATTTTTCATAAAATGAGAAATGAGAAATAGTGGGATGAAGATGACTAAAAAGAAGAGAGAAGGAGGAGAGAGACTTACCCTTTTCCTATGGAGGAGAGAGAGAGAAAAAGAGTGTGTGTGTGTGTGCAGGAGAGAGTGAGGGAGAGGGTGAGGGAGATGGAGGGAGTAAGATGATAAAAGAAAAGGTTTCACTTAGGTCCCTCTACAATCACCTAGAACAATTAAACCCATTTTTCCCCACTATCAACTAAGACTCACTAACTCCACACTAACACAAATGATCAAGTAAAATTGCTAGTCATAAAATATTATGAAACACAAAATGCACACATAATTATTTAAATAAATAAATAATTTAAATAAATAAACAATTTAAATAAATAAATAAGAAATAAATAAATAATTAAATATTTATTACTAAGAAGTAGAGGCGGGTTTTCGGGTCGTTACACTTTCCATTGAGGATTTCCCAAAACCAGGGTATGAGGAGTGGGTTTTGATATCAACGTGTTGGGCCATCTCAAGGAAGGAGGTAAAAGTTGGGATGGTGTTTTGAGTGGGGTTTGGACAAGTGTATGGCACTTGGTGAGAGGCTCCATATTTGGGCAAGGTGACTATTTCTTAAGGTTGAGCATGGGATGCCATGGTTTTTGGAACAACAAGTGAATGGGAGTCCTTGAGTCCCATGTGGCCTTCATTCTGTAAGAGGGCTGTCACACGGTCTATCATTTCCTCTTGATGCCCTTGGAAGATACTCTTCATGTATTCTGTTTGGGCTGTCATTTGCTTCCCTAACCATTGCTCCATTGCATAACCCGGCTCAAAGTCGGACGAGGCCTCAGTTGAGTTTGATGATGTATGTCCTTTCTTGGCCATGATTGATGGTGAATACCGGAGTAGAGCTTTGATCAAATTGATGCTTGAAACGGACCTTGAATGTCGTGCTAGAGAACAAGAAGAATTCTCCCTATACAAGACGGGTGAAAAAGAAAACCTATTTTAGATTTTCTGGGAAATGAAGCTTTATGAACTAAAGAAGCAAATTTTTTTTGTTTTTCCTTTTTTTTTTTTCAAAATTTGAAGCGCAAGCAACGCACAAACCTATGAATGCCGGACAAACACCTTGCTTTGTTTTGACACGTTTTCGCATGAAATCTTGGAATAGTGGATACCGTCTCCAAAGTATAGGACCAACGTTTTGCACCTGTACTATTGGCCGTCCAAGCCCCTAGCGAAGGGCCTATACTCTTTCGGGGATCCACCATTCGGTTACGGTCTAAGGGAGGGTCTTGACAATTTAAAGTCAATCCGAGCATTTCAATGTGTTGGTAGTGGTGCCCTAGGCACGTTTAATAAACGTTGTAATTGTTATCATTTATTTCATATCAATAAAGAGATGTTTAGATTATTATTGTTGTTCATGTTTACTTATAATAATCCCCGTCCCTAGTACTTATTAAGCACTAGTATAAAGGCTAAATGATCATGGGATGATCATGTTAGATTTATGGGTACTTGTTTGGAAAAAGGTACTGGACATGACCCGCTGTATGAGATTTATGTCATGGTCTATGTCGTACATATATCTCATATTAGTTATGTTATTTGAATCCTTAGACATGAAGTTATTATAGTCTTCCACTTGATGAACATTATGTTTGACATATTCAAACGCTACCTTGACACGGTAGTTATAAAGGGTATGATCGGCATAATCGGATTCCCGTTGGGAAGAATAATAAGCTAAATGGATTTGTCCCTCCACGGAGAGATGTCAAGCTTGGGCCCCTCGAAGGAATGATGTTGATGAAATGTTCGGCCGAACTCAAATGGATTGATTGGATCAATAGCATTTGAATTATCAACATATTCGGAATCGAGAAAGCATTGAACAAAACAAGTTGACTGTTTGACCATGACTTGTGTTCAATGACATCGTGGACAAAGGGATTGTGACATATTCTAAAGGAATGCGAACTTGTATCTAGTTATACTATTTGGGTAGGTATGACGGTTTGCTAGAACCTAATCATATCTTATGGAATCATGTTTGAGCCCATTGCCAACTTAGTATAATCCTAGAGGGTCACACACAATAGAACGAATCTTAAATAAAAGGACTATATTGGAATTTAGGGTCGAAAGACCTCAAAGGAATTTCTGGAAAAGTTCTGGGCCTCCTGGTCAACCAAGCGGGCGCTTGGATTGAACCAGGCGGGTGCTTGAACAAGCCAGAAATAGGAACTTGACCTTCTGGTCAAATGAGCGGGCGCCTGGGTAGGACCAGGCGGGCGCCCGGTATGGCGGCAGGAATTTTCCTAATTTGATTAAGAAAAGTTTTTGGCACAAGTTACCTATTTGGAATAGGTCTTAATAGTGTATAAAAACCCCAATTCGGCCAGACCATATTAACTAGTGCTTTTGTGAGTCTCAAAGAGTTTGAGAGAGATTTTATTTTGTTCTAAGATATCATTGATTGAAGAACAAAATATTTCACAAATAAATTCCTTATAGTTCTTTATTGAATTGTGAAAGTGTGTTTCATAATTATTGGTCTAGCAACCAAGATCAAGGAGTCTCTTGATATTCGTTCGAAGTGTGGACACCGCTAGAGGGTGAATTTTATCATCTACAAAGTTCGTGATTTTGTCCGTGATAAAGTTTCAAGTTTCTCCACCAAGACCGAAGAAAACTTTGATAGTCATTAAGGGTTAGTTTTTCTGATATTCATCTTATATGTATTTAACTTAATCACATGAATGGATCTATGGCTTTGGGTTTCATAAAAATTTAAATGCTTTATTCCGCTGCGCATGTTACTACGAAACCCAACACAATGAATTTCCACAATGTAGGTTGTTTATGACCTTTTTGGGAAATGCGGAGGATTGAGGTGAATTGCTAGACAAAAACCGGCATGAAGTCTGGACGTGTCATTTTTTTTAAAATATGGACATCGTGGCTTGGTAACGGGGAAGATTGGCTTACACCCATCGCAACAACTAATAGGCGCGCTTTGGTGTGAGAATGTCCACCGCGGGCCCTATAGGGAAGTCGATGATAGGGTTTTGACATGATAGGGTTTTGACATGATAAAGTCTCAAACGGTACGTTTGCTTGAGTCTTCTTGAGTCGAACTAATAACGGATCTTCGGATGCAGCCTGTACTTTTGATCTTGGAGAAGGGGGTGCAGTACTTGCAGAAACATTGGGATTGGCCGAAGCATTTCCCGCTATAACCCAGTCACGTGAGTTTAACATATTGAATCTTTTTCCTGTTCTCTAATACTTCCTTCATAATCTCGCTGAAAGTTCTAACAAAAATCATCAAATTCATTCATAACATTGGAGCCCTTATTCAAAGTCGTGGGAGATGGTGATGTTGTTGTGGAAGATAAGGCCTTGGCGTGATAAAATCTCAAATGGTATGTTTGCTTGAGTCTTCTTGAGTTAAACTAATAACAGATCTTCGGGTGCAGCCTGTGCTTTTGATCTTGGAAAAGGGGGTGCAGTACTTGCAGAAACATTGGGATTGGCCGTAACTCTGGTCGAGTTATCATATTGGCATTTCCTTGAATCCTTCTCCTTTTCTCTAAGACTTCCTTCATGATCTCGTTGTAAGTTCTAACAAAAATCATCAAATTCATTCATAACATCGGATCCCTCATTTAAAACCAAGAGACCTTTGACTTGAGGTGTTTGGAGACCCTTAAAGCTTGATCTATTTCATATAAGACTTCTCCACATTGCATTGCTTGAGCATTGTTGTCCCAAAAGACTGTCGGTTGCGAAGCCCCAATATTGCCATTTGCTTGTATCACTGTAATGACGTAGCCCAAAAAATTGTAGATTGCGAAGCCCCTTGAGACCTTCGGTGCCGAATTGAGGAAGCTTCCAATGTTTCACATGACTCCGTCGGGGACACTGAAATGAATTTCTTCTTGCCGAGGGAGCCTTTAAAACTTGATCATACCCCCTAGAGTGACACCATTGATTAGGAGTGGAACGAGAAGGGCCTATCCTTGATCGGGGGAACAAGTATGAGCATACATGACAAGAAGGTGCTTCTCGACATTCCTTTTGAGAGACTTTGAGGATAGTCTCACACATCTTTCTTGAGCGTAGCCTTAGGGCTCATTAACTGTCAAATGAAGCAAGAGAATTTTTCTTTCTCGAGTCACATAGCCCCTAGGGCGTCATCACTTGTTGAGCAAAACAAGGGACTCGTCCTCGTGTGGGGGAACAAACACAAGGGGACATGGCAAGAGCTACTCCATTCTCGGGAGTCTTTCGGCATACTTTAGAGGGACATGCTTGTAGAAGCTTGAATTACATGTTGTTGCTCGCTGCCCAAACCAACTGACTAGCTGGGGATTATTTTGTGCAACCTCGTACCCCTTCAATGATAGGCTCGTTCTCGGACGGATCTTGGTTACCACGGGCTTTCTTTCTCATGAGCCCAAAGATGCACATTGCAAGAACAATCTTTCAATAACCCAAAATGACCTTTGATGGTGCCATGTCAAGCCTTTTTCAATTCCAAAGTTGGCTCGGTGGGGATTGACTTGCTGAGGAGACCCAATGTAGAACTTGTGCAGTTGTCTTCCTTAGAGGCCGGAGATCTCCATTTCTCTTTCCCTTCTCTCTCTCACTCTCTCATTTTTTTATAACGCACCCTGTTTTTTGCCTAGACCGCCCTTTCGGGTTTTCAATCTAGTGGGCATCTCTTTTGCGTCTTCATTTTGACTCGATTAATGAGGAAGTGTGAATTGACTCTAGCGGAGGATGAGAGACATGTGATTTTGCGGTGAAGACCTCTTGTCACTAAAGATGAGTGACATTGACTCGACTAGGGAAGTGTCCCTAGTATTCAATTCATGTATGTATATTTTTTGAATGACTCACGAAGGCAAGTAAGTCATTAAGAGAGAAGAAAAAGAAAGCCCCAGTTTGATTGCAAGAAATTGGGAGTATCGGAAAAAGAAGAGAAACCCCTAGACTCGACAAGGAACGGATAGCGATTCCAAATCTAAGAAAGTTGTTCAATCTTTTGGTGATTAATTCATTGGCAAATGAATCTTACAAAGATGTCATGACAAGTTCGAGAGGAAGCCTGATCACCATAACGCGCTAGGGCTAAACATATCTTCTTTCTTGCATAAGACCGGACCCGAAGGTTGCCTACGTTCCTCCAGTGAAGAGGCTCAGGTCACCGTAGTTCTTGTGGATGCTCCTTTTGTTGATGTCGATTCGTCCTTGGAAAATGATATTGATCTTGAACTTCTTTGATTAAGGGGGATTTTTTTTCTCTCTTTTTTTTTTTTTTTTTTTTTTTATTCCTGTGCTCTAACTTTTGCCTAGGTTGATTTGAGGATTTCAACCTAGCGAGCTCTTTTTTTTTTTTTTTTTTTTTTTAAATACCCCTTTTGAAAACTTTGCTTGAGTTCTCCGTGGTTGTTGCTCCTTTATGTCTTGGCTTTGTTTTCGTCATTGATGTCGTCGTCGATGTTTAGCCTCTAGGCGTTCAAGTGATAGCCTTCGTTCTAAAACGTGTTTAGACATCTTTTCATCATTTTGCCAAGAATTAAATTGAACAACTTGGAAGAGTGTATGAGGACAAGAACGACTTTTTATTTGATGACTCAATGGACTCGAACATAGGACGAGAGAAAACATTAATGCACACTTAAGAGGACTTTTGACTCTTTTTTTTTTTATTTATTCCTACTACTAGGTAGAGAAAGAGAAACAGAGATTGCTGTTGTAGTCCCCATTATCGTTGTAGCCTTCCTTGCGGCATGATCTCTTGTTGAGACCCTATTTCAAATCTGAGCCCCTTCCTTGATGAGTTCTTGCATGTTCTCACTCTCTAACTGTTGTACTTCAACCACGGTAAACTCACCATTGTCAATCAAGTCTTGGACGATGTTGCGGATAGAGAAGCAATCCTCGGTGAGGTGACCGCTGCATAGGTTATAGTCACACCACTTGTGGTGGGCATGGTTACGACGCAATGGTTGTGGTTGCTTGTACCCTTGGAGAGGAGAAATTTGTCCCTTTGCTTTGAGATCTTCATAGGCCTTGGTGACGGTCATACCTTGGAGGGGAGTGTAAACACGGTCGTTGGTAGAACCTTTGTGACTTTGAGAGGCGAGCCACTTGAACATGCGTTACCGTTGACCTTTGCCTTGTTGTCGGTGAACTCTCGTAAACGGGCCTTAAGTTTGGTCACTTCTTCCTTATGAATTCTCCTCTCGAGATCAAGACAGGCTTGCCATAAATCATCCTTGCGGTGGGCCTCCTCGACAAGTCTATCCATTTGTTCCTCCATGTCTCTTATTATGTTGAAGAGCTTTTCGTTGGACACGGAAGCATTCTCACCCTTGTTGTTGTTTCCGCTTGAAACCATTGGACCTATGGAGAGAACACGATTGATCTTAGGTTGACCCCACAAATACCTTTTGAATCAAATGATTTAACCCACGAACAAGAGAAAAGACTCAAACCACAAAAAGAAAAATGACTTTTTTTTTATTTTTTTACAAAAGTCGGAAGGACGTAGTCCTTTTTAGGGTTTCTAGAAAAATAGTGGAATCGTCACACTAGTATATACACCATCTCGCGGTCCGATATGCTCATCGGATTCCACCACGCTTGTGATACCTACATGTGACGGGATTAAACTAAATTAATGTCATAAAGCATACATGAGGGGACGGATCTTTTATTTTCATCCAAAATAACCACTTTGGGGATGGAGTTTTATTTTGTCCCATAACCATTTGTTTCTTTTGGAAACGGCATGTATGATTTGATGACATTAGTTTAGGGAAATCTCGATACATGAAAACCGACTTGGTCACAGAGTGTTAGAACCTAACTAGAATTGTGTCGTTGGTGCTTGGCTAAAGAGAGGCTTAAGGTCACCCCCGGCATGTAGTCATGAACTACGCCACGGGCTGAGGTTTACCGCTTCGAAAGAGTCAAGGTCTAGTGGAGCTTGAAACTTTCTAGGACGGGCCTCGACGGGTTTGGGGTTAAACTCGTGCGACTCGATAGTGAGCAATTGATAGGAATTGTGCGCATAGTGTGAGGTCTAACAAGTGACAAAATATCTTTTTTTTTCACCCGTGTGACCGATAAAAATAAAAAGAAAGTAAAATTGTTCATGTGCAGGCTGGGTGCCCACAATGTCATTCTGTTCTGTTTCTGTGCACTGCTTCTGTTCTGGGAACTGAATGAGGTTCTAGGAACTTACCCAGAAGCGCGCGCCTCAGAGCATTGATATGGGAAGCGCGCGCAGTGCGCCATGAAGATTGGAGGCGCGCGCATCTAGGGTACCTGTCAGAATGTCAGAAACTGTGGACTCAGGGGATTGCCCTGGTCCCAGATCATGTAACTTTCCCCTGTAGAGACTGTTAGCATAGAAACATGAAATTCGAAGAACAAAATGAGAGGCGGGCGATTCTGGTAGAAGGGGTCGGACGCGCGCGCTTTAGGCCAAGAAGGCCGGAGGCGCGCGCTTCCCACCCTTTTTATCAGAATGCCCAGAAAACAGAAATTAGAACACCGAAAGCAGAAAATGCATGTTTAACCCTCTATGTCCCCAGCAGAGTCGCCACTGTAGATACCCCGGGAAAACCCCACTTGGCTAGAGTAGTGAATTATCCTAGGATGTCTAATTGATTTTAAGAGTCGCCACCTATATTTTAGAGGAACATAAGAAAAACCTAAAAAAAACCAATTTTATATACAAAACCAGAGATTCGGGAAAAGATGGGTTCGGGGGTTAGGTGACAGTGTCGCGACCCCGGAACCCCGCGGGCCTGAGACCGCGAGCTGGACGTCGACTCTAAAACCAAAACTGTGAAATACTGAAGTTAAAAATTCCATTTTATACCAAAAAGGGTGATGATCCAAAGTTTTACAAAACCAAGTTTAATAAAAACCAAATACAACTATCATAAACTTCCACAAGTTTATGCCCAACAAAATACAAATGTACAATTCTTAGTGACGTCATTGTTTGGTACAACTATCCCAAAATGGTTACACATTTACATAATGTAAACCAACCTATAATAACCTTCCCCAAAAGAACGGATCCACACTCGACGTCCTCGCTCTCGTGATCAGCGAGACTAATCCTTAGCACCTTGGGGGGGGGGGTTAAGGAAAAACAAGGATAAAAGAAAAGGGGGTGAGATAAATCTCAATAAGTTACTAATGCAACTACATGACATGCTATGATGCGATAAGCAATAAGCAATAATAAATATCACATAGCACATAGCATTTATCACATAACAGATGGCAGCGGAAATAAACACATAACAAAGGATATAGCCAAGGTTTTCCAAACCGGATCATCCAAATAAAGGATCGCTGCGCAGCTTCAATAATCAACAAATCATCATCTTCATATTAGCATGAAAGCCGAAGAGAAAACCCCGGTACCGGAACCAATAACCAAAGAAGTGTCACAAAGGACGGGAGACATGCCACAAAGTCATGCTCCAAGAAGCTAAAATGCACACAAAGGAGCTAGCTCTTCTCACATCCAAGGCCAATCTGGAGGAGGGTAATAATTGGGCAAAACAATGGTCAACATCATAATGGACTTGGCTTGTGCCATCATAATATTTCGCATCGCCCGAAACACACACACAATGCCAGCTGGGCTTCCAAATAAATGCTAAGTAATGAATACTAGCTTAATTAAACAACTTAAGGTTCCAAAGTAGGGAACCATACCAAGAAGTCACCAAGAAAGTGAAATGAACCATCAACACACAATTAAAGTGTTCCAATAATCTCAATTAACACTTGATTAATTTCAAACACAAACTTGATCACAAAGGACTCAATTCTATCACTAGAGTGTACTACAATGATCACTAAGGTCAACTAGAAGGACACCCAAGACTTGGACCAAAACGCGTTCTTCAATCACACAAAACAACAAAATGTAAACTTTCAGAGGTTCTGTGCGGCCGCCCAAAGTGGACCGTGCGGTCGCACAAAAAGCCTCAAAACAAGAACAAAAGCCTTCAGATAGTTGTGCGGTCGCCCATACCTTTTTGTACGGCCGCCCAATGTTCTGAAAAACTGGAAATCGGGAAGAACAACATGGGTTCTTCCATTTTCAAACCCAAAACACATTCAACCAAAATCCAATCTTCCAACTTATATACCAACATGCCAAAACAACTTATAGGTCTAAAAAGACTCCTATAACAACATTTAATCAACCAAAATCAAGAATCAACCCAACATTCATAATTCACCATTTTTAACCCAAAATCCAAATAAATTCCGAATAAATTCTAAACTCATCCAAACTTCAAATATAACAACAAGAGCATTATAGGAACATGATATGAACATTTTAACATCAAAATGGGGGAAAAGTAACTTACTTGAATTTTCTCAAAGTTGATGGATTTCGATTCTTTTTTTCTACGCGATCCTATCGACGATCTAAACAACGTTCACGTTTTAAGAAATGAGAGATGATGATGGGAAGATGGAGAAAATGAAGAGAGAAGAGAGAGGAAGAAAACTTACCAATACTTAGAGAGAGAGAGAGGTTTGTGCTGGGAATGGGAATGGGGGGGGGTGGAGTGTATGAGGGAGAAGGAGGTGAGGGAAGGAGTTGGGAGGGAGTAGGGAAATGTTTTTAAAAGATTTACACTTAGGCCCCCTCCACTACACTACACACAAATTCTACACTCCCTACTAACAATTAAGACCCAACAATACTACACTAACCCAAAAGACCCAAACAAAATGCTAGGCATAAATATTACAACACATAAATTGCACACATAATTATTTAAATAAATAATAATTTAAATAAATAAACAAGCAAATAAATAAATAAAAATCATTTAATTACTGATAAAATAGAGCCTATATTTCGGGTCGTGACATTCACTCCCCTTAAAGAAATTTCGACCCGAATTTTAACGAGACTCACCTCAAACAAAAAGCCACGGAAATTTCCTCTCGATCTCATCTCGGAGCTCCCACGTCGACTCCTCGATGTCATGATTCCTCCAAAGAACTCGAACCAATGAAATACTTTTGCTCCTCAACTCTTGGACTTTGGAATCTAAGATCCGAACCGGTCGTTTCTCATAAGACATATCGGGCTCAATATCCTCCGGTATCCTCGGTAACACGTGAGATGGATCATGAACATACTTCCGAAGCATAGAAACGTGGAAAATGTTGTGCAACCGGTCTAAGGATGGCGGTAACGCAAGTCGATACGCAAGAAGTCCAACCTTTCCCAAAATCTCAAACGGACCAATAAACCTTGGAGCCAATTTGCCTTTCTTCCCAAATCTACGAATACCCACCTTCGGAGATACTTTCAAGAACACCAAATCACCGATCTGAAAGCTATGATCTCGCCTTCGGTTATGTGCATAGCTCTTATGTCGACTCTGAGCTGTCTTCAATCTATCCCGGATAACTCTAACTTTCTCAACTGAATCCTGAAGCAAATCAATACCCAAAACTTTCGCTTCACCGACCTCATCCCAACAATAGGCGATCTACATTTTCTTCCATACAAGGCCTCAAACGGTGCCATCTCGATACTAGCCTGATAACTGTTGTTGTAAGAGAACTCCACTAACGGTAGGTGCGAATCCCAAGAATCGGAAAAGTCTATCGAACACGCTCGCAACATATCCTCCAAAATCTGAATAGTCCTCTCGGATTGACTGTCGGTCTGGGGATGAAAAGCTGTACTGAATCGCAAATCTGTACCCAAAGCTTCCTGAAACGCCTTCCAGAATCTAGAAGTAAACCTCGGGTCTCGATCTGACACAATGCTAACCGGAACCCCATGCAATCTAACGATCTCATCGATATAAAGGGTCGCAAGCTTCTCCATCGAATATCTGATATCAATAGGCAAGAAATGGGCACTCTTGGTCAATCTATCCACTATTACCCAAACACTGTCATACTTCCTACGGGTACGAGGCAGTCCCGTAACGAAATCCATAGTCACATGCTCCCATTTCCACTCAGGAATCTCTAACGGCTGAAGTAATCCCGCGGGTCTCTGATGCTCGGCTTTGACCTGCTGACACGTTAAACACCTCGAAACATACCTGGCTATTTCCCTTTTCATATTAATCCACCAAAATTGTTGCTTCAAATCCTGATACATCTTCGTACTACCCGGATGAATAGTATACCTCGATTTGTGACCCTCATCAAGAACTCTCTGTTTAATTCCATCAACATCCGGAACACACAAACGACCACGGAAAGTCAACACTCCACTCGAGCTAATAGAAAAATCCTCGAAGTTCTTTTCCTTCAATTTACCCATTATCTTCACCAACTCGGGATCTTCTTTCTGAGCCTCTTTTATCCTCTGAATTAGGGTCGGAGACACCCTAATATTCGCAAAAATAGCCCCATGTCTCGATTCATGAGGAGACCAATCTCGAACATCCTCAAGCATTTTCCATTCACGAACCATCATCGAAGCCACATAAGATTTTCTACTAATCGCATCGGCTACCACATTCGCCTTCCCCGGGTGATAATAAATCGTGCAATCATAATCCTTCAACAATTCCATCCATCGGCGCTGTCGGTTATTCAACTCTTTCTGGGAGAAAAGGTACTTCAAACTCTTGTGATCCGTAAAAATCTCAAACTTCGCTCCATAAAGGTAGTGCTTCCACTTGTGCAACCCAAAGACTATCGCCGCTAACTCCATATCATGAGTCGGGTAATTCTGTTCACTAGGGGTCAACTTCCTCGAAGCATACGCAATTACTTTCCCATTCTGCATCAACACACAACCCAAACCCTCTTTCGAAGCGTCACTGTAAATCACTAGGCCATCGCTCCCATTAGGCAAAGTCAAGATCGGTGCGGTAGTCAACCTCTTCTTCAATTCCTTGAAACTCTTGTCACATTTCTCGGTCCACACAAACGGAACATTCTTCCGGGTCAACTGAGTCATCGGAGTAGCAATCCTCGAAAATCCCTCAATAAATCTTCGGTAATACCCGGCTAAACCCAAAAAGCTACGAATCTCGGTCACTGACTCGGGTCTCTTCCAATCCACTATGGCTTCAATCTTTGAAGGATCCACCGAAATCCCATCTTTCGAAATAACATGACCCAGAAATGACACCTTCTCGAGCCAAAATTCGCATTTGCTAAACTTCGCAAATAATTTCTCCCTCGCAAGAACGGATAAAACTGTCCTCAAATGTTGCTCGTGCTCCTCTCGAGATTTTGAATAAACAAGAATGTCGTCGATAAACCCTCGATCAAGCAACTCTTGCAACTGAACCTTTAATTCCTTCAACTCTGCGGGAGCTAACCTATAAGGCGCTTTCGAAATTGGAGCCGTACCCGGCAAAAGGTCTATACAAAACTCAATCTCACGATCGGGAGGCATATCATACTCGGTAGAGAAAACATCGGGAAATTCCCGAACTACCCGAACACTATCAAAAGTAGGGGATTCCTTCCTAGTATCAAGAACACTACCCAAATACCCCTCACAACCACTATGCAATAATTTTCTCGCTTTTATAAAAGAAATTAAGCGAACCCTTCTACTCAGAGGACAAGCCTCAAACACAAATTGAGGCACATGAGGGATAGAAAAAGTAACAGTTTTCTTACGGCAGTCAACAGACGCATGAAACTTGCTCAACCAATCCATACCCAAAATGACATCAAAGTCTTGGATAGGAAGAACTACCAAATCCGCACAAGGACTCGACCACAAATAACCACATCACAAGCACGAAAGACTCGATCGGAAATCAAGCATTCTCCTATAGGGGTCGACACCTCTAGCACGTACGGTAAAGACTCAAATGCAGCATTTAACATGGAAGCAAATTGCACAGAAATGTATGAATGAGATGATCCTGGATCTACTAACGCTCGTGCGCTCACATTAGACACAGAAACAATACCTCCAATAACGGATGGATCATCGGTAGCTTATTGTTGATTCATGGCATAAACCTTTCCTTGAACCTTGGGCTTCCCGGTAGCATCCCTTTTCTGACCCTGATTATTACCAACTCCTGACCCGGATGCTTGTCCTTTGCCTCTAGTACAATCCCTTGCGAAGTGACCCATTTGACCACAATTGGTGCACCTTCCTTGCTTCTTCCAACAACGGTCTTCAGAATGACCTTCCTTTTGACAATACGAACAAAGCCTCCTAATTTGGCTCCCTTGGTTCCCGGAAGTGGTACTCGGGTTCCTTGGGATCGGTTGCCCTCGGAACTGAGATTGTCCCCCAAAGTTACCTCGATTATCAATCCTTGGTTGTGACTTTCTCTGCGCTCCTTGCTTACTCGGGTTGGCCACCTCGGTCTTCCTCTTATGTTCCCCAATATCTTTCTCTATAAGATAGGCTCGGTCCACCGCATCGTGGAATGTTACGATCCGTTGAGCAATCAGTTGAGTACGGATGGAGGTCTTCAATCCCCGGATAAATCTCATAGCCTTTTGTTCCTCGGTCCACACTAAATAGTCGCAATACCGGGCTAATTCTATGAACTTAGCCGAGTATTGTGCTATAGACAACACACCTTGCTCTAGGTTGAGTAGCTCGATCTCCTTTCGGTTTTGATCAACAACCGGAATGAAATGCTCCTTGAATTTGCGCACGAACAACTCCCACGCATACACCGTGTGAGTATCATCCCAAGTAGTTTTAACACCTTTCCACCAATGCTCGGCGGCTCCCACCAGCTTGTAAGCCGCAAACCGGACCTTATCCTCATCTGAGCAACCAAATACGTCATAAATCTTCTCCATCGACTCAATCCACAACTCAGCTTTCCGAACATCGGGTTCCCCATTGAATTCAACCGGTTTCAGTTTTAGAAATTGCTCCAACCATAACGGGGTGGTGCTTGTTCTACCCTCGGACCTTGATCATGTATGGCCTTCATGGCCGCCTCAAACATGCCTTGAAACATGGCACGTGCTTCTTCCCTTGTATCATTCTGATTCTGTGTCCCACTAGTACCTCCTCTGTTTCTTCTTCCAGACATTGAGAACAATTACATGCATAAAACATCAACCGTTAATCACTCCGCACACTACTACCCACCTAGGTCATACTAATCCACCTAGGGCCAATGCCATGGCTCTGATACCAACTGTCGCGACCCCGGAACCCCGCGGGCCCGAGACCGCGAGCTGGACGTCGACTCTAAAACCAAAACTGTGAAATACTGAAGTTAAAAATTCCATTTTATACCAAAAAGGGTGATGATCCAAATTTTTACAAAACCAAGTTTAATAAAAACCAAATACAACTATCATAAACTTCCACAAGTTTATGCCCAACAAAATACAAATGTACAATTCTTAGTGACGTCATTGTTTGGTACAACTATCCCAAAATGGTTACACATTTACATAATGTAAACCAACCTATAATAACCTTCCCCAAAAGAACGGATCCACACTCGACGTCCTCGCTCTCGTGATCAGCGAGACTAATCCTTAGCACCTGGGGGGGGGTTAAGGAAAAACAAGGATAAAAGAAAAGGGGGTGAGATAAATCTCAATAAGTTACTAATGCAACTACATGACATGCTATGATGCGATAAGCAATAAGCAATAATAAATATCACATAGCACATAGCATTTATCACATAACAGATGGCAGCGGAAATAAACACATAACAAAGGATATAGCCAAGGTTTTCCAAACCGGATCATCCAAATAAAGGATCGCTGCGCAGCTTCAATAATCAACAAATCATCATCTTCATATTAGCATGAAAGCCGAAGAGAAAACCCGGTACCGGAACCAATAACCAAAGAAGTGTCACAAAGGACGGGAGACATGCCACAAAGTCATGCTCCAAGAAGCTAAAATGCACACAAAGGAGCTAGCTCTTCTCACATCCAAGGCCAATCTGGAGGAGGGTAATAATTGGGCAAAACAATGGTCAACATCATAATGGACTTGGCTTGTGCCATCATAATATTTCGCATCGCCCGAAACACACACACAATGCCAGCTGGGCTTCCAAATAAATGCTAAGTAATGAATACTAGCTTAATTAAACAACTTAAGGTTCCAAAGTAGGGAACCATACCAAGAAGTCACCAAGAAAGTGAAATGAACCATCAACACACAATTAAAGTGTTCCAATAATCTCAATTAACACTTGATTAATTTCAAACACAAACTTGATCACAAAGGACTCAATTCTATCACTAGAGTGTACTACAATGATCACTAAGGTCAACTAGAAGGACACCCAAGACTTGGACCAAAACGCGTTCTTCAATCACACAAAACAACAAAATGTAAACTTTCAGAGGTTCTGTGCGGCCGCCCAAAGTGGACCGTGCGGTCGCACAAAAAGCCTCAAAACAAGAACAAAAGCCTTCAGATAGTTGTGCGGTCGCCCATACCTTTTTGTACGGCCGCCCAATGTTCTGAAAAACTGGAAATCGGGAAGAACAACATGGGTTCTTCCATTTTCAAACCCAAAACACATTCAACCAAAATCCAATCTTCCAACTTATATACCAACATGCCAAAACAACTTATAGGTCTAAAAAGACTCCTATAACAACATTTAATCAACCAAAATCAAGAATCAACCCAACATTCATAATTCACCATTTTTAACCCAAAATCCAAATAAATTCCGAATAAATTCTAAACTCATCCAAACTTCAAATATAACAACAAGAGCATTATAGGAACATGATATGAACATTTTAACATCAAAATGGGGGAAAAGTAACTTACTTGAATTTTCTCAAAGTTGATGGATTTCGATTCTTTTTGGTTCTACGCGATCCTATCGACGATCTAAACAACGTTCACGTTTTAAGAAATGAGAGATGATGATGGGAAGATGGAGAAAATGAAGAGAGAAGAGAGAGGAAGAAAACTTACCAATACTTAGAGAGAGAGAGAGGTTTGTGCTGGGAATGGGAATGGGGGGGGGGTGGAGTGTATGAGGGAGAAGGAGGTGAGGGAAGGAGTTGGGAGGGAGTAGGGAAATGTTTTTAAAAGATTTACACTTAGGCCCCCTCCACTACACTACACACAAATTCTACACTCCCTACTAACAATTAAGACCCAACAATACTACACTAACCCAAAAGACCCAAACAAAATGCTAGGCATAAATATTACAACACATAAATTGCACACATAATTATTTAAATAAATAATAATTTAAATAAATAAACAAGCAAATAAATAAATAAAAATCATTTAATTACTGATAAAATAGAGCCTATATTTCGGGTCGTGACATTCACTCCCCCTTAAAGAAATTTCGACCCGAATTTTAACGAGACTCACCTCAAACAAAAAGCCACGGAAATTTCCTCTCGATCTCATCTCGGAGCTCCCACGTCGACTCCTCGATGTCATGATTCCTCCAAAGAACTCGAACCAATGAAATACTTTTGCTCCTCAACTCTTGGACTTTGGAATCTAAGATCCGAACCGGTCGTTTCTCATAAGACATATCGGGCTCAATATCCTCCGGTATCCTCGGTAACACGTGAGATGGATCATGAACATACTTCCGAAGCATAGAAACGTGGAAAATGTTGTGCAACCGGTCTAAGGATGGCGGTAACGCAAGTCGATACGCAAGAAGTCCAACCTTTCCCAAAATCTCAAACGGACCAATAAACCTTGGAGCCAATTTGCCTTTCTTCCCAAATCTACGAATACCACCTTCGAGATACTTTCAAGAACACCAAATCACCGATCTGAAAGCTATGATCTCGCCTTCGGTTATGTGCATAGCTCTTATGTCGACTCTGAGCTGTCTTCAATCTATCCCGGATAACTCTAACTTTCTCAACTGAATCCTGAAGCAAATCAATACCCAAAACTTTCGCTTCAACGACCTCATCCCAACAAATAGGCGATCTACATTTTCTTCCATACAAGGCCTCAAACGGTGCCATCTCGATACTAGCCTGATAACTGTTGTTGTAAGAGAACTCCACTAACGGTAGGTGCGAATCCCAAGAATCGGAAAAGTCTATCGAACACGCTCGCAACATATCCTCCAAAATCTGAATAGTCCTCTCGGATTGACTGTCGGTCTGGGGATGAAAAGCTGTACTGAATCGCAAATCTGTACCCAAAGCTTCCTGAAACGCCTTCCAGAATCTAGAAGTAAACCTCGGGTCTCGATCTGACACAATGCTAACCGGAACCCCATGCAATCTAACGATCTCATCGATATAAAGGGTCGCAAGCTTCTCCATCGAATATCTGATATCAATAGGCAAGAAATGGGCACTCTTGGTCAATCTATCCACTATTACCCAAACACTGTCATACTTCCTACGGGTACGAGGCAGTCCCGTAACGAAATCCATAGTCACATGCTCCCATTTCCACTCAGGAATCTCTAACGGCTGAAGTAATCCCGCGGGTCTCTGATGCTCGGCTTTGACCTGCTGACACGTTAAACACCTCGAAACATACCTGGCTATTTCCCTTTTCATATTAATCCACCAAAATTGTTGCTTCAAATCCTGATACATCTTCGTACTACCCGGATGAATAGTATACCTCGATTTGTGACCCTCATCAAGAACTCTCTGTTTAATTCCATCAACATCCGGAACACACAAACGACCACGGAAAGTCAACACTCCACTCGAGCTAATAGAAAAATCCTCGAAGTTCTTTTCCTTCAATTTACCCATTATCTTCACCAACTCGGGATCTTCTTTCTGAGCCTCTTTTATCCTCTGAATTAGGGTCGGAGACACCCTAATATTCGCAAAAATAGCCCCATGTCTCGATTCATGAGGAGACCAATCTCGAACATCCTCAAGCATTTTCCATTCACGAACCATCATCGAAGCCACATAAGATTTTCTACTAATCGCATCGGCTACCACATTCGCCTTCCCCGGGTGATAATAAATCGTGCAATCATAATCCTTCAACAATTCCATCCATCGGCGCTGTCGGTTATTCAACTCTTTCTGGGAGAAAAGGTACTTCAAACTCTTGTGATCCGTAAAAATCTCAAACTTCGCTCCATAAAGGTAGTGCTTCCACTTGTGCAACCCAAAGACTATCGCCGCTAACTCCATATCATGAGTCGGGTAATTCTGTTCACTAGGGGTCAACTTCCTCGAAGCATACGCAATTACTTTCCCATTCTGCATCAACACACAACCCAAACCCTCTTTCGAAGCGTCACTGTAAATCACTAGGCCATCGCTCCCATTAGGCAAAGTCAAGATCGGTGCGGTAGTCAACCTCTTCTTCAATTCCTTGAAACTCTTGTCACATTTCTCGGTCCACACAAACGGAACATTCTTCCGGGTCAACTGAGTCATCGGAGTAGCAATCCTCGAAAATCCCTCAATAAATCTTCGGTAATACCCGGCTAAACCCAAAAAGCTACGAATCTCGGTCACTGACTCGGGTCTCTTCCAATCCACTATGGCTTCAATCTTTGAAGGATCCACCGAAATCCCATCTTTCGAAATAACATGACCCAGAAATGACACCTTCTCGAGCCAAAATTCGCATTTGCTAAACTTCGCAAATAATTTCTCCCTCGCAAGAACGGATAAAACTGTCCTCAAATGTTGCTCGTGCTCCTCTCGAGATTTTGAATAAACAAGAATGTCGTCGATAAACCTCGATCAAGCAACTCTTGCAACTGAACCTTTAATTCCTTCAACTCTGCGGGAGCTAACCTATAAGGCGCTTTCGAAATTGGAGCCGTACCCGGCAAAAGGTCTATACAAAACTCAATCTCACGATCGGGAGGCATATCATACTCGGTAGAGAAAACATCGGGAAATTCCCGAACTACCCGAACACTATCAAAAGTAGGGGATTCCTTCCTAGTATCAAGAACACTACCCAAATACCCCTCACAACCACTATGCAATAATTTTCTCGCTTTTATAAAAGAAATTAAGCGAACCCTTCTACTCAGAGGACAAGCCTCAAACACAAATTGAGGCACATGAGGGATAGAAAAAGTAACAGTTTTCTTACGGCAGTCAACAGACGCATGAAACTTGCTCAACCAATCCATACCCAAAATGACATCAAAGTCTTGGATAGGAAGAACTACCAAATCCGCACAAAGGACTCGACCACAAATAACCACATCACAAGCACGAAAGACTCGATCGGAAATCAAGCATTCTCCTATAGGGGTCGACACCTCTAGCACGTACGGTAAAGACTCAAATGCAGCATTTAACATGGAAGCAAATTGCACAGAAATGTATGAATGAGATGATCCTGGATCTACTAACGCTCGTGCGCTCACATTAGACACAGAAACAATACCTCCAATAACGGATGGATCATCGGTAGCTTATTGTTGATTCATGGCATAAACCTTTCCTTGAACCTTGGGCTTCCCGGTAGCATCCCTTTTCTGACCCTGATTATTACCAACTCCTGACCCGGATGCTTGTCCTTTGCCTCTAGTACAATCCCTTGCGAAGTGACCCATTTGACCACAATTGGTGCACCTTCCTTGCTTCTTCCAACAACGGTCTTCAGAATGACCTTCCTTTTGACAATACGAACAAAGCCTCCTAATTTGGCTCCCTTGGTTCCCGGAAGTGGTACTCGGGTTCCTTGGGATCGGTTGCCCTCGGAACTGAGATTGTCCCCCAAAGTTACCTCGATTATCAATCCTTGGTTGTGACTTTCTCTGCGCTCCTTGCTTACTCGGGTTGGCCACCTCGGTCTTCCTCTTATGTTCCCCAATATCTTTCTCTATAAGATAGGCTCGGTCCACCGCATCGTGGAATGTTACGATCCGTTGAGCAATCAGTTGAGTACGGATGGAGGTCTTCAATCCCCGGATAAATCTCATAGCCTTTTGTTCCTCGGTCCACACTAAATAGTCGCAATACCGGGCTAATTCTATGAACTTAGCCGAGTATTGTGCTATAGACAACACACCTTGCTCTAGGTTGAGTAGCTCGATCTCCTTTCGGTTTTGATCAACAACCGGAATGAAATGCTCCTTGAATTTGCGCACGAACAACTCCCACGCATACACCGTGTGAGTATCATCCCAAGTAGTTTTAACACCTTTCCACCAATGCTCGGCGGCTCCCACCAGCTTGTAAGCCGCAAACCGGACCTTATCCTCATCTGAGCAACCAAATACGTCATAAATCTTCTCCATCGACTCAATCCACAACTCAGCTTTCCGAACATCGGGTTCCCCATTGAATTCAACCGGTTTCAGTTTTAGAAATTGCTCCAACCATAACGGGGTGGTGCTTGTTCTACCCTCGGACCTTGATCATGTATGGCCTTCATGGCCGCCTCAAACATGCCTTGAAACATGGCACGTGCTTCTTCCCTTGTATCATTCTGATTCTGTGTCCCACTAGTACCTCCTCTGTTTCTTCTTCCAGACATTGAGAACAATTACATGCATAAAACATCAACCGTTAATCACTCCGCACACTACTACCCACCTAGGTCATACTAATCCACCTAGGGCCAATGCCATGGCTCTGATACCAACTGTCGCGACCCCGGAACCCCGCGGGCCCGAGACCGCGAGCTGGACGTCGACTCTAAAACCAAAACTGTGAAATACTGAAGTTAAAAATTCCATTTTATACCAAAAAGGGTGATGATCCAAAGTTTTACAAAACCAAGTTTAATAAAAACCAAATACAACTATCATAAACTTCCACAAGTTTATGCCCAACAAAATACAAATGTACAATTCTTAGTGACGTCATTGTTTGGTACAACTATCCCAAAATGGTTACACATTTACATAATGTAAACCAACCTATAATAACCTTCCCCAAAAGAACGGATCCACACTCGACGTCCTCGCTCTCGTGATCAGCGAGACTAATCCTTAGCACCTTGGGGGGGGGTTAAGGAAAAACAAGGATAAAAGAAAAGGGGGTGAGATAAATCTCAATAAGTTACTAATGCAACTACATGACATGCTATGATGCGATAAGCAATAAGCAATAATAAATATCACATAGCACATAGCATTTATCACATAACAGATGGCAGCGGAAATAAACACATAACAAAGGATATAGCCAAGGTTTTCCAAACCGGATCATCCAAATAAAGGATCGCTGCGCAGCTTCAATAATCAACAAATCATCATCTTCATATTAGCATGAAAGCCGAAGAGAAAACCCCGGTACCGGAACCAATAACCAAAGAAGTGTCACAAAGGACGGGAGACATGCCACAAAGTCATGCTCCAAGAAGCTAAAATGCACACAAAGGAGCTAGCTCTTCTCACATCCAAGGCCAATCTGGAGGAGGGTAATAATTGGGCAAAACAATGGTCAACATCATAATGGACTTGGCTTGTGCCATCATAATATTTCGCATCGCCCGAAACACACACACAATGCCAGCTGGGCTTCCAAATAAATGCTAAGTAATGAATACTAGCTTAATTAAACAACTTAAGGTTCCAAAGTAGGGAACCATACCAAGAAGTCACCAAGAAAGTGAAATGAACCATCAACACACAATTAAAGTGTTCCAATAATCTCAATTAACACTTGATTAATTTCAAACACAAACTTGATCACAAAGGACTCAATTCTATCACTAGAGTGTACTACAATGATCACTAAGGTCAACTAGAAGGACACCCAAGACTTGGACCAAAACGCGTTCTTCAATCACACAAAACAACAAAATGTAAACTTTCAGAGGTTCTGTGCGGCCGCCCAAAGTGGACCGTGCGGTCGCACAAAAAGCCTCAAAACAAGAACAAAAGCCTTCAGATAGTTGTGCGGTCGCCCATACCTTTTTGTACGGCCGCCCAATGTTCTGAAAAACTGGAAATCGGGAAGAACAACATGGGTTCTTCCATTTTCAAACCCAAAACACATTCAACCAAAATCCAATCTTCCAACTTATATACCAACATGCCAAAACAACTTATAGGTCTAAAAAGACTCCTATAACAACATTTAATCAACCAAAATCAAGAATCACCCAACATTCATAATTCACCATTTTTAACCCAAAATCCAAATAAATTCCGAATAAATTCTAAACTCATCCAAACTTCAAATATAACAACAAGAGCATTATAGGAACATGATATGAACATTTTAACATCAAAATGGGGGAAAAGTAACTTACTTGAATTTTCTCAAAGTTGATGGATTTCGATTCTTTTTGGTTCTACGCGATCCTATCGACGATCTAAACAACGTTCACGTTTTAAGAAATGAGAGATGATGATGGGAAGATGGAGAAAATGAAGAGAGAAGAGAGAGGAAGAAAACTTACCAATACTTGGAGAGAGAGAGAGGTTTGTGCTGGGAATGGGAATGGGGGGGGGGGGGGGGTGAGTGTATGAGGGAGAAGGAGGTGAGGGAAGGAGTAGGGAGGGAGTAGGGAAATGTTTTTAAAAGATTTACACTTAGGCCCCCTCCACTACACTACACACAAATTCTACACTCCCTACTAACAATTAAGACCCAACAATACTACACTAACCCAAAAGACCCAAACAAAATGCTAGGCATAAATATTACAACACATAAATTGCACACATAATTATTTAAATAAATAATAATTTAAATAAATAAACAAGCAAATAAATAAATAAAAATCATTTAATTACTGATAAAATAGAGCCTATATTTCGGGTCGTGACAGACGGAGTGGGAAGTACTTAAACACCCACTCCGCCCCGCTTACGCGGGTCTTGCTACTTTTGGTGTTCTAATGCATGAGAAAGTCCTTCGATTTATTAATATACGAGTGCTAACAATTAAAATGAAAAGAAAGGGGAATTTACAAAGGAAAATAAAAGAGAATTGTTTTATTTATTTAATGGTAAAGATTACTTGTCAAACTATTCTAACAATTATGTTAAGAAAAGAATGGTAAATTAAAGTAGAGATTAAAATGTAGGAAGATAACCTTAACCAACTTTAATGTAGTAAAGTGGTCATTTGGTCATGTCCCAATTGATGGGGATTGCATACATTACTAAGACATGTAAAATAAGAGAAAAGGAATAAACTACCTTAAGAAATAGGACTTCAAACTTGGACTTGAAAATAGTGTTGTTGTAGAGAAATTGTTGTAGAACAATTTGTGTAGAGTCTTGTTACTAAGAACTCTTGTTGGGAGAATTTATGTATAGTGTAGTTGTAGATGATAAAAGTTTTGTCCAAAAAGAGAGTCCCTTTCTAAGGTAGAAGGAAGGGGTTTTTATAGGTAAAAATAGGAGGGAAATGTTTGGAGGGAAAAGATGATCATCCATGTGAAATGGAATTGACCAATCAAAATTAAGATAAATAAAATAATAAATAAAAGAGAATAAAAGAAATAAAGATAAAATCATTTGTTTTTGGGAAAAGGCTAGAATAAAGGATTTGGGAGTTACAAAATAACGGGGGATGAATGTGGATGTAAAAAGAGTGTTTTTTGTGATCAAGAAAGGATGTTGTAAATAAGAAAAGGGAGGGAAAAATGGTGCAATCCGTTAGTGCCATATAGGGAGGCGCGCGCTTCCGGCTTTTGGGGCGAGAGGCGCGCGCGGGCCTTGGACAGTATCGGAGGCGCCCACGTCTGAGAAAGACAGAATGACAGAATGATTCTAAAATTAATTCTGTTATGCAGTTTAGTCCAAAACTAACGGAATCAGTTAGGAACTTGTAGACACCCCGCCTTGGACCGCTCACCCCGATTGCACATTTGATCTTGTGTTTCTCCCTATTTTAAGTGTTTCTCGTTAGTTTCTGTCACTTCCGTTAAGTTCTTGACTGACTTCGTTAAGTCTAGGGACTAAACTGAATGACAGGGCTGACTTTCTAGTCCATTCTGTCAAAATTGCCTTTCTGAGTCGCGCGCCTCCGACAGGAGGAGCCAGGCGCGCGCGCCTCCCGCCCCCAAAGTAGGAAGCGCGCGCCTCTGGGCGTCAGTTACAGATTTTTGGCCAGGATTCTCTCCCTTGCTCAATTTACAGGATTTTGCCCGGGAAGGATTTCTTGGTGACTGAGTTTTGGCACAAAAACACCCCTCTTTCACCTATAAAAACCTCTCTTTACCTCCATTTTCAAGGATCGAAAACTTAGACCAAAGATTGAACTTACAAAAACTATACAAAAAATCACTTTCTAAAGGTTCTCCAAGGATCTCATCAAGCAACAGTCGAAGTTCTTCAAATTGTAGGTAAAAGTCCATCTTTTCCTTCTTTTCTACTTCATCTCCTCTCTCTCTTTTACTTTAATCAAATGTGCAATCACCCAAATCATTTTGGGACATGACTCTAATGATCACCTCATCTCATTAAGGTTGGTTAAGGGTTATCTCCTACATTCCATATCATATTTTAAACCCCCCTTTTATGACTTAAAGAAGAAGAAGAAGAACATTTTCATTCATGTAGATTTTGATCAAGCAAGACCAACTTAAGTTGGGCGAGATGGGTGTTTCGGTACTTCCCATCTCGTAATCTAACCCCCGAACCTCAAAACAAAGAATCTCTGATTTCGTAATCAAACTTAGGCTATAATCAATAGGTTTTTCTTATGTTCCTCAAAACATAGGTGGCGACTCTAAAACAAGTTAGACATCCCAGGGTAACTCACGCGCTCGAGCCTAAAGCCGTGGTTCCCCCCGGGGTATCTACAGTGGCGACTCCGCTGGGGACTTTTGAGGGTTAAACTTGCATTCTGATCGAAATCTACATCTTTTCTGGGCATTCTAATTCCTGATGGGGGAGGCGCGCGCGTCTGGCCTTTTAAGCCTAAGGCGCGCGCATCCCGCATCAAGAACCAGAATCGCCCACTTCTTCATGTTCTTCATCTTCTTCTTCTGCTATTCTGCACTAATCATTTATGCAGGGGTTACAATATGAACATAGGACCAGGGCAATCCCCTGAGTCCAAAGTCTGACATTCTGACAGGTGTGACCAGAAGCGCGCGCCTCCCATAAGCATTGCGCAATGCGCGCGCGTCCCACATCAACATTCAGAGGCGCACGCTTCTGGGTTGGTTTCCAGAACAGAAACAGGTTTCAGTGATTGAGTAGAACAGTGGGGTGTGGGCACAGTTGCCTGCATCAGAACAGAATTGAACCCTCGGACTGTTTTAATTTTGTGTTTTATTTACCGGTCACACGGGTGATTCGGGAGTTGTAATTTATGTGCTTATGTGTTTGTTTTCTTTCTTTAAAAAAAAAAAAAAAAAAAAAAAAAAAATTGTCACTTGTTAGACCTCACACTACATGCACATATTCCTATGAACTGATCACTATCGAGTCGCACAAGTCCAACCCCAAACCCGTCGAGGCCCGTCCTATAATGTTTCAAGCTCCACCAGACCTTGGCTCTTTCGAAGCGGTAAACCTCAGCCCGTGGCGTAGTTCAAGACTACATGCCGAGGGTGACCTTTGAGCCTCATATTCAAGCCGAGCACAAACCACACAATTCTAGTTAGGGTCTAACACTCCGTGACTCAAGTCGGTTTCCATGTACCGAGATTTCCCTAAACTAATGTCTTCAAATCATACATGCCAACTTGTTGAAATGGACGCAATAAAAATCCGTCCCCAAAAGTGGTTATTTTGGACGAAAATAAAAATCCGTCCCCGCATGTATGCTTTACTACATTAATTTAGTTTAATCCCGATACATGTAGGATTCACAAGCGCGATGGAATCCGATGAGTATATGGGACCGCGAGATGGTCTATATGCTAGTGTGACGATTCCATTATTTTCTTAGAAACCCCAAAAGGGATTCATTCCCTCCGACTTATAAAAAAAAAAAGAGTCTTTTCTTATGTGGTTCGAGTCGTGTACCAACTGTGTGTTCTAAGCCTCTTCATGGACCGCAAGTGTTACTCAAGACTGACAAGGGCCTCTTCTGCAATATAGGTTCAATTGGTATCGGTTAGTCCGTGAAGAGATCACTCCAACAGCTCCAACATCAACTATGACCGGCAGCAGCAACACCATGTCTCTCGAACAGCTCTCAACCATGGTCCAACTCCTCCAAGAGCAAGTCTCCACCCTTAACAAGGAGGCACAAAGCAAAGATGACATTTGGCAATCCCACCTCGACAGCCAAAGGGAGGCCCACGAGGCCGAAATGGAACTAATGAAAGAAAAGCTCACCAACCTTGCCAAGGGAAAGAACAAGAACAATGATGATGAATCCGAATGGACCGAGGGTTTGTTCAAGAGTCCTTATGTCAACACCCACACCAAGAAGATGGGGGAACCAAGTTTCGAGAACAATGAGCCCAAAATGGTGGATTCTATCATGGCCTACATCGACCAAAAATTCAATGGGCTCAACATGGGGAAAGGCTCCGACACAAGCCTTTATCAATCATCCATCCTCATGAGTACTATGGCCGCTCTTCCCGATAAGTTCAAGATGCCCGACATAAGCAAATTCAAGGGCAACTCTTGTCCTATGGCTCACATTGAGACTTATATTTGGGCGATGGTTCCAAAGAAGGTCTCCACCAAGGTGATGGCTCAATGCTTTCCTCTCACTCTCGAGGGGGCGGCAAAAGATTGGTATGCTACTCTCCCGCTCACTGTCCGTCTTGATTGGGACTCCGCCATGCTTGCCTTCAAGAACCAATACCAAGGCAACACCACTCACCGGCCCACAAGGAAAGAGCTAGAGAACACTACTCAACAAGACAATGAGTCCTTCATCGACTTCACAAGGAGATGGAATGACAAACTCTCTGAAATTGTTGAGAGGCCGAACACAAAAGAGCAAATGGACATATTTCTCAAGTGTCTCAAGATTGATCTCCGCACTCACCTAAGTGGGGCTTGCTACTCCGACTTCTCCCAAATGTATGAGGCGGGGGTACGCATGGATGACTTGCTCAAGGAGATTAAGAAGACCACTCCTACTTACCGCTACAAGGCCGCTTCCAACTCCACAAAAGAGGCCTCGGTCAACGCCGTCACTATTGACAAGGGGAATTACAAAAAGGTTCCTCCACCTCAAGGGAAGAAGTCCCGAAGCGACCGTGTCTACACGCCTCTCCAAGGCATGACTCAAACCGAAGTGTTCGAGGTCTCAAGGCAAAGGGTCAAGTCACACCCTTGCAAGGGTACCAACCCAAGACGATCCTCTCCAATCATGCTCACCACAAATATTGTGGCTACCACCAATATAGTAGCCACACCACCGAGGAATGCTTCGTTCTCCGCAATGTCATTCAAGATCTCATAGATAAGAAAGAATTTGTAGTGACTAATGACGAGCATGTCAATGTAATAGAGATAGGAGAACTCGAGGGACCACCCATTCAATCCCAATTATGAATGGGGCCCCCATGTTATGAATAAACTTGACAATTCTTGTTATGTAGTGACTTACAATGAGGTAATGAGGGAAGTACTAGAGAATAGGAAAAAGAAGCAAGATGGAAACGTCAACATGCTAACTCGATCCGGTCGAGTCATAGCAAGCAACCCTTCCACTTCCGCACCGAGCTCCTCTTCTCAAAAGCCACAAGCTCACAACGCTCCCGAAGATCCTCTACTTGTCCAACTCAAGAAAACTCAAGCCACATCTCTATTTGGGACCTCATCGCATCCTCAAAGAAACACCGAGATCTTATTATCCGCAATCTCGATGATACATCAGTCTCTCCCGATACTACTCCCGAGGACCTCACGGCAATGATTGGTCACATTCATTTTAGCAACGTCATCACCTTTGCCGATATGGACCTTCCACCGTTTGGTTCCGACCACAACGAAGCTATTTACCTCAAGGTACGAGCAAGGGGGAGGCCCGTCTCAAGAGTCTTAGTGGACGGTGGTTCCGTACTCAATCTCATGCCTGGTAGAATCATGGGCATACTGGGGCTTAAGGATTCTGATTTGAAGCCTTCTACTCAAGTAATCCGAGGTTATGACAGCACCGCCCGTACAGTCATGGGTATGATCCGAAATAGGCATTGAGTTTGGGAGCATGGTCATGTCCGTTCCATTCCAAGTGCTCGATATCCCGGCCTCATTCAACTTACTGTTGGGTCGACCATGGATTCACAATGCTAATGCCGTACCGTCAACTCTCCACCAATGTGTCAAGATCCGAAATGGTGATGAAATAGTGACTGTAATGGCTGAAAACATCACTATCCATAGAAAAGGTGAGCCCGTCCACCAAGTTCAGCATGGTCTACCAGACTCCACTCTCTCCGGCGTCTTAATCAACGCCATTGACAAAGAAGGGGGAAACGGATCATGGACCCCCAGCAATCACAAAGTCCTCCGCATGATGAGGAATATGGACTACTTCCCTGGTTTAGGCTTAGGGAAATATAAACAAGGAATCCTACATCCCGTGCAAGTCCCATTTGTCAAGAACACCTTCGGTTTGGGGTATGAGCCCTCCAAAGAAGACTTGAAACAAGAGCAAGCGATCAAGAACGAAAAGGCCCGAGCTCGTAAAGAAGGCCGTCGGTATGAAGTCCCTAATCAAAGGCCTTACCGCAAGACGTTGAATGGTTATTTTGTCCGCCAAGGGGAAGACGTTCCATACATGATCTTTCCCGAGCCGTGGGTTAACAATAAAGTGTCAAAAAGCCCGGCCTCGAAATCTTCTCCGATTGTGAGATCAAGATATCCGAAAGAGAACCACTCCCATGCCGCCCCGTGAATGGTGGGGGAGGAAGATGACTATAGAGTCCGAGACAGAAATCACCGTGGGGGAAGAACTGACAGATTTAGCCTCCATGTTTGAAGAGCTTGCCATGATGAATGAATGCCAAGTTAACGCAATCCATGACACCGTCATCATGAACGAGACTATCAGTGAGATCCCGCCAAGCTCCGAGCCGATCAACAATTGGTATTCAACAAAAGGGCCCGTGGTATCCGAGGAATTCTTAGTCCAAAAAATGGGTTGCATACCCCGCACAGCAACAAAGGAAGAGCAGCTCACACTTACTTTCGAGTCCGAGAGTGTCTCTAATACCCTCACCCAAGAGGATTTGGAGGCCATAGCTGAGCGTGCGTTTCCTTTCTTTGCTAATGAAAAATTTGATATTTCTGAGTACCCTGAGATTGCAAACATCATAAATGATGAATTAACTAATAATGAACTTAACAAACAAGTTAATAACGATTCAAATTATGATGAAATAGACCACGAAAACACAACATACTTAAATGAACTTGCTCAACAAGTCCGTAGTCGTGGCGAGAATGGTCCAAAGGCTGACGAAGAATTGCATGTTGTTAATCTGGGTACCGAAGAAGAGCCAAAAGAAACCAAGATTGGAAGCTTCTTCAAGGGAGACGACAGAGACAGATTGACTGCATTACTACGGGAGTTCGTGGATGTATTCGCATGGTCATACAAAGACATGCCGGGTGTAGACAGAAAGGTAGCGGAGCACAGGATTCCGATCAGAGAAGATGCCAGGCCAGTAAAGCAGAAGCTCAGAAAGATCAAGCCAGAATGGTCTCTGCAAGTCAAAGAAGAGATTGAGAAGCTCCTCAGTGTGGGCTTCATCAAGGTTATCGAGTATCCGACATGGTTAGCGAACATTGTGACAGTCAGGAAGGCGAACGGCAAGGTTCGAGTTTGTGTAAACTTCCGGGATTTACACAAAGCTTCCCCAAAGGATGATTTTCCACTCCCTAATATCGACATGCTAGTCGACTCCACTGCTGCCTACGAGGTTCGCTAATTCGTGGATGGGTCGCTGGATACAATCAGATTCTCATGGCCGAGGAAGATCAACATAAGACAGCCTTCACAACACCGTGGGGTACCTTTTCCTACACAGTCATGCCATTTGGGTTAAGAAATGCTTGGGCTTCCTACCAAAGAGCCGTGACAGACTTGTTCCACGATATGATTCACAAAGAAATCGAGGTCTATGTGGACGACATGATCATTCACTCCAAAGGAACCGATGGTCAACACCTAATCGATCTCCGCAAGTTCTTCGAAAGGCTTCGTCAACACAAGATGAGGCTCAACCC
>JAOWBW010000735.1:630761-669326 GCA_026119855.1 Campanula takesimana
GCTTATCGAGCCGAACTCGAGCTTTTAACGAGCTAAATAAGCCGCACACGGTCGGCTCAATAGCAAAAACAAGCTTGACAATCGGTTCGAGCTCGACTCGAGCTACACCTCGAGCTCATTAGCTCGAGCTTTCACGAGCGAGCTCGAGCCAGCTCGGTTCGTATAACAGCCCTAGTCTATGCACAACCCATCCTCGTGAGATTGTGTTTTTTTTTTTTTTTTTTAAGCAAACAACACAAATTTTCATTAATCAAATTTAAGAAGATGGTACTCCACAACATCCGGAAACTCATCCCAAAGTTGAGGATTTAGATCAATGTGTGTACAATCATCAAAATTATGTCCGCCTTCATGAGAAAGCCTAACTCTTCTAGAATTAAAAATCTCAACCTTGAAAATGAATGTTGAAAATAAAAAAATCAAGTTTACCCTTAATCGATTAATCAATAGTAATTTTTTTTTGATTTTTTTTTTTTTTGATTTTGATTTTTTTTTTTTTTTTTGTTTGAGTTTTCAACCACTAGAAACTGAACCGTTCAGGAGGGAGGGAGGGAGTATCATTAAAAATGTAATGTAAAACCAGCATCAACTTTCTGCCAAAAAAAAAAAAAAAGAAAAGGGATTCATTACATTAAGGATGAAACAACTGCTAATATCTCAGTTCTAACAAACACAACTTATCTTCTACAAAAAAAGGTTACAACGATTACATTTCAGGTGCTTTGTCAACCTGAGGCTAACAAAATCCATGGAAATGCTGTCTTCAAATGTTTGACCAAACAAGGAGTAACAACTATGTTTGACCCCAGTACCTGAAGATCATTCGGGGTCATTTGAGGAGGGAGGAGGTGCATAGTGTTATAGTGATAAACCCGCCCAAAATGGTGATGTGAAATATCGGCACGGACAAATAAATTAGCCCTTGCATTAAAAGAACCACCACCATCGTCTCCTTTTCTGCAAATAAACAGAATGAGATGCAAAAGTTAGTTCAATGTAAATCGTTCTTGTTACTACCAAATTCCGTGTGATTATATTTATCGTTATTGTGCTAAATCTGCTTAAATACAACTTTTCAGTTCAATAAAAGTAATAAATGGACATGCATAGAACAGGAGAAATCAACCTCTTTCGGCTTCGTTACAATAGCCTTGGGAAGGCCACGGCGTAGGTACGGCTTTAGCTTCTCATTCATGATTTCATTCAACTGCAAAATCAAGAACCTCAACTCAAGCTGAATCTTTTACTATGGTTATATATAATTAAGCTGGAAACTAGCTAAATTCTTTCCCTTTTGACTACAGTATTTTGAATCAACTTTCCCCCGACATCAACTCCAAAAAATTATACTCCCTCCGTCCCATTTATATTGGCCATGTTTGACTTTTCCGGTCAACAGAACTTTGACCAAACATTAAAGCCAATCAAGTCACCCTAGTGAAACTGTTAATGATAAACACTAAAATATTTATCAATAACAATTTTTAGAATTTCATTAGGATATATATATTATATATATATACACATGGGACTGAGGGAGGAATGTTCAAACGTAGACAATATACATGGGACTGAGGGAGGAATGTTCCAAAAAGTACCGAGTGATTCTCCATATAACAATCAATTACTTAAGAAGAACTGCAACTGAGAAAAGGACTAAAAGATTGATAATGATAATAATAATAATAATAATAATAATAATAATAATATAATAATAATAATAATATAATAATAAATAATAATAATAATAATAATACATAATAATAATAATAATAATAATAATAATAATACTAATAATAATATAATAATAATAATAATAATAATAATAATAATAATAATAATAATAATAATAATAATAATATAATAATAATAATAATAATAATAATAATAATAATAATAATAATAATAATAATAATAATAATAATAATATATAATAATAATAATAATAATAATAATAATATAAATAATAATAATAATAATAATAATAATAAATAATAATAATAATAATATAATAATAATAATAATAATAATAATAATAATAATAATATAATATAATAATAAATAATAATAATATAATAATAATATAATAATAATAATAATAATAATAATAATTAATGTGATGGTAGAATTATGGGCAATTTACTCGGGCTCAAGAAAACTACAAAACTAACCTTTTTTTGACGCCAATGTTGTTCCCACCGTGAGTCTAAGATTTTATTAGCAATTTCTTTTTGAGCATCAAGAAGAACCTTCATCTCTTTCAACTTGTTTGGATCTTTAAGGTCTACCTCACTCCAAGAAGATTCACCCAGAGGAAGGTGCAGCTTATCTGACTGCATTAGAGTCGATTTGAAAGTCATATAAATGAGAGTAAATCCCAATCATCATGTATGCAGCAAAAGTAGGCAGTGAATACCCCATAATTTAAATAACTCAGAAGACAGCAGCTTAGTATCAGCTAATAGACCAACTTTTTAAAAATAAAATAAAATAAAATGAAAATCTATCTTTGAGGCCGATAAAAGTTCAGAAAAGTTCAATTACGTTCTTTAGTTGTCTTACTGCCTCCGTCCCAAAATGATGTTCCCACTTTATTTGTCGTTACTGCGAATGAATTTTGAGCAATAATTTTAGGTTAATTAAATTATCCTAATGAAAATCTAAAACTTGTTATTGATAGTACTGTTGATGGTGCATCAATAACAAGGTTTAGATATTTATTAGTATAATTATGTTAACCTTAAATTCTTACTCAAAGTTCATTCGTAGCAATGATAAAAAAAGAAAGTGGGAACATCATTTTGGGACTGAGGGAGTAGTATATAACAACTAAAAAGTTCAGAAAAGTTCTTTAGATTGAATGAGGAGTATTTGAAGTGCATCTGCAACAACCACCATCGACCGCCAGACCAAAACATGCATAGCACCTTAATTGGTGATATTCCCCTACTAAACTGCTATTAATATAGCCAATTTGTTTAATAAATAATCATGGTATCAGAAACAAGGTTGTCAATGAACTGGAATCACCTCAAGGTCTTTCAGTAAATTGCAATGACCTCCACACAGTCTATTGAAATGCACTCAGATTCATGAAATGCCTAATATTTTTCACCATCCCGTAAAATAGCAATTTGCAGAAGGTTCGAGCTAAAAGTACAATCAGTAGCAAAATGAGGATAAGAAACATACCCCCCAATTCTTAGGACGTCGTGGAGGTTGAAGCTTCATCACTTTTGTCTCCAGTGCACGTTTTGCTTTGTGGTAAGGAATGTTTCCAACAATGACAGGATCATCCCTCGCACGGACAGGATCAATTGAAATCAAAGCCTGTAAATGAAAAAGATTATCAATCTCTAATTGCTTCCTTTAGCTGATTCTGGAAATATTATGATTGACTCTCCAATTGCAGGCTTATTTGCTCATATAAACTCTAAAAGTAAGCAAGATTCCTAGAATTGTCTTCAATGCAGAAAGGCTGTCTTCATGCGCTACTAACACAGTGGACTTAACATTGTGCCGAGGGTAGCCTTACAAATAGTAAAACGGGTCTAAAAAAATCTAGTATAGATGCAAATTTTGTTTATGACAAAATGTTATTGCATCTTTTTGTTGTCAAAAGAACTACCAACTTTAGTTCAAAGATCCATAAAGCGGGATTGCTTAATTTATTTATTTATTGTGAGGGTGAATAGTTGAGCTGTTAAGCAGAGACATTATTGTAAATCTCGTTTTGTATTTGTATCTGCAAATCAGTTCAACCACTGGAAAGAAAACTTGTCTTTTTTTTAAGACCCATAAATCCACATTCAAGTGGATAGGAAAAATGAAAATAACACCCAAGACACAACAGCTGGAGATATATCTAGTTGGCCAGGCTAATCTTGAACCTAATTCTACCTCCGTCCCAAAATGAATGTCCAGAAAAATCTCAAATTTTCCCTTGATCAAGAGCAAATTGAAATTTTTTGGACATTCATTTTGGGACAGAGGGAGTATATCAAAGTAATCATCTAGGTGTAACGCTGCTGATAGGTAATGATACTGAACACAGGACATTTTGAAACATTTGGATATTATCGAGGGTGGAAAAATGTCGTCACATTACTATAGCGATCCTTATCCAGAGTAAGAAAAGTAACTTAAAAATATCTTCGCATTACCTCAACGCTCCTTATTCAGAGTAAGAAAAAGTAACTTACTGCTTGCAAGTGCTCCCATCCTGGTTTTCGCTCAGCTACTGCTCCCCGGAGTTTATCATACCGCATACTTTCCTATGACGATGTTATAGACCACAACAGTAAAGGACAAAAGCATCATAAGGTGATAAGAAAATACATTAGGTATGTACTAAAGCTAGGTATAAGCCGCTCCTACATACTCCGTCTTAAGTAAAAAAAAAAAAAAATGGCATGGGATATTTGCTAGCCCAAATAAAAGTACAAAGTCTTTTTATCTGGCATGATTGGACAATAATCTCCAAATACTCCTACATATGAAGGAAAGAGTTTGTTCATCAACTATTTGGATCTAAACGCCAATTGTGAATATTTAGAAGAATAGTAAAGTCAAATAGTGTCAACAAGAAACTCTAAACTCTAAACTCGTTCACATTAAGAGTTTAGCAACTAGGTTTCGAGAAAAGAACAGCAAAAATGCGCTCAGCTACAAGTAAAAGGAGTAGATGACTTTGTATCTCGTACGATGGTACTCCATGATCTACTCAGTGGTTGACTTACACATCTCGGGGAGGCTGAGCACAACTTTTACACGGTCTCCTATATAATAACTATATTTTTATGCGAGTCGAGCCTCAATCTGTATCGTCATTGACTTTCACAAGTTCAAATTTGTGGTCATTGTATTTATCTGACTTACTTAATGCCATATTATGAAACATTAGAATCTTATGTTTCTTTCATCCCTAAATGAGTGTGCACTTCCAATTCTTTCAAGAAATTCAGGACATTGATTTTTATGCACTTTTAGTACTACCTTCATTTCAGTAGAAGAGTAAGCTTGACTCAACAAGTAATTAAGAAAATAGTTGAATTTACTGATTATATAATTGCTGCCCCTGACATTTGAAATTCAAACTAGATTGCAATAAAATGAATAATATAGGCAACTTACTGTAAGAAAGTTCCTTCAGAAGGAGAAATGTTATCATACAATTGAGATGTCCAAAAGGAATATACATCTCTTGGGACGAAGTGAGAAGCAAATACACATGAATATTTTTTTATGAACAGACTAAGTCACTGCAAGTTCAAATTTGGTTATGATAGTAAATAGTGTGATTTTTGTAACATACAGGAAAATAAACACTTATTTTAGGATATTCTTTTCGAAAACAATGCCTATAATATTTAAGATCAAGTGCAGTTTCAACCATTTCTGATCAAGCAGTTTGGAGAAGTAAAAGTTCTGGTGAAGCCTTTTTGAGAAACAAAATCAAACTTTGGAATCTACATCTAATTTCTAGTATGGTCAAACATACGGTTTTAGAGGGATATAAAGTGAATATGATACTGGCGGACATAAGATTATTGTAGGCAGAATCATGCACAAGTAGTGACAAACTTAATTTCAAAATCATAGTTTAGTTTCCAAAACAATCAAAATAGGGACTTAGTTGCAAACAATTATAACGCCAGACAATCTAGTGTTACAAGAGCTTTTAGTGTTTGTAGACTCCAAGCAAAGGTCAGGCCAACATGGGCTTAATGTAGACAACATTCCCTTCCATTTAAATGCAAAAAGCTCGGACATATGCACATATGTTGAAGTCATTCGCATAGAACATACTACACCATTGTAAGAATATAAACTCACTTCAACTTTAACATGTGAGTATATAATAAGTAGGGGTGGATTGGTAGGTATACCGAGTGTATTTTGCTTGTACCGTGTACCAACCAAGTATGATTTGGTACACAAAAATATGTACCAGTACCAACCACAAAAATCGGTATACCAAGTTTATTGGCACGGTTGATATTTGGTTGGTACGGTTGGTATTTGGTTGGTACAGTTGGTACTCGATATATACCAAATGTAAATGAAGACAAAAAAAATTGCATTTTTTTTTTTTTTGTTAGACTTTCTTGTCTTGTATAAAAAAACACATTATAACATAAAAATAGATTTCAAATACAAATTATGAAGTCTTGAAACTAAAGAAAAGTTGAACAATTGAAGTCTTGCAAACTAAACAATACAGTGACTCTAAATAATATTCACCACGACTCCAAAACTAAAAGTTTACAATAAGGCAGATTGAATTTTTTTTTCCTAAATCGTAATAAAGTAGCTTAAGGACTTAAGGTTAGAAAAAGGAAATTAATGTTTGATACTCCATTCGACCTAAAATACTTGTAGTTTTAGAACACGTATTAAAAAAACAATCAATAAATATCAAATAGACCAAACTACCCTTTAAATATTGCAAGTACCTAGACAATTAGACAGAGTATTATATGTGTGTGTGTGTGTGTGTGTGTGTGCGCGTGTTTGTTTATATATATTTATATATTTATATATATAAAGTTGGTACATGGTATACCAACCAAAGTCGATATTGTATACCATGTACCAACCAATTAGACAAAAATGGTACGGTACTGCCTACCAAAAAGTTCGGTATACCGACTTCTTTATACCAATTATAATTGGTACGGTTGGTTGGTACGGGCGAGTACAATTTGCCACCCCTAATAATAAGGTCCTCAGATCACTTTAAACTAGCAGTGAGGAAGTCAGACCTTTTTAATAAGTTCAAAACATTGAGTTCTGACTCAACAATCAAGAAATTCCAATCAATAACAACTAAAAATGACGGTACAAGGTGAGGGCAAAAGAAACATTTTCTGGATACATAAAGAATGTGAAGCAGATAGAACACTGACCTGGTATTGCCACCAAAGTTTTTTCTTGACATCGTCATCATAATCAAACCCTCCCAAAATTTGGGGCATTGTGATCAACCAAAATTTAGCAATGTTGGGGTCTTTCATGTTATCAATAATACCCTGAACATAACACCGTCAGGAAATATAAGTGAAAATAGATATGGACTCTCTTGACATTTAAGTGTGAAATAGCTCATTTGCCAACTAGCAAACATATGAGGGGTGGGGGGAAGCATTAAAGTGGCCCCCTATGAAAAATATGGGTGGCCAAAAGAGACGGGACGTAAAGACTTCTAAACAAAAAATGGAGTTTTTCATACCATCAACCCTCAGAAATTCAAATAACTGTATCCTAATCAAGTTTTCTGAAACCTAGGGTAAGCCACAACTGACTGTCATGTCAACTAAGACAAAATCATGCTCTTGTACTGCATGTTTTCCTAGAACTCTGGGTCTTTATCAAATGGACTAGAAACATGATGTGCTCTTTCAAGTGGTTATGGTTGGTTGTAGCATGTAAGAGGCAGTAAGCTGTCAAATTTACTCTTCTAAAGAGTGTGATGTTTCCTCGACAAAAAAATGAGTACAGAAAAAAAGGGAAAAATACCACACCTCATTAGGGTAGTGCATTTTTTTCATGATGTTATGGGCTGGCCATGGAGGCTCCACAATCTGCATAAAACCAAAAAGAAACTGTGTAAAAATGCAGGATTTACAAATAATGATCAAAAGAATGTATTATAAAGACACCAACAAAAAGAGAAGAGCCGTCAGACTCTTTGACTAAGAGCTCAGTGGAAAATTAGTGTTTGTTTCCTGTAAACGTGCTCAGGGACTAAAGTGTGGCCTGTATCAGAGCTTAAATACTACATTAACTAGTCCTACTTCAACTCAAACACTAAAATCATTTTCTTTTTCTTTCTCTCCTTGGGTAATAAGGTGGCAAACCAATTTGATCTCCAAGGAAAAGAATACACTAATTCATGCCAACTGAGAAGAACCTGAGGTTATGGTTATCATGAATCAACTCAATGTCAATAATATTTTCATAAACCGGTTTACAGTCAATAAAAGACACTTACTCCGGAATATATACTCCCTCCGTCCCGGTTTAAGGTTCTTAGTTTGACTTTACACGCTTATTAAGGAATCAAGGCAAATTTGAGTAAAAAATAGTGGTGTGTGGAGGATATAATTATTGTCCATTCATAAAGAAAGTGGGTAAAAAGTAGATGGGTAAGTGATGGTTTTTTTGTAATATATGAACTTTATGAGGATAAGGATGTCCAAAACACTATTCATCCTTTGCCATTTAAGGAATAAAGCAACTAAGAACCTTAAACTGGGACATACCAAAAAGGAAGTAAGAAGCTTAAACTGGGACGGAGGGAGTATTAGTTTTTGTTAGAGTGAAGATATATAAATATAAATCTTGAAACAAAGTTCTGAATAACATGCTTTAAGGTGGCTCACAACACCACCCTCAAGCAGTTTATGCATGATCATGTAGAGAAAAGAAAATGATTAGTATTTGACTAAGTTCCAGATTTTCATTAGGATAATTAAATTAACCTAAATTATTGCTCAGAGTTTATTCGAACAAACAACAAAAAAGTGGGAACATCATTCCAAGACAGACGTAGTATAAGCTCTTTGAAGATGAGAGAAGAACAAGCAGCATTGCATCAACGGAAGAAGTAGCAGTATAATTATCATTTTACTGATGGATCAGCGTCACGCAGCGCCATGTTCAGCGAGTGTGCTAATTTGAGAGGAATTTCTCTGTGTACTACGCTTTGAACATGGAGTTCGCTCATTCAAGAAGAATGTCTTCAAATTACGTGTTTCTATTGTATGCATAACATAACCATCACGCACCTCCATGTTCAGCGAGTTCACTCATTCAAGATGCGTATCTCTTCAAAGTATGAGTGTGTGTGTGTGTGTGTGTGTTACCATATGAAGAAGGCTGGCTCAAAATGAAGCCATGTCACGCTAGTGCGATTGCCAATTTACCTCGAACACTGAACAGCAATTACCATCGTCAACCCTTAAAATTCAAGTTAATCATTACGCACGTGCACAAAAGTTCAAATATATATATATATATATATATATATATATATATATATATATATATTGATCATTATGCACATGTGATTGATGTGCCACTGTGACTAGTATAAAGAAGGCGTATACCCACCCTTGGACATGTTATCTAATAAATGTACTATAAAAATAAACCACGACAGCTCATCAAAACTAGATTATACTCCCACCATCAAAACAAGAACCCTTATGCCATTTTAGTATGTCCCATAATAGCTGTCCCCTTTGCAAACCAGTTGTCACTTGTCATTAATGCCCTTTTTAGCTGTGCGCTAAAAACGGTAAGGATACATAATTCACGCCAACAAAGAACAACCTGAGGTTATGGTTATCAAAGAAAAACTCAAAAGTCAAAAATATTTTCATAAATCAGTTTAGAGTCAATAATAAAAGACACTCATTCTGGAAAATATCTTAGTTTTTGTTAGAGTGAAGATATATAAATACAAATTTTTAAAACAAAGTTCTGAATAACATGCTTTAAGGTGATTCATAATACACCACCCTCAAGCAGTTTATGCACGATCTTGTAGAGAAATGAAGAGTTCAGAATTTTAATTTAAATATTATCTTAAAACATCTGCTTAGCTTTCACAATATTTTTTAATTTGGTATGCCATTTTTCCACTTTGTATTTTCTCTCACCTCTTTATTGACGAGTCCTTATGATGATTCATGTTAGCCGGCCCCAAATCATTTTGGGACTAAGGTTTTTGTTGTTGTTGTAATAGTTTACCGTCTTTTCCTCATTACAACCAACATAGTTGTAAGAGTAGACCAAGAGCCACAAGTAGAGTAGCTCATGACTTCAGTTATTCTAATTTATAGTGGTAGGGGAATCACTACAATCCAATCCAGCAGGAGAACTTGTATCAAATAAGTGAATTGTTATTCCCACATGACAGAATATGAACTCACCATTTTTTCAATGCCTTGTGACTGTGCATCAATTCTTAACATGGACAGGCACAAAATGCACGTGTTAAGGAGTATCAATTTCTTCGTCATGCGTGCTTTTGTAAGTGTGTGATCAAACTCATCAGGAAGGAGTAAGGAACATGCGTATCATGTTTGCATGCTTTTTGGGTTTGAATATAGCAGATAGCAGTATGAAAAGTGCCAAATAACGTTCAAGAGCAGAAGCAACAATGTTTCTCCGATTTCATTTCTGTTTAAATTTATTAAGGGAATTTCAAAATTTATGCAGTAGGCTTGCACATCTGATCATGGGAAGCCAGTAAGTGTTTGAGAAAATTTACCATATTCAAATTAAATAAAATGACACAAAAGAGAAGGAAGGTTAACAAAGGGACTCACTTTGTCTGACGATATCCTCAATGGATGCTCTCCTTTGCATCCAGGGCAACGCATCACACCCTACAAGACGAATAACTAATCTAATTGGTTGTGCAAACTACTTTGAGATGCCTTACAAATTATTGAAAATTACGCTAAAGTGGAGTACGAACAGTTAATTTGCATGCAAAGGAATACACATAGTGCCCGAGGACACTCGCCAACATTTGTGTAGATCTTAACTTTTACTCCCTCTGTTCGGGAATAAATGTCGACTTTTTTTTTTTGTATGTTAGAACGAATCAATTTTGAGCAATAAATTTAGGTTGATATAATTATCCTAATAAAATTATAAAAACTTATTTTTGATACACCATTATAAAATACTATCAATAACAATTTCTAAATTTTCATTAGGATAATTAAATTAGTCTAAAACTATTGCTCAAAGTTCCTTTGTACTAACGTACAAAAAAGGGCGACATTTATTCAGGGACAGAGGGAGTAACATGTTTACACATTCCTAAGGGCATCTCCAATGGTTGGTACTAAGCTATAGGTATCAAAATCAAATTTTGATACCTATGGTCAATATTTACAAGGTACCAAATTACCATCTCCAATGGTAGGTATCAAAATCAAATTTTAAAACCTATGTGAAAAGTACTAGCATCTTCAACAGCTAGTACCAAATTAATGACTCAACTTTTTATTTTTATATTGGTAATTTTATTTCACATTTGCAATATTTTTAATAACTAAAAATAAATTATTTTAAATAAATATTAAATAAAAAATAACTTATTTGATTTGACACATGGTATAATTTGATACCTACATGATAAGGTATTAGCAACTACAATGACAGAATATGTAAATATCAAAATTTGGTGTGGTACTAAGGAAGGTTGGTATTAGCAAATTTGCTACCTTCCTTAGTACCACCCCACCAAATTTTGATACCTGTCTACTTTGCAATTGGAGCTGCTAATACCTATAGGCAGGTATCAAAATTTGGTTTTGATTCCTACCATTGAAGTTGCCCTAAACAAACATTGCATTGGCATTAAGGGGGACAAAAAAGGAGATCTAAGAACTTGTTTGCTGGAGAGCTCTCACTGATCCATCACAGGTTGGGCAATCTTTGGATGGCAACGGAATACCAGGATCCAAAACCGCTGGAAAATGCACCAACTCGGCTCGGTTTTTTTTTATGGCACCCGCAATAGATTCAGTTGTAGCCTTCTCTCCCCTGTAATAGTGTAGCGAATGAACTCACAGGATAAGATGTTGTATATGAAAGACATGTGGTAGCTATGAGAATGTATTGATAAAAAAAGATGAGAAGACGACAGCATGGAGTATTTGATGTTTTTGAAGCACTCTACATTGTTCTCTACGTATTCTTGTTCTTGCAAAGAACCTACACGTTTCGCAATACAAAGATATAATGCCTAAGTGACGGACCTACCTTCTCAAGGTGTAGTTTTTCACCCGGTACATCACTCTCCCTGTGCCTTTGCACTTGGTGCATTGCAATGCATCCCATCCATTACAGATCTGACAATCCCTGCAGTTCAAAATCAGCAAACGCCAGTTCAATACAAAACCTCCAAAAGTGAACATAATTTTTTTTATCACAAGACACATAAATTGTACTCCCTCGTCCCAAAATAATTGTTTTTTTCATTTAAGAGACATTTGAAAATGTTCAAACTTAAGGGCAAATTTTTTAAATATTCTTGTTATCAGCATCTAAACTTCTAACATTGAAACTATATAATGAAATGTAGGGGAGGGGGGGGGGGAATGGTATTAAAAAAAAAATAGGGACAAAGTTAGTTAGAAAAGAGACAAGTTGGAAAAAAAATCGTAGATTTTAGAAATTCATTTTGGTACAGAGGGAGTAGGTTTTTCATTTATAGATGAAGCAGCAGTTTTGCCTTCTGCTCTAGATGATTTATAACAGAACATTTTTCGCTAACAAGTTACAATGAGTATAATGTCTACTGCTTATTTAAAGTGTCAGAAAATCATATAAATGTAGTTTGTACATCTAGTAAAAGCCAAACATGTAAAGAATAACTGAGAACTTGACAATTTTGATATCAGAACAGGCTTCTGCTTATTAGTTAAAAGCTAGCTTCTATCAAACTAACTTAAGCTTCATAAATACTCCACGGAGGAAACTAAGCAGATTGTATCATCATTAGTGGTGTTGCCAACCTCCCCATCTTCGTGTGTAGCGTGTGTGTGAGAGCTACCTGGACTAGCCTACAAGGATCAGGTGTGGGTACGGATCCCAGTGCCAGGTCTACCAAAATTTTAAGATTTTCACCAACTTTAAGAGTAAAAATGCCACCCATGTTGTGTCAGGTCGACATGAGTACAAGGCAAAAAATGAAGAGTAGCATAACTTGGATGTAATTTCACCATAATAAGAAGAAAGAATGAAGCTCAAATTGGAAGGGAAGGTGAGTCAATTAGGTTTCGTTTTATGTGAACCGACCTCAAGGAATGTAACTGACAATAGAACAAAGCACATACGGCTCTCTGTATTAGCTCGCTTGGCAAATAGTAAAAACTATTTCCTACATTTCAGGCTTTTGCAACATTGAGGCTCAGTTCTTGTTGGATTTGCATGAACCATGATATTTCACTTGTATAGGCGAAGACTCCACTAAAACATTTAGGTTACATAGGTTTTTTGTTGCTGATGTCTCCTTTGCCAAAGTAAGTGAACCATTTGAGAATCATGGGAAGACAGAAATATTAATAGGAACCACCCTGTTAAGCAAAGCTATTGTATTAAGGAGTTGTACGCTGCATTTTCAACAATCATACACCTAAACAGTGTAAAAAGAAAATATTTTAACATTGAAGTACCATTATCGTGAATTTACATGAGACGATGTTGACCCACTACAACATCTACCCAAAGGTAGGGATTTATTTTATTTGTTCTTTCAGATTTTTGCTGAAGGATCCTGTGTCAAAGTGATTGAACAAGACATAAGAATCGAGGTGCTATAAACTCAAGAGATCAATGGTCATTATAATTAAAGTTAAATTTAGATGCATTATAAACACACATATCAAGACATAACTATCGATAGATGTTTAAACTGAAAAAAAAAAAACACAATAACCATATGAGTGTTGCAATTCACATACGTAAAATTTCTAAGTAGACCCATATGTATGCTTAGGTTACTAAATAGAACAATATTGTAAAGCACAAAGACGAGTGATTAAGGAATTTTACGGGTGTGAATAGTAACACTCTAACCATATTTGAAATATTAAGGGGATAAGCACCTTGAACATACGAATTTTCTCCCAATGTCAAGCGCAAGATCACAATACCCGACTGCAGCAACAGCCTGCAGTAAAAACACCAAAAACAAAGTAGCATTTAAACATTTTGCCTTACAGTCAAAAACATTGTAGTCAATTTGTATGGGTTGATATCTCCTCCACCACCGATTTACACTTTTGGCAGAAGAATCTAGTACGCTCTCACTCTCAACTAGTATAAAATTATTTTTGTAGTATCATGAAAGGACTTATTGTAACGACCCCAAAACCCGACTCTATTTTTAAAAATAAATTGAACTTGTGTGTGTATTTTGTGTTGCTTATTATATCATGCTTAGCATTATTTATTTGATTATTTTGAGTTAGTTTTAATTTATTAGACAAGTATCATTAAGGAGGTAAATAGTTAAAGTTGAAACTTTAAGGGTTGGTGCAAAGTATAAGTTTAGGGGTTAAGTGTTTATAATGAAACTAGGAAGGGCCTAAGTGGAAAATTGGATTTTAACAACTCATTCTTATCCCTTTTCTCTCTCTCTGCGTTTCACATATACACACACACACATAGTAACTTTCCTAAATTGCTCTCAGTGTTCATTGAAGGAGAAGAAGGTGAGTTCTTCACAATTTGAGTTTCTTTCTTTTAATTACTACTCAATTCCAAAATCTAATTACACCAAAATGTTCAGGGTGGTGAGTAGGTCGTTTCTACCCGATTAGAATATATTTTCATCTATACTTTCCCGGTAATAAGTAAGTTACTATTCCCCCTTTTATTATTAAAATGTTCATATACATATTATATGGTACTTTGTGTGGTGAATGTTGCTTTGTGATATATTTTGGGTGAAAGTTGTTCTTGGTGTTGTAATGAAGCTATATTTATGTTGATAACTCAGTTGTGTTGAGTTATTAAGAGTAAGATAGAAGTGTGTTAGTACTTTTGAGACGGTGGAATGTTAAATTGGGGGAAAAAGTACGAAATTCTTTCAGAAGAGTGTTCTGGGCGACCGCCCAAATAGGGCATGCGATCGCCCAGACCATCTGTAAGATTTCTGGGCTTGAGGGTGGTGTTTTGGGCGATCGCACATCTGGTTGTGGGCGACCGCCCAGATTGCTGGAAAAGTTGAAATGTTTCAATTTAATAAGAGTTGTGATTCAATCTTGGTCTAGGTCTTAGGTGATATCCTAGGGTACCTAGATGGTTGTTGTGGAACACTAAAGTTGTAGGTTTGGTCCGTTTGTGATCGAGTTTGGAATGATGTAACCGTTTAGGTTCATTTTGGTTGTGTTACATCTTTATGATGCCTTAATGGGATTTCCTACTTTGAAATCCCTTGTGTAAGAAATGTGTTTAACGTACTTGGTTGTGGAGCTCTTTTTAGGCAGTTTATCATCTTTATGATGTACCTAGTATGGTTCCCTCTTGTGGAATCATACACCGATTGTGCAATAGTTAAAAATGGTCCAGCTGGTCTTACTTGGTTGAGTCGGGCAGTGATGAATATTATAATGGCACACGAGTCAAGTTCAGTATAATGTTTGTCACTGGCAACCCACGTTTTTTCCCCTTCCTGATTGTGTGGTTGGGATGAGCTAGCTCCCTTGTGTGAGTATTATAGCTACACTTTTAGGGTTATGACTTTGTGTCATTTTCCCACCGTTGTTACTATGGTTGTTTGGTTCCGAAACCCCTGCTCAGCTCTTCGATGCTGCCTGTTGAAGCTACTCAGATTATTATATCCTTGTGGGAGAACCTTGGCTCAGTATCCTTTGTAACGTGTTTATTTCAGTCTAATGTGATGTATGATGAGTTGGTCATTATTTCCAACCGGTATGGGACGGTTGGCGATAGGGAGCCTCTCATGTTATGTGCTATGTGATTTCTTATCATGAATGCTCATTTGAAGTTATCATGTATAACATGCCATGTAGTTGCATATTAGTAACTTACTGAGATTTATCTCACCCCGTTCCTTGTTTATTTGTTTTCCTTAGATAAGGGCGAGCCAGGGACTAGGACACGTTGAGCTTGGGGGAGGACGTCGAGTTGGTAAGCTATTTTGGGGAAGGAGATGATTTTGGGTTACATTATGTAAATGTAAAACCTTTGGGGTAGCATAATCGAGATCCTTATGTCTATCATCTTTTGGATACACTTTTAAGTGATTGTAAATTTTGTAAGTAAAGTGTGTGAGCCTTGAGGCTATGTATCTTGTGTTGTTTATGGGTTGTAAATGAAGTGTTAGAAGTGTTTTTAAAGTTTATCAAGTTTGGTATTAAAGAATATTTAAGAAAGGACATTTCGAAAATAAAATGTGAATTATGACGTCTTCCGTGCGTGTCCCGGTCGGGGGGGCCAAGTAGGACCCCGGGTCGGGGCGCGACACTTATAATCTAAAAGTAACATTTCATGAGGAGTTCTGGAGATAAAGGTATAGTACTCATAGTAATAAACATAGAAGACCTCTACAATCAGGCCTTGGTATTTTTTACTTGGAGTGAATAAGCACCTACTACTAGAAAGACATGGCATGAGGATCCAATAATCGAAACTCACAAATTGTAATGAGTCAAACAGGTTGGAACGTTAGAAAGATATTAAAAAAGATTTAGATTCCTATCCAGGCAAAATGAAGTTGTGGTAGTTAAATGTCATATAATGCACACATTTGCGAAGAATTGAATAAAATATGTACGTCTTTCAAGAATTTATCTCAAATAGCGGCAAGCTGACAAATATGCTTGCTCTAACTCAGCAAAAAAAAAAAAAAAAAAAACTTTAGGTGATGAGATATCCCAACTTTTAGAAATGGAAGAAGAAGAAGATATGAGAGAGAAGGTATTGAATTCCATTGATTCTGTTCTAATGATACATCTTGCCCTCTCTTGAGTTATACACTCTCTATTTATACATGTATGTACACTGAGTTAGATACATAAACAAACTACCAACCTTCTATCCACGTGTTACAATCAGTTACAACTAATTTTGACTAAATGACCATTATAACCCTGAAGCTGAAGTTTATTTACTTTAATCCATATCTGGACTATCCTTTTTATCCCCCCTCAAGCTAGAAGTTGAGAAAATATTAAGAACTTGTAGCTTGGACAGAAGATAAGTCAATGGAGCTGAAGGTAAAGCCTTTGTAAACATGTCTCTATAGTGGAAATGTATGTGGAGAAAATCAGACCAGATTGAAATTTATCACGAACCAAGTGACACTCAATTTCTATGTGTTTTGTACGTTCATGGAAAACAAGATTTGAGGCAATGTGAAGTGCTGATTTGTTATCACAATGAAGGGAGACACGAGTGAGATTTTTTAGACCAAAGGCTTATAAGAGAGAAATAAGCCAAGTGACCTCACATGTAGCATTTGCTAGGCTACAATATTCAGCTTCAGCAGAGCTCCTTGAAACAGTCAATTGTTTCTTAGACTTCCAAGAAACGAGACAATTTCCTAGGAGAACACAATACCCTGACAATGATCTTCTTGTTGTAGGGCATGCAGCCGAATCAGCATCACAATATGCTGAGAGAGAAATAGGATTGTTCTTAGGAATGAATAAGCCTTGGCCAACAGTTGTCATCAAGTATTTCACTAGCTTAAGAGCAGCTTGAAGATGTGTGTGAGTGGGAGAAGCCATAAATTGACTTAAGATGTGAACTGTGTAGGCTATGTCAGGTCTGGTTACTGTGAGGTAAATAAGTCTTCCAACCAATCTCCTACACTGATCTGGTTGAGGGAGAAGCTCACCTTTCTCCACAAAAAGACCATGATGTTGATCAATTGGAATCAAAGAAGATCTGGCTGAGGTCATTCCAGTGTCTGCAATTATATCCAATGTATACTTCCTCTGATGTAAACATAACCCAGTGGCATTTCTTGCTATTTCAATCCCCAATAAGTACTTTAAGGGACCAAGATCTTTTACATTGATCATACTGTGAAGATAGGCTTTAACTTTGGCTATAAGAGAGGCATTTGGTCATGTGATTAAGATATCAACTACATAGACCAATATAAAAACTGAGGCAGTATCAGAGAGCAAACAGAAGAGAGAATGATCATTTTTGGACTGCTGAAATCCAAAGGATAGGAGTGCAGAGGAAATTTTTTGAAACCATTGGCGTGTAGCCTGTTTTAATCCATTAAAGGACTTTAGTAACTTGCAGACAATAGGTTGTGCACCAGAGAAAGACATCCAAGTGGATGGAAGAGCATAACCTTGAGGTAACTTCATAAAGACTTCCTCACATAAATCCCCATGTAAAAAGGCATTGGTTACATCCATTTTATCAACAAACCAACCTTTGATAATGGCAATGGCCAAGAGAACCCTGACTGATGTCATTTTTGCTACAGGAGCAAAAGTCTCTAAGTAATCAAGACCGGCAGTTTGAGTGTACCTTTTTGCCACTAGTCTAGCTTTGTACCTATCAAGAGAGACATCTGCTTTATACTTGACCTTGTAAATCCATTTACACCCTACTGCTTTCTTTCCTGTAGGCAACGGTTGTAATTCCCAGGTATGATTTTGTTCAAGGTCTGCAATTTCAGTAGCCATGGTAGAGCACCAGTTTGGATCCTTGATAGCGTGGTGGTATGTGGTAGGTTCATGGATAGAGGAGATGTTACAAATGTAATGGTAGTAAGTAGGAGAGATATTAGTACAGGAAAGAAGAGAGTGACCTGCATTGAAGGAAGATCCTGAGGAGTCAAGTAGAGTCTTTGGTAAACCTGTATAATCATTGAGCTTTGATGGAATATGTCTTTGTCTTTGGGGTCTAGACGGAGGGATGGGAGGAGAAGAACTGGGAGAAGTAGGAAAAGAAATAGATTCTGAAGAAATGGAACTAGATGGAGAAGGAATAGAAGTAGGAGTAATAGAAGGAACCTCTGAAGTATTTGTAATGTCCAGAGTATGAGAGGAAGAATTATCAACAAATAGAGAAATGGTACATTCAGGTGTGTTAAGAGCAGAATCATGAAAAGGAAATATTTGTTCATGAAATTGAACATCTCTACTATTGAACACCTTATGAGTAGAGAGATCATAGACCTTATAGGCCTTCTTACCATAGGGATAACCTAGAAAGATTCACTTAGTTGATCTTGGTGCAAATTTATCTCTGTGAGCATTTAGGGTTGAGGCAAAACACAAACTGCCAAAAGCATTCAGATGGGAATAAGTGGGAAGAACACCAAGAAGGGTTTCATAAGGTGTTTTCTGATTCAAAAGAGGTGTAGGAAATCTATTTATGAGGTAAGTAACAGTCAATAAGCAATCCCCCTAGAATTTTATTAGTAAATTGGATCGGAATCTAAGTGCTCTAGCTACTTGCAGCAAATGTCTATGCTTTCTTTCTACTCTAGCATTTTGTTGTCGAGTTTCCACACAACTGCTTTGCTGCTCAATGCCTAGGGAAGTGAGGAGAAGAGACTTCACCATTAAAGAACTAAGTCCCATTATCTGACCTTACTTGTTTGACAGAGGACTGAAATTGAGTTTGGGCCATGGAAATGAAAAATTTCAGAAAAGTAACCACTTGAGTCTATGTGGTTCTTGAACAATCATCTACAATGATTAGGAAAGAGTGAAAACCATCATAAGTATGATGTTTGTAGGGGCCCCAAACATCACAATGTATAAGACCAAACAAAACATCACAATGACTTGAACTGATAGGGAAGGGGTTTCTGGTTTGTTTGGCAAAATGGCAAATATCACAAATGGAATCATTTATTGAGATATCTCAAGCATTACAAGGAATGGAAATATGATTGAAAGCTTTAATGGGAAAATGACCTAGTTGAGATGCCAGAGTTTTGATTTGGCAGACAAATTTGCCTTATTTATAGAAGAAGACAAAGCAACAGGATTGAAAACAGAATTTGTACAAACAGCGGATGAACTAGGCAAGATAAGATCAATGCACGACATAAAGAGTCTAACTTTGTTTTTTTGGCAAATAATCATTTACTCCCTACACCTGAAGACCCTCAAAGAAATCGCATAAAGAGCTCCCAACAAAAATCTTCCAAAGAATCCGCAAAATTATCCGCATAGTCTGGAAAGACTCATCATCATATCCTTCAACGTTACTATTGATATCTCAGCCACAACAAAATTCCACTAATTCTTCCAAAGAGACCCATTTCAAAAATAGAGCTTTCAATTTCCCTAATATTGATAAACCGGAATATTTGCGTAAGCCTTAAATGTTTTCCAATTTTAAATGTGCTCTTCAGTGATACAAGAGAAATGTTAGGATTTCCAGGTTGAAATTATATAGTGAGTGATATTAACATAGGCAAAAAAGCAAACACCTCACATGCACTTATCCAAATACACAACTAACATCATTCAACCCAAAAACACAACAAACCCACATAAAAACACAGCTGAATAGCACTTCTACAGTCCCATTAAACAACAATTCGACCCAAATTCACACAAAAAAAGAAAACCCAAAAATCAAAATAGAGCGAGAACTTACAAAGACTGCGTAACCAGAAACATCGGAGATGAGCCTAGGGACGCCGAAACCACGGGGAGCGGAGCCAAGAAAATCGATAGCGAGAGTGATAGGCAGATTAAATAGCTGACCAGGTAACCCGGCTATTTTTGGAACAGTGGAGACAGCGGTTTTGACCACTACCATCCACAATTTATCCTTTGGTCTCTTCATTGCTAGTGTTGATTAAGTTCTACTGAAAAAGAGAAAGCATGGAGGAGAAATGGAGGATGTGGTAAGGTTGGGCGTGGGGGTGTTTGCCGCTGCTCGCCGTGGTGTTTCTTTTCTTATCGGATAAGGGATGCTTAAGCTTAAACCCCTTTGAAATGAACGCTACCTGACGGATTCTTTTACTTGGGGATTGCAATGATAATTATGAAGAGTCAAGGGATCTTATAGCAATAATGTTTTTTTTAATTTATACTTATTACTTAAAAATATATTATTATCTCATTTTAAAATAAATTTTATTTTTACGTTTATTTAAAAAAATATATATGTTTCTAAATATCATTTATTATTTGTACTCACTAGCTGAAAAAAAATATATAAGAGTTAGGGTTGTTTTACTAACCGAGCTGGCTCGAACTCGGCTCGGGCTCGGCTCGTGAAAGCTCGAGTTCGAGTGAACTTGAGGTGTAGCTCGAGTCGAGCTCGAACCGATTTTCAAGCTCGTTTTGTTATCGAGCCGACCGTGTTCGACTCGTTTACCTCGTTAAAAGCTTAAGTTCGGCTCGATAAGCTCATTAAACTTGGATTTTTGTTTTCGAACGGCTCAAACTCGGCTCGATAAACTCGTTTAGTCAATATTTTCTCTTTTTTAAAAAAAAAAAAAAAAACTAAGCTCGAGCTCTGCTCGTTAAAACTCGAGTTCGATAACGACTACTTTACCTACTTGACAGGCGGGCGCCGCGGGCCCTTTGCCAGCCGGTGCAGGCGGGCTTTCCTTAAGCCAAGCCGGAAGCGACGTAGCCTACCCTTACCTTTTAAAAAGATACATACGCGCTTGTGTGTACGTGAGCGTACTCGAGCTCGATAAAAGCTCGACCTCGACACCCCAAAGCTCGAATCGACTCCGCTCGTTTACAACCATATTAAGAGTATACTCCCTCCGTCCCAGCTCACTTGAGAATTTTTGACCAAAACTGGTCAACTTAAGGTCGGTTTGACCAACACTTTATAGAAATATTTATGTTCCAAAAAACTTTTTAAAAATTGTTATTGCGAGGATTTTTAATGGTGGTCATTTTACATTTTTTTAATTTTTTTTCGGATCATAAATATTTCTATAAAATGTTGGTCAAACCGACCTTAAGTTGACCAGTTTTGATCAAAAAGTCTCAAGTGAGCTGGGACGGAGGGAGTATGTCTATCGGGTATAACATATTCTTCAAGAAGGCCGACCGCATATGGGGAGGGAACCGAAAAGCTAAGCTTTGCGGAGCGGACCAATCTTCCGTATTGCCCCCTGACTCTCTCCCGCCTGCGGGAAGCGCGACTGACGCTCCTTTCTATATTAGATAGTTGGTGAAGAAGATCTGGCAATGATCGTTTAATTCTTTACATTAGTTTCTCATCAACTATAATTCTTAGACGAGGTGGTCTCTTGTGAAACCCATGACTCGTGTACAACATTCTCCGTGAAGCGTAAGATACCAACCCATGCTCAACTCAAAATCTGCGACGCGGCAACGACCCATTGGCCAAATTCATTTATTTTCTTTCCCAGAAAAAAAAACGTTTTTAATTTTTTTTAGTTTTTTTTTTTTTTGACAATCTTTTTCGTTTGCAAAAGTAATACTTATTATAACAAAATGTAACAAATGTGTTACTTATAAAGTAACATTGCTTATAAGCAAACGTAATACCAATTTTACAAAAAACAAATAGCTCATTTTACTCATCTTTCAATTGTAATACTAACTATAAATACGTGTAGTACTAACAATAACTAAATGTAATTATCGTTATACTGAAAGTGCCCAAGCTTGAACACTACTAAAGTGCCCAAGCCTTTATACTAGCTTCCTTTCATATTTCTTTCTAATGTGGGATAAACTCAATATCCACATTTCAACCCACCAACTTCAAGCCTTTGTAGCTCATTCATCCCAACACCAAATTGGACAAGTGTATACATTATCTCAACGTTCTCATGGAGTAGAACACAAACCCACAAACAATTTTGTCATTCGACAAATTATTTATCACGGAAATAAATTATATTTCCTTCACATAATACAAAAATACACTATTTTGCCAACAATACATAAGTAACACGTTCGTTACATTTTAGTTATAATAAGTATTACTTTTGGCAAACAAATAAAACATAAAAAAAAAACTGTTACTTTTATGTATATTTGTATTACTTTTATGTATACAAACTGTTACATCTAAGTATTACGTTTGTTACATTTAGTTATAGTAACTATTCCTTTTGGCAAACCCAATATATATATATATATATATATATATATATATATGTATATGCTCCCTCCGTCCCACCACAAGTGCCACTAATTTTCTTTTCGGTCCGTCCCACCACAAGAGTTGCCGCCCAAAATGGAAATCTATACTATAGTATTTTAAAGTTGGTGAAACTTACTTTAGGAATGACACGTAAGCCAAAAATAGGTTTATCTTGATGTAGAGGATGCCATGTAATATGACATTTGGAATCATGGAGGCTTTTGGCATTCTCCTACCTAAGTAAAATAATAGTTAATATCCATAGGTATGATAGTAGGTAATTTAGTGATTCTATAAGAAGATAAGAAGAGATTCGTATCTAATAGAATATGTACTCTTATACATAGAGTATTAGACTAGGTAGACATATACTTTTATATATAGAGTATTAGACTAGGTATGGTTTGGATGCATTAAAGAACAATTCATTAAGAAGTGGCTTTTTAGTTTTTGACTGTTCAAATTTTCATAATTCAATGGCTTTGATCCTTTCATGTATTCCAAGAGACAACATATTATTCAAAACCATTGAATTATGATGGAATTCTTAAAGTTTAAAGTATCAAGTTCACTTGAAATCGTAGAAAATGAAAATATAAGATGAACCATTGTAATAAATAATGCTAAAATTTAAAAAGTCTCTAACTTACATTTTATTAATATGACTTGCATTTATGCTAACATATAAAAAGTCTCTAACTTACATATTATTAATATGACTTGCATTCATGATCTCATAAGTTATAAGACTCTTAAACTTTAAAGACTACTACAAAAATATAAAAACCTAACATTTATTTATCAATAATACTTTTAAGCTCTCAACTCTACCAAAAAGACACACTTCTCATTTTAGATGCAAGGATAATTTCATTGTTCATACTTTTCTATACATAAATGAAGCCAATGTGAAAAAGACGACGCAATGATTTATCAACCCTCCATATCGGTAATATAATATTCTATTTCAATATTTTATGCATTATATACTAACTATTGCATTTGTTGTTATATTATTTTTTGTAGGTATTCCCTCAAAAGAAGCTGCTAAAAAAAATCGTGTTATGAAGCTTGCTTATTTGACGAGTAAAAAAAATAAAAAAGAAATTTCAAAACGGAAGGAGTATGTAGGTAGTTATGGCTAAGTAGTAAGCAACGGGTCTTCATTTCATAACATTTCATAGCTTCTCACATATGTGACTGAGTGTATATATTAAATATTTTATAAAAACATGCCCGCATTCCTATGACTATTCAGCAATTTAGGAGAGAAATTTACTTTCATCAGTAATTAAACTTTGGAGAAATTCAAAACGAAAATTATTAACAAAAAATTTGGGATGGAAAGAGTATAACTAACAAATCCAGTTTAACCTTCAAATAAACTATAATGTCATTAGGTGTTCTAGCTCCCGTGCGGAGCACGGGTTTATTTTCTAGTGTTTTAATATATTTATATTCAACCAACCCTACTATTTAACCCAACTCATTATCTCTCTTCATTTTCCACCACTAATTTTATTCAACCAACATTACTATTTAGCCCACTCATTCTCTCTCTTCATTTTCTACCACACATTTACTATTTTTTCTTAATTATTGTGCCCATAATTTTAGCAGCACTTGTGGTGGGACGGAGGGAGTATATATATAAACTATAAACTAAAAATTTTTCTTTCTTTTATTTATTATATTGTTTTTCCCCACAGGTCATGGATCTGGGTCATGGGTCAAAAATGACCCGTCTTTACTATGAGACGGGTCATGGTGTTCTCATACAAGTTTTTGTCTTCTTAGACATATGGAGTATCTAGTTTCATACCTATTATTAGTACACATACCCGTAACTAAGAATATAACCTATTATTTGTGTTTAGTTTGCAAGAACAAAACGGTTTGACTCTTAATGCCAAGAATATGACGTGACAAGCTTAGGAGCAAGATTAACCCAAAATTGGATGAGGTGTCATGCCAAGTCATTTTCGCTTACTTTAATAAACTATAGTATAGATTTTCTTTCAAATGATTATTTTATATTTTTTTAAATGTGTTTTCTCTTTCTTTTTTTTAAGTAAAAAGAAATTATTTGTAGTTTTTGAACTATCTTTATCTAATAAGTTGGTTTTTGGGGAAACTAGTTCCTCTAAGTTATAAAAAGTCTATTTTTTAACCCTTTAACCCTAAAAAGCTTAAACCCTAAACTTTAAACACTAAACCCTAAACTTTAACCCCTATAAAAACATGATTTTTTTATTACTTATGGATTTCCCCCCAAAAATTCTCTTATCTAATTGCCTAACACGTGGTCCAAACAATCGTCAACGATTACTCGCACGCTGTGGATTGCTGGAAAGGGGAGGAAAATGCTCGAGTTTATCCCCAATTTAAATATTCGATTATTCCCCCAGCACAAGAATCTAACATCCGCCGTGAACTCTCCCCGCAGCCGCTCCCCTCCACTATATTAACAATGGCATTGGCGGCGTCAGCCGCGGCACTGGGAACGAACGGCGTCAAAATGGCGACAACCTCTCAGGCATACCTAGAGGGAAGCTTGGTCACCGAAGCAAAAGTCTTGATTTCCGACCTCTGCCGTCAATTTTACAACCTAGGTTGGGTCTCCGGTACCGGCGGCAGCATCACCATCAAGGTCCACGACAACTTCATCCCTAAACCCCACCAGCTAATCGTCATGTCCCCCTCCGGTAACATTTTCATCATTTTGCCTCTTCATCTGTTATTCCTTGCTTGGGTTGTGTGAATTGATTTGGGTTTGTGGGTATAGGTGTGCAGAAGGAGAGAATGGTTCCTGAGGATATGTATGTGCTTTCGCCGACTGGGTCTATTTTGTTTTCGCCGGAGCCCAAGCCTTACCCTCATAAGGCTCCCAAATGCTCGGATTGTGCTCCTCTTTTTCTGAAGGTAGATGAACTGATTGGCATCTAAAAGCTTTTTCACTTGATTTTAGTTCTTTATTTTGTTAGTTTTTGTCCAGTTGAAATCAGTTAAGTTATCGGACTTGCTAAATAATGACAAGAAAGAAGATAATGGACAATCGAGATATTCTAATTTACTGTTTTTTTGAGGTGGTTGTCTAGAAAATGAATGCAACTGTGTGATGAACTCTATGCTTGAGAGTATACGAAATTTGAGTCTTGAAGATTTGAGAGCCAGGTCCAAGGGCTGAAGGAAGACCAAAATATTAAAAGATTGTGTAAATGTTTGCTTGGAATGACGGTGCTGTTTTGTTTTGAATATTGAAGTGTATTCATGCACATATTATTGTACACAGGCAGCAGGCTAATTTCGGAAACATTTGCTTGGGATGATAATTGTTGCAGATCATTTGCTTATTCTTGGTTATGTTACTTATGTACATTCTTTTTATTATCTTGATTTATTTGTGTTCCTGGATTTTCACTATTCTCCTATAAGATTACTGTGGCTGTTGTTTTCAGGCATACGACAAGCGCAATGCTGGCGCTGTTATCCACAGTCATGGGATGGAATCTTGTCTTGTGACTATGCTCAATCCACTGGCAAAAGAGTTCAGAGTAAAGTTTACTCCATCTCTTACCAGTTTCTTTCTTGTTATTGTTGTTGGTGGGTGGGGTGGGGTGCTGATGGTCTAGTTTTATGATTTGTAACTACTGAATCAAGCGAGGGACTCAGGTCAGAGGTAGATGAGTTTGACTCATTAGATGTCCATTAGGTCTCTTTCACATGCATTGTGAATCAACATGTCATTGTACTTGACCCCTTCCCTCTCCAACCTCTAAAAGAAGTAGTTGTTTTGTTCAGCATCAGAGCTTCAAAACAGATAGCTCTATCTTGTTGCTAATAAGGGATTTGACTTTTTCTTTACTCTGCTTGCGTCTCTTTCCTCTCAATATGTTTTTCTTTGTTCTCTGCAGATTACACATATGGAAATGATAAAAGGAATCCAAGGGCATGGGTACTATGATGAGCTTGTGGTGCCCATAATCGAAAATTCTGCCCACGAGAGAGATCTGACGGATTCTCTTGCTGCAGCTGTATGTTCTTTTCTTCATATTATATATTGCCGAGACTTTAATTTTGACTCCCAAATTCACTGTGTCAAATTTCTGTATACTTCCTATTCCCGTGTAACTAGTCGATTTTACCATTTTGGGATCTTCCACTTGTGCTTTCAATCTCTATACACTCGCAGCTTTACCCTCCACATGTGATATAGGCATCTCATGTACGCTCAATTGTGTAATTATGAACATGCTCCGTAAGTGTATGTATGTTTGTGTGTGTGTGTGTGTATAGTCCCGGTACTTGTATGAACTGAATCTAACAACCTGGGTGTGGAGGTGTAAAATTTACTCTGTTCATTCTTGAGGCACATATATGTGCAGTAGTCTATTGTCTGATAATCATAGGCACACTTAGCTTCACTCAACTGGAGCTCAAACACTGAATAATATTCTGTACAGACCATGGCGTGGAATTTGTAGCCATCTATTCTCAAGATTTTCTCCAACGCATAACCCCAGGGTGGCTATTCTCCCTGAATATTTCTTTATATATGGGTTTTCTTGTGGATCTGGCTCTTGTTAGTACGTTGCATATACATATCTTTTGATGAGGAACTGTATTGAATACTAGACTACAATAAATCGTGATGCGGACCCAAAGGGTTTAAGGAAAAGCAAATTCAAGGGCATAAGAGAGGCATGATAATATGCTTAAGTTCAAAGTGAAGCATTCAAGTTATTATAACTAGCTAGATGTGTAATTTTGTTTTCTGCAGTAGGGTTTGGTAATATTAGTTAATTGCTTGGACTAGTTTTCCTTAATTAATTTGGAGTTCTGTTAAGTCATACGCTATACTCCCTCCGTCCCATAATAATGTGCACAAACTTCCCTTTTGGGCGTCCCATTGATAAGTCACACTTTCCTTACAACAACAACAACAACAACAACAACAACAAAGCCTTAGTCCCAAAATAATTTGGGGTCGGCTAACATGAATCCTCATATGTCATCGTGATAAAAGGAAGAGAGAGAGAGAAAGAGAAAGAGAGAGAAAAAGAGAGAGAGAGAGAGAGAGAGAGAGAGAGAGAGAGAGCGAGAGAGAGAGAGAGAGAGAGAGAGAGAGAGAGAAAGAGAAAGAGAGGAAAAAGATGGAGAAAATAAAAAAAATAAAATAAATAAATAAATAAATAATAAAAATAAAAAGTACGATCAACCCCCATCATTCACATGAATTTTCGCCCTCCACTCCGGCCTCCTCAACGCCACATCTTCATCCACTCCGAGTAAACTCATATCATTTTCAATCACCTTAATCCAAGTTTACTTGGGTCTTCCCCTACCCCGCCATTTTATCACTTCTCCACTCTTCAGGCCTCCTAACCGGTGCATCACTCGGTCTCCGTCTCACATGACCAAACCACCTTAGACGATGCTCCCTCATTTTATCCTCAATGGGCGCAACTCCTACTTTACCCCTGATCACCTCATTTCTCAATCGATCTTTTCTTGTATGCCCACACATCCATCGTAGCATACACTTTCCTTAAATGGAAAATTTATATATTTCTTTATTCAGTGGGACCCACTTGTCATACTCACAACGACTATTTACTATTATTTCCTACCCCACTTTCTCTCTCTTACTTTACTTTTCACACTCACAACAACTACCCACTACTATTCACCCCTTAATTCCCTTGCAAATCCCATTTTGTGCACATTGTTATGGGGCGGAGGGAGTATATGTTTGTGTATGTGGTAAGTAGGAGGTGTATCTTGCTTCGTGAAGCTCTTAAACTATGTGAAACAAAACAGTTTTCTATATTTTTTTTTCCCCAATTTTCCATTTTTTTTCCCAAAAAAGTTTCACGAATCACACAAAAAATTACTAAAATGAAAAAAAGGGTCAAACTGAAATTTTGTAGGTAGAAGCTTCTAATATACTCTCTCCGTCCCGGAAGAAATGTTGCACTTTCTAGTTTGGTTCGTCAACTGCGCATTTATACCGGGACAGAGGGAGTATATGACTACAAAATCAGAATAATGACAATTTTTAAAAAATTAATATATATTCAAAGCCCAAAGGTATAAGATTTTATAAGTAATTTTATGATCCCAACAGGGAAGGATTGTGCATAATCATGTTTTGATACCATAATTACATTCTTATTGGAAGTGCTCAATCTGTGTCCCTCGTGTGAAATAACCTTTAAATATTATTTACGAGACTATCTTTATGGCTATTGTAGCAAGCACCTATGACATGTTTGATTCTTTATTCGGAGAGTAAAATATAAATTCAGATAATTGAATCTATCTCCTTCTCATCAGATTGAAGCTTATCCCAAAACAACTGCTGTGCTCGTTCGAAACCATGGTGTATACATATGGGGCGATAACTGGATCAATGCCAAAACTCAGGTTTGTATTATGTAGAGAAAGCTTTGAATTTTCATATATTTTATGGATCACCAAGATGTTTAGAACTTTTATGGAAAATTCTAGTGATTGATGATCCCAAAATGAATTTTGAATTGTATTTGTCTTTCTCCCAATTAAAAATTTCCAGGCTGAATGTTACCATTATCTCTTTGATGCTGCCCTTAAGCTTCATCAATTGGGCATGGACTGGTCTTCTCCTAGCCATGGTCCCATCACTAGGAAAGCGTCAATTAAGGCAGGGACCCTCATATCAGATAATGGGTCTGAACCAACTCGTGTAAGTTCAAGGGATTAGTTTTTTGCTTGATAAATCTACCTCGAGATTTTCTGTCACAATGTGGATTCATCTGTTACATATGATTCAATTTTGCAGCGTTGCATTGTTCTAGACATTGAAGGGACAACCACCCCTATATCGTTTGTAACCGATGTTCTCTTTCCTTATGCCCGCGACAGTGTTGGAAAGCACTTGGAAGCAACATATGACACTGCAGAAACTCAAGATGATATCAAGTTATTACGTTTGCAAGTGAGTTTTTGTTACTTACTCCCTCCGTCCCAAAATCATCTTCACATTTTTTTCGACGTTACTACGAAGGAACTTTGAGCAATGATTTTAGGTTGATTTAATTATCCTAATGAAAATCTAAAACTTGTTATTGATTGTATTATTGATGGTGTGTCAATAACAAGTTTTAGATTTTCATTACTACAATCGTGTCAAATTAAAATTTTTGCTCAAAGATCCTTCGTAGTAACGGCGAAAAAAAACGTGAAGATCATTTTGGGACGAAGGGAGTATTTTGTTTTCATCATTGTATGAGCAAAGTTGGTGATGCTATTCTGTATTTCTTGCAGGTAGAAGATGATCTGAAACAAGGAATTGCCGGTGCAGTGCCGATTCCTTCTGATGATGCTGGGAAAGAGGATGTGATTGAAGCTTTGGTTGCTAATGTCGAAGCAATGATAAAAGCAGACAGGAAGATTACTGCCCTAAAACAGTTGCAAGTAAGAAATTTTTTGTTTGAAAACAATAAGCTAACTGTTTCAAGTCACACCCATCTAATCTGGCGAGCACTATGATCATCCAGGGGCATATATGGAGAACAGGTTTCCAGAATAAAGAATTAGAAGGGGTTGTGTTTGATGATGTTCCTGAAGCTCTTGAGAAGTGGAATGCTTTTGGCACGAAGGTAGTTTTTAGTCTACCTCTCCCTTTTCTTCTCTCCTTCTTGCATATGGAAAATGCTACTCCCTGCGTCCCTAAATGAATGTCCATTTTTAAGATTTTTTTTGTCCCAAAATGAATGTCTTTTTTGGAAACAACTTTGTTCCTAATTGTTTGTTTTAGTAATCTTTTTTCACTAGTCTCTTTATATTTGCAAAACTAGATGTTTGGAAAGAGGATGACATGATTATATATGAATCTTTGCCACTAAATTACATGAAATGTAGAGATTTTCATATGTCCCTTAAAATGAAATTAGGACATTTAATTAGGGACAAGGGGAGTGATGGATAAAATTCCAAGTACTAAATACCTAGCAAGCGCACTAGTTACCGTAGTAGTAACGCGCGAAAGCGAGGGTCGATCCCACAGAGACTGATTGGAAAAACAAGTTTATTTAATTAGTGTAAACGAACCAAGTTTTTTTTTTTTTATTGATTTTGATTAAACTAAAATTAACTACTAAACAATGAAAATAAATTACTAAATTAAAGATCACTAAGCAAACAGAGATTTAATTCAAGATTACGAAGATTCACAGATTGGGGTTCACAACTATCTCCTCTCTATGCTATTTTATTAAAAAGATTATTAAACTTGTTCAAGAAATCGTTCACTTATTTAAGAGTTGGGACGGTCTGGTCACCGGATTGCAACCCTATTATTATCTCTATGTGAAATATTCCGTTAGGTCAACAACACACAAAAACAATTTATTAAGTTCTTAAGAACACTTGATCTTAAATTCTTTTGATTTCCGCGAAGTCCTCAATTAAATCTAATCACAAGAATATAATTCAATATATAAATTGCCCACGCTAGTGAAACAATCTAAACCAAGATGATTTAAAGACCACGAATATCAAGTCATATTAATGAAATCTTTAAATTAATTAAGTTCTATTCTTATGAACAAGAACAAGATCAATATTTAATTAAGCCCACTTTAGCATAGAGATTTGATAGTTATTACTCCCAATCTATGAATAAAGAAATTAGCTACTCATCGACATAGCAATAAACACAAGAATATAATTAAAAATCATAAACCTGGATAAACGTTTGATGATGAATAATTCCCAAAATCTTGTTTACACCTTGAAACTTGAATAAAACCTAAAATAAAGCATAATGAAATAATGTACTGCAGTCTAATATTTATACAGAGAGAAAACTAGGGCCAAAAGTAGGGAAAGTAGGGTTAAAACCCGTCTGGCAAGGAAAACCCGAAAACCGTACGGAACAAGCGAGCGGGCGCCTATCCCTAGTCAAGCGGGCGCCTGGTTAATACAGAAACTTTGCTTTTCCGGATTTTGAAGTAAGCTGGCGCCTGGAATACCATGAGCGAGCGCCTGGACTTGCATAAGCGGGCGCCTGGACTATCATGAGCGGGCGCCTGGACTTGTTTCCAGCTTTTCCTTCTTTTCTTCTTGACTTTGACCACGGCTGACTTTGACTCATGATGTTGACCCGACTTTGGTCTTCCACACTTTAAACTCTCGGACTTTGTAGTTACATGATAACACTAAAAGTGTTCCAAAATACACAAATCCTAACAAAGTTCCTTAATTACATAAAGACCAAGATTACATTAATTCTATTCTAAATTACATAAAAAAGTCCAGAAAAATAACATGAAGATGTAGATAATATATACATGAAAAACCATCCATCAAATTCCCCCATGCTTAGACCATTACTCGTTCCTGAATAATATTCCTAACCCCACTTCTAAACACCGGTCTAATTAACGTAGCATGAGAGAAAATGATACCCATCACCTCTACAACCCCCTCCAACAAGTCACGATAGAAGCAACACACACGGAGTGTAAGAAACTCCGCTCCTTATAACTCCAAACAAAACAAATGCGACTGGTCCTAATTGATAGCACACCCATGATAAGAAAATAAAACGCCATCTAATTAGGGCCCACACAAAAAGCTAGGGGGAACTAAAATGACCTATGTTTCCCCACGCTTATCTTTCACTACCTTCTCCCTCAAAAAGAAATCAAAGCTAGGATAATCCTTAGCAATGATTTACCTCATAAAAAAAACTCCAACGCCCCCTTATGACTCCAACAAGAAATATGAGGATTTTCTATCCTATTCGCCTCTAACCAAACCTCCTACACCTAACAGGAATCCTACCCAATTCTCCGAACCTCCCTTAGGACGCCACGCCAAGTACAAACAATAACTCACTCCATTTCTCTCCTTTTGCCTAGGCGCCCTTTCGGGTTTTCACCTAGCCTCTCTTTTCTTTTTCAATTTTTTTTTTTTTTTTTTTTGACTAACTGTACAACAAGTGATGATAAAATGCATCCAATAAACAGGTATTCCCACCCCCAACTAATTATGAGCATTGCCCCAAATGCTCTCACAACTAAGCTCAAAAGAAAAAGGGAATGGAAATACCTCGCGCCACTCACTGCGGGGGAGGTCCAAAAATATGGTCCCAAGAACCAGGCATGCCCGAACCTGAACCAGACCCCTGATCCGGTCCACTCATCGGCTCATCCCATGAAGCTCCAGCCCACGAACTGCTCGGAGGTGGCATATACGGAGAAGGAGGTGGTGGGTAAAACGTCGGGGGAAACTGCTCCCCAGGGAAGTGATGCGCCATCATCCGGCGTCTGTAATACTGCTCCTCCTGAAGGTTACCATAAAATGCCTCCTCCATCTTCCTCAACCGCTCATCATGCTCATCCTCGCGGTTCTGCCTGTGATAATCAGCTAAGAGCTGCTGGTGGTGGTACCCGTCTATCTTCTCCTCCAACCCCTGCATCCGCTCAAACATACCATGACTAAACTCCCTTTGGGTCATCGGGATATCCTCCTCAACATTGGCCGCCTGGCCACTGCTTCCCTGCTTTCCTACCGGATGTGAACTACCACCACAGTAGTTCCAGCCACCAAATTCTTCTGAACCCCTGACAATGAAAGCCCCGCCTTCTCCATTAACCGAGTGATCATGATTGGAAAAATGAAGTTACTGTGACCCATATTGATGGCCCTCTCAACGACCTCATTCCTCATTATGGCTCCAATATCCACCGGCAACCTCTTCACCATCACATACAACAGGGGGGCCCGTGTCCAGTGCACTTCTTGATAATGTCCAGTGGGCATTATTCTCTCACAAATAAATCTGTAAATGGCTTTCAGCTCAAACCTCAAAGCACTCACATGGAACATATACCCATTCTTGAAATAACTGGGATCTAGCTGAAACCCAAAGGCCTCCGATAGTTTAGGATACGCACCCAACAAATTGTCATGCAACTCACCCCTCAATTTCCAATAGGCACATTCCTCCTCTGCAACTCCCATAGACATCCCGTATAACTCGTTTATAGTGGCATCAGTGAAATCCACATCACACCCCCTCACTCGTACACTCCCGGCCTCAGATGCCGAGTGCAAATTAGCATAAAACTCCCGCACCAACAAGCTAACTCCCGCTCGAGCTGGCTTTGCCGCTAATTTATTCAATTTATAAAAAGCAACAACTCTTGCAGCCCACAACTCTTAAAATCAAACCCCCTTTCAACTGTATCCCCATTACCCTTCTTAGAATCAAAGAAGTCTTGTGACTTCCTCGAGACAAACCGGGCACTATCATAATCCAATTCAACAGGGGGAGGGGGAGCACGGCCTTTTCCTTTGGGAGGCATACTTAATATTCACCAACAAAGCTAAAAATTCTGGAAATTTTCTTAACGGACAGTCGCCGGAAAACCTCGCCAGAGTTTGAGAAGATGACCGACCTGGATGAAGCCTTCCCTTATGAACACTTTTTCCTTCCTTGACTACCGCGAATTCCCACTCTATGATGCCCAATTTCTCCCTTTTTCACGATATTTAGAAACTTTCAAAATCTCCTCAAGACTTGGGATTCAATGGACTTATTGGGTTGATTTCTTGTAATGTATGGAAGAAAAAGGTTGATCAATTCGAATTTGGTGATTTAGAGGGATGAAGATGGTGGTTTGTGGGAGGAATTGTAGAGAGAAGGAGAGGGGGGCTCGGTTCTTAGAGAGAGAGAGAGAGAGTTAGGGATTTGAATTTTTTTTGAGAGAGAAACCAAATAATTGGGGTTTTTACCCCACCAATTCTGACTTTTCGGCCTTCCGAGCGGGCGCCTGTGACCTACCAGGCGGGCGCTTGGTTTGACCAGAAACATTACTCTATCAAAATCCCATGTAAGCGGGCGCCTGCCTCACTCAAAGCGGGCGCTTGGTCTTTTTTTTTTTTTTTTTTTTTGACCTTCGCCTCGCTTGGTTGGACTGCTTTTCTGCACATCACCACAAACAAACATCACAAGCGTAATATCCTTTATAAAAAAAAAATAAAAAATAAAAATGACTAAAAAAAAATAAAATCTTTTTGGAGGGTGACACTATTTACACTCTCCTATAAACCCACAAACTCGGAGAGACCTGTTAGGGTGACACGGACAAACTTTTTGACCGCACTTTCGTTGCCTACGTTCCCCCTAGGACAATAAGGGGCTCAGGTCACCGTAGTTCGAACAGACCCGGAAATAAAAGACACGAAAGCAAGAATTTTTTTTTTTTTTTTTTTTTTTCGAATTTATGAATACCACCACCCCCGCACTTAGAACATGCTATGTCCTCATTGCATCAAAAGTAAAAACGCTCCCAAGCTAAGAATGAAGATAGACTGAATTAAAAGAAAGCAAATAAAATGATATCTGGTTGGGTTGCCTCCCAACAAGCGCCTTTGTTTTGTCTTTGGCTCGACATAATGCCACATGAATATTAAGTGGCTCCCTCCGGGTCTGTCAAATCAATTACATCAATTTCATTGATGTCTTCCAAAATAGACAGCCCCTCATAATAAGGCTTCACTCGGTGTCCATTCACTTTAAATGTTGTCCCATCTTTCAAATCTTTAAGCTCTACAGCTCCATGGGGAAACACTCGAACCAATTCATAAGGACCCGTCCACCTTGAACGCAGTTTTCCGGGAAAAAGTTTGAGGCGAGAGTTAAAGAGAAGGACTTTCATACCCGGTTTGAGAAACTTGGGTTTAAGGTTTTTATCATGATATCTTTTTGTCCTCTCTTTGTATAACTTTGCACTCTCATAACTATCCTGCCTCATTTCTGCAAGCTCATCCAAGTCAAGCAATCTTTTCTCCCCTGCTAGAGTCAACTCCATGTTTAGCTGCTTGGTTGCCCAATATGCTTTGTGCTCTAGTTCCACTGGCAGATGACACTCTTTTCCATACACAATCCGGTACGGGCTCATTCCAATGGGCGTTTTGTAGGCAGTCCGATAAGCCCACAGTGCATCACACAATTTGTCGGCCCAGTCCTTACGATTTGGACGAACCGTTTTCTCAAGCACCACCTTGATTTGGCGATTACTCACCTCCACTTGGCCCGATGTTTGAGGGTGATAAGCCGTAGCCAACTTGTGACCCACCCCATATCTTTTTAGCACTTGATTAAACATTCTGTTTGTGAAGTGCGTCCCTTGGTCACTGATAATGACGCGCGGCACTCCATACCTGCCAAAGACATTTTCACGCACAAACTTGCAAACAATATTAGCATCATTAGTCCGGGTAGGAATTGCTTCCACCCATTTAGACACATAATCTACAGCAACAAGAATGTACAAGTAGCCTTGGGAAGGGGGAAAAGGACCCATAAAATCAATACCCCACACATCAAAAATATCAACAATTAAATTATGTTGTAGGGGCATTTCATCTCTCTTTCCTATGTTGCCGGTCCTTTGGCATCTATCACACCTCACACAAAAATCATGAGCATCTTTAAATAAAGTGGGCCAATATAGACCTGCTTGCAATACTTTTCTAGCGGTCTTTTGCCCACTAAAGTGACCCCCACATTGGAGTTCGTGGCAAAATCTCAACACACTAGCTTGCTCATGCTCCGGAATGCATCTCCTAATTATCTTGTCCGGGCAAACTTTCCACAGATAAGGGTCATCCCAAATGTAATGCTTCACATCCGATCTAAACTTTCGTTTTTGATCGTAAGTGAAGTTAGGTGGCATAATATTAGAAACAATGAAATTCACAAGATCCGCATACCAAGGCTCATGAACATGTAAAGCAAAAAGTTGCTCATCCGGAAAATTTTCATTAACCGGAATCGCACCATCTATCACATTAGTAAATGCAAAGTTCTCTAGCTTAGATAAGTGATCAGCCACCACATTTTCGGTCCCCTTTTTGTCCTTTATTTCTATGTCAAACTCCTGCAGTAGGAGCATCCACCTAAGAAGTCTAGGTTTAGCATCCTTTTTATTCAGCAAATATTTAAGTGCAGCATGATCAGAGTAGATAATCACCTTAGACCCAAGCAAGTAAGAACGAAACTTTTCAAGAGCAAACACAACTGCTAAAAATTCTTTTTCAGTGGTAGTATAATTCAGTTGTGCATCATTTAAAGTTCTACTTGCGTAATGAATCACATGAGGTAATTTATCCACTATTTGCCCCAAAACAACCCCAATCGCAAAATCTGAAGCATCACACATGATCTCAAATGGTAGAGACCAATTGGGGCTGGATAGAATGGGGGCACACGTCAACTTCTCCTTCAGCAGATTGAAGGCCTCTAAACACTCTTGGTCAAAGATGAACTCAGTGTCCTTAGCCAGCAAGTTACATAAAGGCTTACAAATTTTTGAAAAGTCTTTTATGAAACGCCTATAAAAACCTGCATGGCCTAGAAAACTTCTCACACCCTTAACCGACACAGGGGGAGGCAATTTTGAAATCATATCGATTTTAGCCTTATCTACCCCAATCCCCTTGTTTGACACCAAGTGTCCTAACACAATGCCATGCCTCACGAGAAAATGACATTTTTCCCAGCTAAGGGTTAAATTTGTCTCACAACAACGATTTAAAACCATTGTCAAATTCTCTAGGCATCCATCGAAACTGTCACCAAATACCGAGAAGTCATCCATGAAGACTTCGACACATCGCTCAATCAAATCAGAGAAGATGGATGTCATACACCTTTGAAAGGTCGCAGGTGCATTACAAAGCCCAAAGGGCATCCTCCTAAATGCGAATGTGCCAAAAGGACAAGTAAAAGTGGTCTTGGATTGGTCCTCTGGTGCAATGGGGATTTGGTTATACCCCGAAAAACCATCAAGAAACAATAATACTCATGTCCGGCTAACCTCTCAAGAATCTGATCAATAAAGGGCAAAGGGAAGTGATCTTTCTTTGTTGCAGCATTCAGTTTGCGCAAATCTATGCACATTCTCAGACCAGTCACTTCCCTTTTTGGCACTTCTTCTCCTTTCTCATTAGTGGTGACCGTGTAGCCCGATTTCTTTGGAACGACTTGAACCGGGCTCACCCACTCACTATCAGCAACGGCATAGATAATGCATGCATCCAACAATTTTAGGACCTCTTTCCTAACCGCTCCTCCATGTGAGGATTTAACCTCCTCTGTCTCTCTCTAGACGGCCTTAGCACCATCTATGAGATTAATTTGTGCATGCACATGGAGGGGCTTATACCCTTAATATCAGCTAAGGTCCACCATATGGCCTGCTTGTGCTCATGAAGCACTTTGATCAACTTGGCCTCTGTTCTAGGGTCAAATCTGAGGCAATTATCACGGGCAAAGTCCTCCCTCCCCAAGAAAAACATACTTTAAATTGGAGGGAAGGGCTTTCAGCTCAAGAGCTGGAGGGGTTACAATAGAAGGCACCGACTTCTCATTGAAGTGGCCTAGGGGGTGAAACGGGCCATCACTAGGATGGTGTTCGTCGGCCTTTTCCACAGCCATCAGTTGAACATCCGCATTATCCCTAAGTTTCTCACCGCCAGTTGACAACAAAAGACTCTAACTCCTCACAGTCTCTCTCATGCCACAAGACTTCACTCACACAATCCTCAAACAAATCCACACAGTTACAAGACTCATCATCTATGGGACTTTGCATGACATCAAACACAGATATTCTATTTCTCATTAGCCACACACATAGATAGAGTCCATCACCCACATTAATGATGGTGTTAGTAGTAGCCATAAATGGACGCCCAAGCAATATGGGAGAATCCGGACTATTCCCAACCACCATCACAGTCTCAAGCACAACAAAATCCACAGGGATAATCAAATTGGCTACCTGCACCAAAACATCCTCCACTAATTCCCAATGGCCTCTTGATTGAACGGTCAGCAATTGCAAGGTCATTGTGGTGGGTTTTTAGCTCAGGTAAACC